>NC_033689.1:6478334-6493334 GCF_000165445.2 Microcebus murinus
GCACTGTGGGCCCGGGACAATGCAGCTGCAAAGCAGGACAGGCAGAGGTGGCAAAAAACACTGGGTGGGCCGGATAAATGTCCTAGGTGGGCCACATGTGGCCCACAGGCCGTAGTTTGAGCACCCCTGGGGTCTGGGAGGTTCGCCTGGCCCATGGTCTCTCAGCTGGGAAGTGGCAGAGTGTGGATTTGAACCCAAGCAGTCTTGACTCCAAACACGTATAACCACTAAGCCTCACTGCTTCCCCAGCCATTCATTCCTGATGAATGTCCGGGCGCCTGGACATGGTCCCAGGAAGATGAGAGGACCACAGAATGACATTCTCCAGCATCATTGTTGCTTGGGACACCCAAGGACTCTCCCTCCCTCCACACCTGACCGCCACCTGGGACCTAAGGACCGTCATTACAACCAACCCATCACCGGTGACAGCGTGGGAGAACATAAGAGCACCAGGCAGCTCATGTCACGTGGTCTGCTCACAGCTCCTCATCCTATTCCTCTATCTGCCCTAGAAAGTAGGGTACCATTATTACCCCCATTTTCAGAGGGGGGACAACCTGGCTCAAAGAGGCGACGTATTCTGCCCCAGGTCACCCGGCGAGCCAATGGAAAAGCCCGCCTTCCCACCTGGGCTAGCCTGAGCCCCAAATCTGAATCGACGACACATCAATCATTTGATATTTGTTGTGGATTATTTAATAGGCAGCATTACAGTCCTGTTGACATTGCACATAGCAATAATTCTGAAACACGGCTTATGATCAAGGTACGATCGCCTTCTAATTGCACCATCATGCCACTGTCCATGAAGACAGCTCCAAGATTAGCCTTATTGTGGGAACATCACCATTAAAAGCACACACAAACGCCTCCATCTGCAATAATGATGGGGTAGATGCCTTAGCCGGGACAGTGTAATTCTCTTATGTATGTAGCTCATTCTCATGACGGAGATGGTAACAGGACACGTCTACACCCACGGCCAAGAAGAACCTCTCAACAGTCTGTTTGAGGGTGACGTTGCAAAGCTCCGTGACACCCTGAATATTTTCCCCACAGTGGTGACCTGCTCTTTAGACACCTCTGTTGGCCTCTTTTGACACCCACGTCTCATTTCTCCCTTCTGGTGCTTCCTGGGAGCATCTCCCAAATAAGCCACTTGCTCTCAAATCCTCATATGGAGTCTGTAGCTAGAGAGTCAACCTAAGAGGCAAGGGTGTTGGTGGCAGGCTGCAGGACTGAAAGTGGACTGCTTGGTGTCAACGACTTGCCCAGGTAAGGGCTGCTATGCACAGACCCGCTCCTAACTCAACGAGGTCCTCATGGGGACTCAAGTAGCCTCAACTCCCCTGTTTGGATCGACTACTTGGTAACCCTTGTCACTGCCATATCCCAAATCCAAGTAACCCCGGGAATCAGGACACTCAATTGCTCTTAAAGGACCTTGTTCATGCAGGGAACTAAAACTGGATGCACAAGTTAAATGTGACCTTCTCTCTTGACTCCAAAGAGACACTCATGGATTCTTCCCTCTTCTTCTTCGTTGACCAGTGAAGACCGAAAGGATCTCACAGGCAAACCCGTACTATGAAGACCAGTTGAAGCAGGCCAGCAATGCTCACTGTCTTCAAGATATTCCGAGGATTCTTGGGTATCCGTGTGTCGAACGCCTGTCCATCCCAGCCACTCTGGGACGCCAAGGCAGGCAATCGGGCTTCAAGGTCAGGAGTTCAAAACCAAGCCTGAGCAAGAGGTGAGACCCTGTCTGCGTACTATAAATAGAAAGAAATTAACTTCTGGCCACCTAAAATAGTATAAATAAAAAAGTTGAGCCAGCATGGTGGTGCATGCCGTGTAGTCCAGCGTACTCGGGGCTGAGGCAGGAGGACTGCTGAGCCAGGAGATTGAGGTTGCTGGAGGCGAGGCTGACGCCACGGCACTCACTCTAGCCGGGCGCAGGAGGTGAGACTATCTCAAAAAATTAATAAATTCCGGCTTCTGGGTCACTGACCTCCACGGGTTCAGCTGTGAATTCACAAGAACTGCCACCTCGATGCCAACATCCAGAGAGGCACAACAGAGCAAAGTTCTGGTATTTTCCAGGTATTTTTTTTTTTTTTGCAAGGTTACAGATCTCAACCCACGAGCTGCACGAAGACAGGCAGGCACGAGGTAACCTACTTTTCTCGGAGGTGAATGTCAGCCCTTAACGAATCTGACAGCCTTTGTGCTCAGTGTATACAAAAATCAGTATATCCTGTTACGCGTATACCCAAACTCAAGGGAAGGACCGCTAACATCAGAGGGTGATGTTTTGCATTAAATAACCATCGTTTACAAAGCAGCATCCTTCATGTAAACCCTTGTGGGGAGAAGATGTCAGAATGTTTTCTCTTACAAAAACCACTTAATCCCCCTTGGTGGGTATCATCGATCCTGCCATCCAAAACTAGCTGGGCAAGGAATGCCAACAAATGCAGTGAGCCAACTGCCATAGCCATTCGCGCTGCAGAAGGTCAAGTCAACTCTATTTTTTTTCTTTGTTAAGACAGAGTCTCACTTTATTGCCCAGGGCTAGAGTGGTTGAGTGCCGTGGGCGTCGATCTAGCTCACAGCACCTCAAAACTCCTGGCGCTCAGCAATCCTCCTGCCTCAGCCTCCCAAGTAGCTGGGGACTACAGGCATGCACATCCAATGCGCGGCTAATTTTTTGGTATCTTATATATTAGGTTGGTCCAATTAATCTTCTATTTATAGTAGAGCGGGTCGTCGCTTTTGCTCAGGGCTGTTTCGAACTCCTTACCTCGCAGCAAATCCCCGCCGCGCCTTCGCCTCCAGAGAGCTATGGATGACAGGCGTGAGCCACCGCGCCCGGCCAAGTTAATCTATTTTTAAATAGCTCAGCCAATGGCAAAGAGTGGCCACCGGAAACAATGGACAAGTTCGTTGGGTTGTGCATCCTTGCATTATTTTTTGCAAAAGCTGTAGAGTGTTCCCACAGCGTGACCTTAAAATATCGCTCTGAGAGTGGTCTTTTGGCACCAAGAACAAAAACAGATTGATTTTTGCAAGTTTAAGTTTAAAAAATAAAAAAAAAAGATACATAAACACAAACACAATGTAGGAGACAGTGAGGGCTGGAATCGGACGGTTTCCTGCAGCAAAGATGCAACCTGCTCAGTTGGCTAGAGAGACGGTCCCCAAGGACAATGCTGTAAGGACACGGAGGTAAAGTGTCATTCTCAGAGAGGCTGACACTAAGCAGGTACCCCCCCATCAAGAGAAAACACACACCCCCCTCATGTCCTGCCTGCCCAACATCCGAAATTTCCCATTTGGAGAATCACGTGTTAACACCGCAGTTGCAGCCGACAGTCACAGATACTTGAATTCGCTAAGCTTTGCCATTCGTTTGCAGCCAGCATAAACCGGTAGGCAAGGGGAGTCACCAAGTGAACACATGAGGACCCTAAACAAGCAGCAGTAAAAGATGAGCAGGAAGAAAGGGAGGAAAGGCGTGGCATCGTGCTTGCCTTCTGAAACAATGGGAAATTCATTCTCACAGCCAGCAAATTTTAGTGAGCACCTACTATGGGCTGGGCATTATGTTAGACACTGGGCAATGGATGGATGAACAAAAGAGATGAGTTTCTTTCTTTTTTTTTTTTCTGAGACAGAGTCTCACTCTGTTGCCTGGACTAGAGTGTCGTGGTGTCAGCCTCGCTCACAGCAACCTCCAACTCCTGGGCTCAAGCGATCCTCCTGCCTCAGCCTCCTAAATAGCTGGGACTACAGGTACGCGCCACTGTGCCCGGCTAATTTTTTCTATATATTTTTAGTTGGCCAATTAATTTCTTTCTCTTTTTAGTAGAGACGGGGTCTCACTCTTGCTCAGCCTGGTCTCGAACTCCTGACCTCAAGCAATCCTCCCACCTCGGCCTTACAGGCATGAGCCACTTTGCCAGGCCAAGAGATGAGTTTCTTGTTTCCGTGGAATTTCCACTCTAGTGGTAGGGGAGATCGTATATTCCAATTGGTCAACACACACACACAACATCAAAACAAAACATAAAAAAACCACACAAAAATACTATGCCCAACTGGATGTGGTCACAATTCCCTCATTACGGTGAGGGGGAAGGGACCGGCGGTGGTTTTATGGTTTTTAAAAAATTGTGTCTTATTTATTGTCTCCATTCTGCCAAAAATAAAAAAAGTGGAAGGACAGTTTCTGTTCCTAAGGAATTTAAAAACCTCAAAATCCACCTATAAAAACATGTAAGCACGAGCTATAACACACCAGTCTGGAAAACTATAATCACACCCTTTTAAACCTCTGGCGTCTGGGTTATTCGTGGAAGCGCAGTGTTTCAAGCCTGCAGAGGCGCACCCACTTATTTTTGGCATGAAGAAATGCAGAGGGCGACTTCCAAGGCATGACAGCACCACCTGGCAGAGCTTGTTCTAGAACTCACATCACCTGCCTCGTTTGATGCCATCTCCGGTTCAGTCTATACCCCAGGGCGATGGTTCTGATGGTTCTCAAAACTCAGCAGCAGAATCACCCGAGGACTTGTTGAAACCTCCCACAGGTGCCACCCCCAAACTTTCTGAATCAGCAGGGGGAAGGTTGAGGCCTGGGAATCTGCATTTCTAGCCGGTTTGCAGGTCATGCCAATGCAACTGGGCTGGAGACCCGCTGTGCCAGGAATTACGAGTGTGGGCTTTGGCATCAGATACAGCCGAGTTCCAGCTCTACCTCTGCCACCTGTTTTGTGACCCTTGGAAAAGTGACCCAAACTCTCTAAACTTTGTTTCTGACATCTGAGTCCAGTTGTGAGGACTGAAAACAAAAATTATCATAATGCATCAGCTAAGCCAAGCGCCTGGCATATTCTAAGGCAAGAGCTTAATAAATACTAGCTACACCCTGTATCAAAGTTTTCTTTGATATATTTTGCCCTCCTAGAATATACTAGAATGGCTAAAATTCAACAGACAAAATCAAAGATTGGCAAACAAGTAAAGCAACTGAAACATTTACGACAGCTTTATTTATAATAGCCCGAAATGGTAAACGGTCCAAATGTCTATCAACAAGCAAAAGGACAAACTGATAGGTGTATGCAATGTAATACCACGAAACAATAAAAAAGAACCAAATAAATTATATACACGATAATGTGAAATCTCCAATTTCACTTTGTAGAGTGAAAAAAAGCCAGACACAAAAGAGTACAAAACTGCATTATTTCATTTTTATAAAGTTTAAGAAAAAGAGAAATCTAATCTAATCTAGTCTCAGGACTAATCTCTGTCCTGAGGCAGGAGGATCGCTTGAAGCCAGTTTAACATTGCAATGAGCTATGATTGCACTCCAGCCTGGGCAATAGAGCGAGATCCCATCTCTAAAGAAAGAAAGATCCCATCTCTAAAGAAAGAAAGAAAAAAAAAACTTATCTATAACTATGGCAAAAGAAATCAAACAGGCTTTGCCTCTGCAAGGAGTGAGAGAAATTTCTGGGGTGATGCAAAATGTTCTGTATCTTGATTTGAGTGATGATAACATGAGCATGAGTTGTCAAAAACCGTCAAATTACTCGAATGTTTATAGCAGCACAATTCATAATTGCAAGGCTGTGGAAACAGCCCAAGTGCCCATCAATCCAAGAATGGATTAATAAAATGTGGTCTATGTATACCATGGAGTACTATTCAGCTCTAAGAAACAACGATGATAGAGCACATCTATCCCATACTACTAAGTGAAGTATCCCAAGAATGGAAAAACAAGCACCACATGGACTCACCAGCAAACTGGTATTAACTGAGCAGCACCTAAGTGGACACATAGGTACTACAGTAATAGGGTACTGGGCAGGGGGGAGGGGGCGGGTATAGACATACATAATGAGTGAGACGTGCACCATCTGGGGGATGGTCATGCTGGAGACTCAGACTTTTGGGGGGAGGGGGAAAATGGGCATTTATTGAAACCTTAAAATCTGTACCCCCATAATATGCCGAAATAAAAAAAAACCCGTCAAATTATAGATTTAAGATCTGTGCATTTTACTATAGGTAAACGATACCTTAATATGCATATACAATGACATACTCTATAAATTTGTTTAGGCATTTGTAACAAAGGCCTGTCTTCTCCATTTAAAAATGAACTAACTCCAACCTGGTAGATCCATTTACTTCGATTCCTTCACAATCCAGTCCTGCTTCACATAATACCATTTGCTGCAGACTATTTTGGTCCATGCATCTTTCCAGAGAAGTGCCACGAAATAGAAACAGCAGAATCTTCCCCCACGAGAAGATCGTGACATTTCCATACAGACAGTACCCAGAGTTAACCCTTGTCCCTAGGAGAGTGGCTAACCCGGGCTGTAAACAACACAACAAATAATATTTTTCTTTAACCATATCCCAAGCATGAGCCTACCTGATAGGATTAAGAAGGGACACACCGACAAAGACACAGTAAAAAAACAACACTGGCATGCAATTTAAATCGTATTCTCAACAGGAAAGAGGGAAGAGAAGATGGGTGCAATGGTTTGTTTCTAGGGCCATCTTTACTGGCGATGACAATGTCAGTAGATGCAACTGTGTGATGATTAGATGAAATCATAGCTTTCACCTTGCAGTGGGTTCCAGGCCATTCAAGTTTCCCAATCAAGCATCTTTTTTTTCTACAAGTACATTCACACCACACACACACACACACACACACATTTGCCCAGCAGCGAACATTCCTGTGCACAGAAGGGAATTAATACTTGGACACACGACAGTCTCCTTTGAGTCCAGGGGTGTCTGATGCCAAACCCACTGGATTATCTCACCCTCCAGGGTGGTTCCAGGCTGGGGCAACCCCAAGACCATGCCTCCTGGCTCTCGGGTAACTGGGGGAAGGAGGCAGCTCAGCCACCTGGGCCTTCTTGCACACTGCAAACAAGCCACCGTTCAGGACCTGCGAGATGCCACCAGACACCCCAACAGAAGGCAGGTACTCCTGCCTGTCACCCCTCCACCCTTCCTCCAAATCGGCCTTCCACTGAGTCCTGCAGCTGCTCCCATCAAATGCCTCCAGACAGTATTTTTAGAATAGTTCTCGATAGTTCTACCAAGTCATAATCCAGGTTCCTGACATTAAATTCAAAACCCGGGTTCCTGAACCCTGTTCTAGTCTTGGAAATAAATAACTGCTCGATTTCGATTCAAACATAAAGCTAATCTTGAATGAGGGCTTACTGCGTACCAGCACGGCTTGGTGCACTTTCTGAGCAGCACCTTATGTAATACCCACAAGAAAGCCAGGTTTCAGATAAGGACACTTTGTCGTTGTCCTGCCAGGCAAGGTTTGGAGCCCCAAGCAAAGCCGGGGAGATACGCAGTGAATGAGGCCCAGTCTCTACCTTTAATGAGCTTACTCCCCTGAAAGGAAGTAAGGAAACAGAGACCTAACCACGCACGGTTCAGAGTAAGTGAAAAACCACAGGCTATAAACGAAGGGAGCTGAGAGGAGGAAGAATTTGTTCATCCTGGCAGGATGCCGGAGGGCTTCCCGGAGGAGGCGTCCAAGTGGAGAATGGAGTCATCAATAAATGAATGGAACTTTCCACAGCTGCCAAGCCCCTTCGGCTCTCAAAGCTACCAGAAGGCCAAGCTATTCCCCCTGACCCCTTCCCTCCCTGTCACCTGGAACATGCCTGTTTCTGAGAGGGGACCGGCTTGCCCCAGGCCAGGACTTGTCTTCCACACCTTCCTCCTGCCTGTCCTTATGGGAACTTTTCACCACGTCCAACTTTGCCACCTCCTTTGGTGCAACGTGGCACTTGGTAGCACAAGTGACCCCTTTAAGGCCTCCTTTACTGGCCTGACACAGGGGCAGCCCCGTGCCTGCACCCAGCTGAAGAGCGAGGGACCTGCCACCAGGGGCAGCCATCAAATGCGTCTTTTCAGCGGCCACCCCTCTTTGTCTACAGACTTCCCAGGTAGGAATCAGCCCCTCCAGTCCCCTCGGGTCATCCCCCCTCCCTTCCTCCTCCTCCTCCTCCTCCAGAGCTTAACCTCTGCAGCCAGGGCTCAAACGCTCAGTGACCTTGGGCAAGTCACCTAGCCAACGTCAAAGTCTCAGTTTCCTCATCTGTAATATGGAATTCACAAGAACAACCGGATCCTAGCACTGCCGTGGATCGGAATGCGAAATCGTGCAAGCGAAGCACTCTACACGGAGCCCGGGACGGAGCAAACTAACAGAGAATAGCGGCTGTCATTATCATCAAACATAATGACGGTGGCAGTGGCGGCAGGGTAAACCTGGGACGCGATTTGCGCTAAAAACAAACAGCCCCTCCCCCTCCCCGCCCTCACCCCACCTGCACCCCTGCTGGCGGCAGGGCCGCTCGGTGGAGACACCTGCGTCACCCAGCCCAGGGGTGCACGCAGCTCTCCCGGCCGGCCGCGGGCTCGGGGACCGCCCCAGCGCGCCTGGAGGGGTCGCGGGGTGAGACCCACTTCCTGATGGAGGGGGTGCCACAAACCCCGGACCCCGGTCTCCCGCGCGCCCACTCGCCCGGTCTGGAAACTCACTAGTGGCAAAAGGCCGCCGGCAGCGCCGGCCAGCTGCAAGCCCGCGCCCCCAAGGAGCCAGGGAGTGCGTTCACCTCGCCCCTGCCTCAGTTTCCCCACTCTCCTGCAGACGCCAGCGAAGCTGCGCGCGCTGCACCTGGGGGCCGAGGGAACAGGTTGGCAGACCGGGGCCCGGGACACGCTGTCCCCGCGTCCCCCTGCGCAAAAAAAAAAAAAAAAAAAAAACCAAGTCCCCTCTCGCAGACGCAGGTTTGGGCAGGCAACACGCGACCTCACGACAACTTGGCGCGCGTGTCGCCGCCCCGGGGCGCACGGCCTCGACTTCTCCTCCCCGCGCGCGCTCCGAGGAGGAGGAAAGCGGGAGCTGGGCCGCGCGGGACACCCCGGGCACCGGCCCCCCGGCGCAGGGGCGCGCGCCCCGTCCTACCTTGTCGGACGGCCTTGAAGGTGACGGCGTCCCCGCAGCTGCCGAGGACGCCCAGCACGTCGTAGCGGGGCAGGCCGGACACGCGGACGCCCTGCACCTCCAGCAGCAGCTCGCCCTCGCCCAGCCCCGCCGCCCGCGCCGCCGCCTCGGCCGCGCCGACGAACGCGAACTCGCCGTGCTCCGCGCCCCCCAGCACGGCCAGCCCCAGCTCGCCGCGGGGGCCCCGCCGCACCGTGCACTCGCGCACGCGGCCGGTCCAGTGGCTCTTCTTCTGGATCACTTTCGACATGACGCCCGCTCGCGCCCTTCCTCCTCCTCCTCTCCTCCAAAAAAAAAAAAAAAAAAAAGAAAAAGTCCAAAGAGAGAGACAGGTGCCCCCGCCGCGCGCCCCGCGGGTCCCGGAGGCGCCGCGCCCCGCACGGCCCGCGCACTCAGGCCATCGCCGCCAACAAACTTTGCGGGCTCCCCCGCGAGCCGTGCGCGGCGCCCGCGAGCTTTGTCTGCGCCCCGGTGCGCCCGCCCGCCGGCTGCGCTCCCTCGCCCTCCTGCTCCTCCTCGCCGCGCGCCCGCCCGGCCGGCCCGGCTCGGCTGTGCCCGCGGGCGAGGAGCCCGTCCGCCGCCGCCGGAGCCCGGCACGCGGGCGGCGCGGGCGCGGGGGACGCGGGGCGCAGCGCGCGGCCCCTTTAAGCCGATACAAAGGCCCGGCTTGTTTTGTTACAGTTCATTCTATCCCCGCCGCCGCCGGCCCGGGAGACGCGCGCGCATGCGCCCCGCGGCCGCCCGCCGCCGGCCCGCCCCGCGCCCCGCCCCCGCGGGCGAGACCCCGGCGCGCTTCCGCTGGTCCTAAACCCCGCCGCCCCAGCCGCCGTCGCCGGTGCTCCCTGCACGCCGGCCCCGCCACCCCGGGCGTGCCTCCTCCCTCCCGCGCCTCGGTGGCCGACTGCAGCCTCCGCGCGCCGGCGCGGGGGCGCGCGCGTGCTTGGCGCCTACTGTTTGCAACTTTCGAGACGCGGGCGGGCCCGGCTCCGGGCGTCTTAAAAGCCAGTCTCAAACAGGTGGGGGGGTGGAGCGCTCACCCACGCCGCGCGCGCCCCCCTACCCACCCCCTCCCAGTTCCGCAGCTGTCGTCACGCGCCGCGTTCCCCTCTACCCCGACCGCCCCGCGCGCGCCCCCCTGGCCCCTCCACCCTACGCGCGTTGGGGACGTGGGGTCGCCCCTGCCCTGCGCCCCTGCCACCCTGGGGAGGCGCGCGGTGGGGGGACCGGGGACACCCGCCCGGGTCCCTGCCACCCTGGGGAGGGCGGTGGACGCCCCTGCCCTGCGCCCCTGCCACCTGGGGAGGGGAGGTGGGGACCCGGGGACGCCCCTGCCCTGCGCCCCTGCCGCCTGGGGAGGGAGGTGGGGGACCCGGGACGCCCCTGCCCTGCGCCCCTGCCACCCTGGTAGGGGGAGGTGGGGACCGGGGTACGCCCCTGCCCTGCGCCCTGCCACCTGGAGGGAGGGTGGGACGCCCGGGGGACGCCCCTGCCCTGCGCCCCTGCCGCCTGGGGAGGGGCGCGTGGTGGGGACCCGGGGACACCCCGCCGGGGTCCCTGCCACCCTGGGGAGGGCGCGGTGGGGACCCGGGGACGCCCCGCCGGGGTCCCTGCCACCCTGGGGAGGGGCGGTGGGGACGTGGGGTCGCCCCTGCCCTGCGCCCCTGCCGCCTGGGGAGGGGCGGTGGGGACCCAGGGACGCCCGGCCGGGGTCCCTGAGCGCGTTGCGCGCGCCCTGAAACTTTGCGGCCAACTTTGCAGGACGCGGGGGAGCGACAGGCGAGGGACGGCAGCCACAGGACCGGCGCGGGGCCGGGTCCCCAAATGCGGGAGAGCGGCTGGCTCTTAGCCGTCCTGCCAGCAAAGGCTGCTGGCCCGGCACCTGCCCCGCACTGGCGTTCCTGGCGGCGCCGGGGAGCCTGGCCCCCTGCCCGGCCGGGAGGTAAGGTCGCCCGGGTAGGGGACGGGCCACGCGTCCTGGCGCCCGCGGGGACGTGCGCGCCGGGGCCACCGCGGGATTCGCAGCCGGGGGACGGGCGGGACGGGCGGAGCTGTCGCCTGCGGCGCCGCCCGGGGTGGCTGTCGAGTCAGCTTCTGTCCCGGTGAGGTTGGGGACAAGAAGAATATTCTAGACTGGGAAGGCTGCCCTTCCCAAATCAACCCCACATCGGCCTGCTTGATCGTCCCCCAGGCAGTCTCTTTTCCTGCTTGGTGATGTGTCAGTTCTGTTCGTTTTTTTGGGTCGCAGGGGAGATTCCAAGAAATAAAGGGAGGTGAGTTGGAGCGACTCGGAGAGGATGCGGTGCCACCGCGGTGCGGGACGCACGGAACCCCCACCCGGTGTCACCCCGAGCAAGCCCCGTTCCTTCTCCAAGCCTCCTTTTCTCGCAGGTTAGACGAGTGCAACACTAGCTCTCAGGGTTCTCGAAAGTACTACATGGGAGGACACTGATAAACTGAATTCTTGTGAAGTGGCATATCATAAAAAGTTATTTATGGTAGCATTAGTGCATGGGAAGCGAATTAGGAAATCATTTGGGGTTTCAGATTAGGTGATGATGAATAAGTCCCCTCTTTTCTAGAACTTAAAAAAAAATACGTGTACATTTAAATATGCTTTTAAAACACTGCTTGCAGGGTACTATTCTAAGCCAATAAAAAATAAGGGGAGAATGTTGATGCTTTCTAGAACTGAAAGTCCCATTGCTTTGTAGTGTTTCTGAAAGAAAGAGGTGACCAATTTTCTTGGTGATAGGAACTTCAGCTTCTTTCTTCAGAAAAGAAATCTCTCTTAACCCCATAGCAAGACCCAGTCTCTACAAAAAATAAGAAAAATTAGCTGGGTGTGGTGGCGTGCACCTGTAGCCCCAGTTACTTGGGAGACTGAGGCAGACGGATCGCTTGAGCCCAGGGGTTCGAGGCTGCAGTGAGCAATGAATCCCACCGCTGTGCTCCAGCCTGGGCAACAAAGCAAGACCCTGTCTCCAAAAAAAGGAAAAAAAAAAAAATGGGCAGGCACTTCAAAATGTAAATGGGCAGGCACTTCAAAACCAAACGCAGATCCAGCCAATTGGAATCTCAAGGGTAAGTTCTAGCACCATCTGGACTTTTTTAAGGTTCCCCTTAAGTAGTGCTGGAAAATAAAACTGCGAACCACATCTCTTTGCGGAATATAAGCTCAAGGAGGGCAGGGAACATAATATCCCCTTGTTCTTAGAACAGTGGCTGGTACCTAGTAATGCTCAAATGAATCTTCCCATAAAAAGTAGCATTTTTTTTCATAGGATGCTTAAGAGGGGGGGGCTCACAGATTTTCCCTTTAACCGAATTCACTTTAAAGTAACAAAAGTTTTTTTGACCTTTGGTTTTTTTTTCCCAAAACTTTTTTTTTTTTTGCCAGCCAATATTCTAGTAAAAAAGTCCTAATTATTTGCCAAAGAAATAAACCCCTTAAACCGGACCTTTTTTTGAAATTTAGTGGTCCCCCCCAAACCCTTTTTTTCCAACCCTTTGAAAACTTTTTTTTCCTTCAAACTCCCTGCCTTTTGGGGAGCCCAAAGAGAAATGGGGCGAGGCCAATCTTGTGATTTTCCTTTTCCCCAAAGCCAGGCAAATTGCCCCTCCTGTCCAGGAGTCCCCAGGGTTGTCCCCCCCTACGCAAACTAAAGAAGGGCAAAGAAAAGGAAAAAAAACTTTGGGAAATTTTTTTTTAAAAAAGCCAACCTCAAAAGGTTTTTTAAGATGGCTGGAAAATTAGCCCCAAAGAGAAGAAAGGAGAAGGCCGGAAGGGTTAACAGAAGGAAAAACAAAAATAAGAGTGTTTTTTTTTTTTTTTAAAATTTAATAATTTCCAAGAAAATTAAAAAGAAAACGAAAATTTGAAAATTATGTCATCAAAGGCAGCCAAGAAAATGCCAAGTTTCCCAGAAACACTAAAGTTTTTTTTTGGGAATTTGTTTTTCTTTTTTTGTCCCCTGCCTTTTTCTTTTTTCTCCTACTGTGTCACCCTTATCTTTTTTTAAGTTTTGGCCTTTTGTTTTTTGGGTTCCCTTGTTCCCGCAGAACTTGGAAAAAAACAAATTTTTTCAAGGGCAGAAAATTTCTCATGTTTTCCAATGTAAACCTTTTTTTCAAACCCCAGTTGGCCCAAAAAAGCCCGCGGCTTTTTGTTTTGGTTCAGTTGGTGTTAAAACATGCAAACAGCTTGTTTTATGAACGAAATGCAAATGCAATGAAAATTTTTTGGAAAAAATGAAGTGGTTTTTTTGAAAAAACCCATGAATTTTTGAACCCATAGGAAAAACCTTTTTTTTGAACGCCAAGCCCAAAATTTAGGTTGGGCGTCCTTTTAGAAACCATTGTTTTAAAAATTCTTAATGGTTTTTTTTTTTTCTTGAAAGCAACTTTTTTGCCAGTTTTCTCTCGATTTTTGAAAAAGTTTAAAGAAATTTGTTATTTTCCTTTCGAAGGGAATGGTTCCAAGTTTGGGAATTCCTTTTTTTTGTGTTCTGACCTTCTCTCGGTTTTTTTTTTGCCCTTTTTGTTGAAAAAAACGTGGGCCCAAAGTACCGTTTTCTTAAAAGGGAAATTGAATTAATAAAAAAGCTTAAAACTTTGAAAAGCTTTCACCGTGCAATGCCAAAAGGTTTATAATAGTTTTTAATGAAAAGTGGATTTTTTTTTTAGTTGCAATCAATCAGAACAACAAACCTGGGTTTTGAAGGCCCCCTTTGAATTTTATCAGGGAAACCGGACCGCTTTTTTTTTTGATTTTTTAAAACAACTGAAAGGACAAGTGAAGAAACTTGCCCCCAAAGAGCTTTTTTTTAAAAGAAAGTAAACAAAAAAAGCCCAAAGAAGTGACCAAGAAGGGCCAAATGAAACCCCCCAAAACCCTATTGTTTTTTTTTTCCTATTTGCCAAACCTTTTTTTAAACCTTTTTCAAAGTAAAAAAAAACCAAAAAAAAGCATTGGCTTTTTTTTTAATTTTTTTGTAAAGGTGTGTAAAACATCCCAACAGCTTGGTTTTTTTTTTTTGAAAAACGGATGCAAAAAATTGAAATGAATTGGATTGGAAAAGTTGTTAGATTTTTGTGAAAAAATTGCAAAATTAATTTTGGAAACCTTTTTTTTGAACCCAAAGGACAAATTTTTTTTTGGCTTTTTGGGTGGCTTAAAAACGCTTTTCAAGAAAGCCACTGTGCCTACGCGGTCAAAATGCGACCATTTTTTAAGCAATCACTTTTTTTGGGGGGCCTCTCTTGAATCTTTGCCCACGTGGGTACAAAAAATTGTGCGCAGTAAAATTTAGGTTTCCCTTTTCCCCTGTCTTTTTCCCCATCTCTTCCCTTTAAAATCTTGAAAAAAATAATCCAGTTGGGGTTTTTTTTTTTTCCCACTCAAAGAATTCAATCCTTTTTTTTTTTTTTTGGGCCTTCTCAAGCTTTCGAAAATAAATGTTACAAGAATTGTAAAGGGGAATTTTCCGATTTTTTTTTGCAAAAAACGTTTCGTACAGTTGCCCTGGGTTGGAGTTGCAAGGTTTGGCCCGTGCCCCAAAACACTCCTTAACAATTATTTGTTTGTTCCAAATGTTAAACCAATTTTTCAACGAAAATGAAGCTTTTCTTTAATTAAACAACAGTTAGATTTCTTGGCAAAAAGAGATTCAAAAACTGGAAAAACACAAAATAACTGCCCTCAACAAAATTGAAGAGCTTTTTTTTTTAAGAGTTTTCTGCTTAGAAGGAAAAAAAAAAAAACACCCAAACAAATGTGGAAAAAGGTTGCATTTTTTTCTTTTTCTTTGCTTCCCCAATTACATTTTTTTTTTCTTCCCAAATTTTTTTTTTTCCCAGTTTTTTGTTGAATTTTTTTAAAGAATTTTTTAATAGTTTTTACAATTGGGTTTAAAAAAAAAAAATTT
>NC_033689.1:6495834-6498835 GCF_000165445.2 Microcebus murinus
AATTTTTTTTAAACATATTATAAGTTTTTTTAAAAGACAGCATTAAAAATTTTCAGTCCCATTTTTCCAACAATTTTTTTTTTTTAACTACCAAATAATTTGTATTAACCCACTTTTTTTTTTTTTTTTAAAATTTTGGGGCAAATGCACATAAACTCTTTTTTGAAGTTTCATTCCTTTCTCTTGTTTTTTTTTTTTTCCATTTTGGGATTTTTTTTATAGTTAGTTTTTTTTTATGGAGTAAAAGTTCCAAAAAATCCACTTTTTTTAATCCAAAACTTTAACCTTTTTTTTTTCCCCCAAACATTTGTTTTAAATTTTTTTAATTTTTTTGTTTAAAATAAGACTTTACATTTTTATCAAACTTTTTTTGGATAAGCTTTTTTGAAAAAAATAATATTCCAAATTTTCTTTTGAAGGTTTTTTTTCAAAATTGTTAATTTTTTTTAACCAATTGTCCTATTGAATGAATTTCAAATTTTTAAGGAAATTTTTCTGAAAAGAAAGCTTTGAATAACCAGCTTTTGTTTGGGGAAAAATTTGGTTTTTTTTTTTTTTGGCTTTGCCCAGTTTGACAGAAGCCCAAGTGTAAACTTATCTTAAAGATTGGAAAAGGAATTTATTAAACTTTTAGTTTTTTTTTGGGTGGGTACCAGCCAAGAACAGAGGGAAGTTGCAGCTAGTTTTTCCCCATATTTGTTTGGAAATGAAAGAAAAGTTTCAAGCCTGTTCCTTTCAAAGCTTTTTTCCTCTCTGTTTCCCATCTCTTTTTTGGTTTTTTTTCTGTTTTTTTTCCCCTTTTATCTTTGTTGCCCTCCAAATCTTTTTCTTTCTTCCCCTTTACAAGCTATTTTTGGCCCTTTCCCCAACCAGCCCAGGAAAGATAGTTTTTTGGCTTTTTGCTAAGCAGCTTTTTTTAAACGGTTGGCACGTTTTCTCAAGCCATCCCAAAGCTTTTTTGAAAGGAAAGATTCTTTTTTTTTTTTCACTACAAAAAGGGGGGGAAAAAGGAAAATCAAGAGGAACTTTTCAGTCTCTAACAAAGTTTCATTTTTTTTAATTAGTTTTTTTTTGAAGAGTTCAAGAAGGTTTTTAATAAGTTTAAAGAAGGCTTTTGCTGCTAAACTTTTTTTTTTTTTTTCAGTGGCCTTGAAAACAATTAAAAACTTCGCCCAAAAAGGGTGTGGGCCCGGCCGGAGGTGGCTCCCCACGCCAGTTTCCCATTCCTACGCACTTCCAAGGGAAAGGCCCAACAAGGGGGGGGGAGGGATTCGTTTTTCAAGATTTCAGGAGATTTTTTCGAAACAAAAAGCCTTGAGCAAAAAAAAGAGCAAAAAGCCCCCGTTCTCTTTTTTGCTAAAAAGAACATTAGAAAAAAGAAATTTTTAAATTTGGGTCTGGCACCGTGGGTTACCTCTGTTCTAAATGATTCTGCAACCCTCCTTTTTTTTTTTTTTGGGAAAAGCCAAGGGTTGGAAGGGAGGCAACCAACTGGAAAGCGGCCGCAGGAGATTTTTTTTTTTTCGAGACAGCCCATTTTTTTGAGCAAGAGCAAAAGAACTTTCCCAATCTTTTCTAATAAAAAAAAATTTTTTAAAAAAATAAATTAATAAAACCAGATTTCTTTGGGCAAAGTGGACCCATGGAGTTTTTTTTTCTAAAAAAAACAAAAAGAAAATTTTTAAATTTGTTCCACTAAAAATATACTAAGAAAGAAATTGAGGCCAGGCCAAAATGGGGCACACATTGCCTGTAAAAGTTTTCCCAAGCTAACTTTTGGGAGGCTTTTTTGAGACAGGAGGAAAATTCAGCCTTTTGAAGGCCCAGGAGGTTTTGGAAGGTTTTTTGCTTTGTGAAGCCGAGGCTTGAAATTTGCCAACAGCACTCTAGCCCTGAAGCAAAACAAGTGGAAGAAACTTTCTTTTTTTTTTTGTTCTTTGCAAAAAAAAAAAAAAAAAAAACCACCGAACAAACAACAAAAAACGCAAGTTGGCGGTTTTCAAAAAAACATCATTCAAACCAGCCTGCTTTGGAGCCCTGGGCAGAGACAGTTTTAATGTTTTTTTTTGGGTTTAAGACTTTGGGGGAAACTAATTCTTTTTAGGAACCCATCAAGGGTGGGTTTTTCCCCCCTTTTTTTTCTGAAAGACTTCCCCTTTTTATCAGGGTCATCTTTTTTATACAGTTTTTCTCTAAAAAAAAATTTTTACCAGGATATTTTTCAAATATACATGGGAAGTTTTTTTTTTTTTTTTTTTTGAAATTTCTCAATTAAAGCTTGCCGTGGGGTTTTTGGCCCCAATATTTTTTTTTTTTTTTTATCGGTATCTTTTTTAAATATTTTTTCTTTTAAAGCTTTTTTGGCAAAAACAGGGCGAGAATTTTTTGAAACCCTTTTTTTTTTACAATTGGGAAAGCAGTTCAAGTAAAAAATTTAAATTTCCTTTGTTTTTTTAAATACAGATGGCTTTGTTTTTTAAAAATACATTTTTAACATCAAAATTGCCAAAGGTTTTTCAAATGAGTCCTTTTTGAAGTTTCTCTTGAAGGATTGAGCTTATTGAAAAAGAAACAAAATATTCCCAAAAGATTCGAGCGTGGACAAGTTGGTAAGATTGTTTTTTTTTTTTTTTTTATTTTCCATTTCATTTTTCGTTTTTTTTTTTTTAATTTTCCAACAAAATAATTTTTGAATTAATACTTTCATTTTTTTTGTTGCAATTCTTAGTAGACAACTTTTGATGGTAACAGGAACTAAAAAAAGCCCACACTTCTTTTTTTTCTTTTTTTTTTTTTTTTGAGACAGAATCCTTCCCTTTGTTTTTGCCTTGGGCTTGAAGTTGCAGTTGCCAACTGGGGCGTCCCAGCCTCACTCAACAGCAACCCTCCAAAAACTTTTTTTTTCCTGGGATTTTTCAAAAAAGTGGATTTTTTCTCCTGCCCTTCAAGCCTTCCGAAAGTTAAGCATTTTTTTGGGACTTTACAAAGGCAATGCCGCCAC
>NC_033689.1:6504394-6528699 GCF_000165445.2 Microcebus murinus
ATCTACGAACTGAAAGTCCCTGCATGTAGTGTTTCTGAAAGAACAGAGGGACCAATTCTGCTGGTGATAGGAACTCCAGACTTCTTTCTCAGAAACGAAATCTCTTAACCCCATAGCAAACCCGAGTCGCGTACAAAAAGAAGAAAAACCTGGTGCTGGGCGTGCACCTGTAGCCCCAGTTGACTGGAGACTGAGGCAGACGGACGCTTGAGCCCAGGGGTTCGAGGCTGCAGTGGCAATGAATCCCATCGCGTGCCCGCAGCCTGGGCAACAAAGCAAGACCCTGTCTCCAAAAAAGGAAAAAAAAAAAAGAAAATGAGCAGGCACTTCAAAATGTAGATAACCAAACAAACGCAGATCCAGCCAATTGGAATCTCAAGGGTAAGTTAGCACCATCTGGACTTTTAAGTTCCCCTTAGAGTAGTGCTGGAAAATAAAACTGGAACACATCTCTTTGCGGCAATATAAGCTCAAGGAGGGCAGGGAACATAATATCCCCCCGTTCTTAGAACAGTGGCTGGTACCTGAGTGATGCCAATATGAATCTTCCCATAGGGAAATGGGTACATTTTTTTCATAGCATCTTTAGAGGGGGGGGGCTCACAGATTCCCCTACGAATCACTAGTAAGTTTGACCTTGTGTTTCCCAACTTTGCCAAGCCATATTCTAGTAAAGTCTAATTATTTGCCAAGAATACCCCTAACCGACCTTGAATTAGTGGTCCCCCACCTTTCCACCTGACTCTCACTCCTGCCTGGGAGAGCCCAAGAGATGGGCGAGGCCATCTGTGATTCCTTCCAAAGCAGCAATGCCCTCCTGTCCCAGGAGTCCAGGTGTCCCTACCGCAGCTAAGAAGGCAGAAAGGACTTGGGATTTTTAGCAAACCTCAAGGTTTTAGATGTGGAATAGTCCCAAGAGAAGAAGGAGAGCAGGTGGGTACAGAAGGAAAAACAAATAGAGATGTTATTATAATCCAAGAAAATAAAAGAAAGAAAATTTGAAATGTCATCAAAGCAGCCAAGAATGCCAAGTTCCAGACACTAAGTTTGGGATGTTCTGTCTGCTCCTTTCTCTCTACTGTGTCACCTTATCTAGTGCCTGTGTCTGTCCCAGACTGGAAACAAATTTCAGGGCAGAAATCCTATGTTTCCAATGTAACCTTTCAAAGCCCAGTGCCAAAAGCCGCGGCTTGTTTGCAGTGTGTAACATGCACAGCTGTTGAACGAATGCATGCATGAATGGACGAAGTGTGAGATGAAATTGACATACGACCTTTGAACCCAAAGCCAATTTCGGTTGGGTGGCTAGAACCATGTATTTTTGGTTTTCTTGAAAGCACTTGCAGTTCTCTCATTTTGAAGTAGATTGTTCTCGAAGAGATGTCAAGTGGGATCCTTGTGTTCTGACTTCTCTCGTTTATGCTGTGAACGTGGCAGTCCGTTCTAAAGGGATGAATAATAAAGCTAAACTTTGAAGCTCACCGTGCATGCCAGGTATATAGTTACATGAGTGATTTTATGCAATCATCACAACAACTGGGTGAGGCTGGAATTATCAGGGACGACCTTGATTTTACAACTGAGGAAAGTGAAGAAACTTGCCCAAGAGCTTAGAAAGTAACAAAGCCCAGAAGTGACCCAGAGGCATGACCCCAAACCTATGTTTCCTATGCAACCTTTCAAACCTCAGTACCAAAAGCCATGGCTTATTTGTAGTGTGTAACATACACAGCTGTTGAACGGATGCATGAATGAATGGATGAAGTGTGATGTGAAATTGACATATGACCTTTGAACCCAAAGCCAATTTAGGCTGGGTGGCTAAAACGCTCAGAGCAACTGTGCTACGCCGGTAATGCGACCATTTAGCATACTTGGGGCTCTTGAATCTGCCACGTGGTATGTGCGCAGTAATTAAGTCCCTTTCCTCTCCATCTCTTCCCTTAAATCTGAAATAATCCAGTGTTCCACTCCAGAATCCAATCTTTGGGCTCTCAAGCTCGAATAATTTACAAGAATGTAAGGGGGATTGATTTGCAAACGTTCGTACAGTGCTTGGGCTGGAGTACAGGTGGCGTGCCAAACATCCTAATATTGTTGTCATGTAAACATTTCAACGATGAGCTCTTAATAAACAACAGTAGATCTGGCAGAGATTTCAACTGGAACACAATAAACTCCCAACAAATTGAGAGCTTAGAGTTCTGCTAGAGGAAAAAAAAAAAACACCCCACAAATGTGAAAGGTGCATTTCTTCTGCTCCCAAATACATTTCTTCCCAAATTTTTCCAGTTGTGATTAAAAGAATTTTACAGTTACAATGGTAATTATAGTCTAAAGTGGTATTTTTCTTCATTTTTCTGAAAATGTGAGGTTGGTCAGCTCTGGGGCAAAGGAGGACATATAAATTGTTGTCTTTTAATTTCTTTTTTTAAATTTTCAAATATATTACTTATTTTTCTTTTCTTTTTTCTTTCAAAGCTTTAAGAACTCTTCCTGTGTCATCTTTTTTTTTTTTTTTTTTTTTTTTTAAGACAGAGTCTCGCTTTGTTGCCCAGGCTAGAGTGAGTGCCGTGGTGTCAGCCTCGCTCACAGCAACCTCCAACTCCTGGGCTCAAGCGATCCTCCTGCCTCAGCCTCCCGAGTAGCTGGGACTACAGGCATGCGCCACCATGCCCGGCTAATTTTTTCTATATATTTTTAGTTGGCCAATTAAGACCTTTCTAATTTTAGTAGAGACGGGGGTCTCCCTCTTGCTCAGGCTGGTCTCGAACTCCTGACCTGGAGCGATCCTCCCGCCTCGGCCTCCCAGAGTGCTAGAATTACATGGCCATCTTTTAATTTCTAAATAAAGCCATCAGAAGGTGTGCATGAGAGATGTCATTATAACCATGTTGTATTCAGTAAGGCAACTGACTCCAAACTGGTGCCTTAGAGCAAAAGACCAGTGGGGAGATTGAAGCCATTGGGGCAGGTGACAGATGGCAGGGGGGACCATATTCCTGGTCATCTCATGGAGGCATCTTTTTGGCTTCCTTGATAACTTGTTCTCTTCCTCATCAGGGAGGCAGATGGACAGTTTCCTCTGACCATGGTCTTCCTCCCTTTAGTACTTTCAGCTAAGCAAGAATAAATAAAATATTACTTTTTGTGACCTTTCAAGATATCACATACGACCTATTATTTTAATACCCCAGAGAAGAAAGTCCAGGAAGAGGGTTTAAATCCTGGCTACTGTTCTAGTTCACTTACATGCAAAAAAAATGAATAATGGGAACTGGAAGATTTGAAGTTAGACGGCAGATCAGAGGAACCAAGAGAAACTGGAAAATTTATCATTAGTAACTCTCCTAAAAATTCCCAAATGGTTCAGCTATGTAAAACACTAAGTATCTCAAATTAGCATATCATCCTCCGTAATTCCACTGAAAATATACCTGATGATATTGCTGATTTCTTTGAGAACAGGAAACTCTTTTTTTTTGAGAACAGACATTTATGTATCTCTTTTATTCCATCTCCCACCAACTCTGTAAAAGTATGGCAATTTGAACATAGTAGATGCTTAAATAAAACAACATTTTATTATTGAAGGTGTTTGCCCTATGATATTTCTTCCTTATTGTGTGTCTTTATCAATTTACTACACCAAAAAAGAACTGAAAAGGGAAGGAGGAAAATATGCATTGAAACCAAGGATGGAATGTCCATGTTTTTAAAAATACCCTATTGCCAAGTACAGTGGCCCACGCCTGTAGTCCCAGTTACTCCAGAGGCTGAGGTGGGCGGATCACTTGAGCCCAGGAGTTCAAGGCTGCAGGGCACTAGGATCTCGACTGTGAATAGCCACAGCACTCCAGCCTGGGCAAGATGGTGAGACCCTGTCTCTTTAAAAAAAAAAAAAAAAAAAAAACCTGGCAATATGTTTTTGCAGGACAATTTTTAACATATATAAGTAAAAAGACAGCATTAAATCAGTCATTCACAATCTTACTACCAATAATTAACCACTTTTTAAATTTGGGCATGCACATACTCTTGAAGTTCATCTCTCTGTTTCCATTTGGGATTTATAGTTAGTTTATGGAGTAAAGTAATCCACTTTTAATCCACTTTAACCTTTTTCCCCAACATGTTAATTTTTTATTTGTAAACATAGACCTACATTTATCACTTTGAATAGCTGAATAATATTCCATTCTTTGAAGGTTTCAAAATGTATTTAACCAATGTCCTATTGATGATCATTTAGGATTCTGAAGAAGGCTGAAATAACAGCTTGTATTGGGATGGTTTTGGCTGCCAGTGACAGAAAGCCAGTGTAACTATCTTAAGTGGAAAAGGAAATATATTACTTGGTGTAACCGGCAAGACCAGAGATGCAGCTAGTTTCCAATATGCCTGGATGAAGAAGTTCAAGCCATGTCCTCAGCTTCCTCTCTGTCCATCTCTTGGTTCTGTTTTCCCTTATCTGTGCCCTCATCTTCTACTCCCTACAGCTTGGCCTTCCCCACCCAGCCAGGAAAGATAGTTGGCTGCTAGCAGCTTAAACGGTGCACGTCTAGCAATCCCAGCTTGAAAGGAGATTTTCACTAACAGGGGGGGAAAAGAAATCAGAGAAACTTCAGTCTCTAACAAAGTCATTTTAATAGTTGAGAGTAGAGGTATAAGTAGAGGCTGCTGCTAACTTTTCAGTGGCCTTGACAATAAACTGCAGGTGTGGCCAGGCGCGGTGGCTCACGCCAGTCATCCTAGCACTCCAGGAGGCCAAGGTGGGTGGATCGTTCAAGGTCAGGAGTTCGAAACCAGCCTGAGCAAGAGCAAGACCCCGTCTCTGCTAAAAAATAATAGAAAGAAATTAATTGGTCTGGCCGTGGTAGCTCATGTCTATGATCCTCACCCTCTGGGAAGCCAAGGTGGGAGGATCACTGGAGGCCAGGAGTTCGAGACCAGCCTGAGCAAGAGCAAGACTCCATCTCTAAAAAAAATAAAAAATAAAATAAATAAACAGATTGGCCAGTGGCCCATGAGTTTCTAAAAAAAAAAAAAGAAATTAATTGGTCAACTAAAAATATATAGAAAAAATGAGCCGGGCATGGGCACATGCCTGTAGTCCCAGCTACTTGGGAGGCTGAGACAGGAGGATCGCTTGAGCCCAGGAGTTTGAGGTTGCTGTGAGCGAGGCTGATGCCACAGCACTCTAGCCTGAGCAACAGTGAGACTCTTGTCTCAAAAAAAAAACCAACAACAACAACAAAAAAAACGCAGGTGCGTCAAAAAACATCATCACCAGCCTGGTGGAGCCTGGCAGAGACAGTATGTGTAGACTTGGGACTATTTAGGGAAACCCCATCAAGGTGGGTCTTTCTGAAGACTCTTATCAGGGTCATCTTTTATACAGTTACCTAAAAATTCCAAGGATTCAAATATAATGGGAGTTTGATTTCAATCAAAGCTGCCGTGGTTGGCCCATATTTTTTATCGGTCTTTTAAAACTATTCTAAAGCTGGCAAGAGGGCGGGATTGAACCCCTTTTACAATGGGAGCGAGTCAAGTATTATTCTTGTTTAATACAGATGGCTTGTTAAAATACGTAACATCGATTGCAAAAGTTCCAAAATGAGTCTTGAGTTGCTCTGAGGATGAGCTGAAAAAGACAATATTCCAAGATCACGCGTGACAGTTGGTAGATTGTTTTTATTCATTCATTCGTTTATTCAACAAATATTTGATAAATACTCATTTTGTCAATTCCTAGTAGACACTGATGGTACAGAACTAAAAGACACACTTCTTTTCTTTTTTTTGAGACAGAGTCTCACTCTGCTGCCCAGGCTAGAGTGAGTGCCGTGGCGTCAGCCTCACTCACAGCAACCTCCAACTCCTGGGCTCAAGCGATCCTCCTGCCTCAGCCTCCCAAGTAGCTGGGACTACAGGCATGCGCCACCGTGCCCAGCCAATTTTTTCTATATATTTTTAGTTGGCCAATTAATTTCTTTCTATTTATAGTAGAGACGGGGTCTCGCTCTTGCTCAGGCTGGTTTCGAACTCCTGACCTCGAGCAATCCGCCCACCTCGGCCTCCCAGAGTGCTAGGATTACAGGCTTGAGCCACCGCGCCCGGCCTCATTTATTTTTAATAGTATTTTAAGAAGTGAAAGAGGAAGTCCAGTTTTATGATCACATTATGGGTCTCAAAGGTGTGTTTTATGGAGGCATTCCTAGAGTTCTCAGGTGGTTGACCCTGCCCGTACTGAGCCCATGACAGTGTGACTACCCACAGCGTGCACGGTTGCATAAAGACTTTATCTGGCCCCAGAGCTGACCCTGCAACTACTAGGTGGGGCTTTGGGAAATGACTCAGAATAAGGAAGCAATCTGGAGGCTGAGCAACCTTGCTCCTTGAACCGTGCCATCCCTGGAAAATTGTCCCCCACCAAATCGTGTAGCCAGATGAACGAGGACTCCAAAAAATGTATTATTATACACACTTTCCAGATTTAGCAAGTTCCTAGAATTTGAAACTCGTTTTTTATGGGCTGCTGCCCACGTGACGGGAGGCTTAGCCAAACCCAGAGAGGTTATGAACAACATCCCCCAGGGAACCAGCGCCCAAATTTGGAGTCCTTGTATCCTGAGCACTCCTGCCACTCCTGGCTGAGAAATTCCGCCTGCCCGAGTTTGAGTACCCCAAGGATTTTGGAGGCAGCTGAGGACTGCTGAATTAAGCCAAGCGTTGGAAGATACTGCTGTTTTAATTATTAAGTTAGCCCTCCACTTTAGTGAACGCACAAGCTGGCATCTGCTTGGGAATGCGTCTGCCTCCAGACTCACAGCATCTGCATTTTTCAGATGTTTGACCTTGATCTTGTGACCTTGCCTCTAAAACTCTGAGAGCATTGGGAAAACTCGCAGCTGAGGGATGGGAGCAAAAACCAGACAGATAGCAATCCTCTCTTTTTTCTTTCTTCTTTCTTCTTCCTCCTTTTTTTTTTTTTTTTGTTCACTTAAACCAGGGTTGCCCTGTTTCAGGCTAGACTCAACTTCCTTCAGTTATCAATTTGATTTTAACATACAGTCTCAGGATGACTTTACTTTTTGAATTGACACCACTAAAGCCTAAAACTATTAAAGCCATGCAATCTGCTTGCTAAGGCAAGCTGGCATTTCCTGACACTGCTCTCTGGACAGCCGAGAACCTTCTCTAGGTTCATGTTTTTCAAACTTTTGTGATTGCTGTTCACAATGGGAAATGTGTTTTTTGGGTTTTTTTTTGTTTTTGTTTTTTTCTTTTTATCACTATCTAGCGCACACATACACGTACAGGTAGGATTGAAACCTTTGCCTGAAGGTTTCATGAAGCTATACTTATCCTTTCTGTGTGTGACACATCATGGCAGGAATGACAGCCTGCAGCCAATGCATTCCTCAACCTGTCTTGTCCCTGCATGACTCATAAGCTAAGAATGGCTTTACGCTTTTAAATGGCTAAAAAACAAAAGAATAATATTTATATGGAGACATTTACAACGTGGCATGCACTGCTCTACATCTTTGCATTTATTGTCTCGTTAAATCTTTACAATAATTTTTCTTTGTCTCAATCAAAATCATGACCATAACAGCAATGGCAGCTAACGTTTTTTTGAGTGAGTGCTCATTGTGCTGAGCACTTTGGTCAGTACTTTACATGACGCATTTATTTCATCCTCTGCACTTTATAAGGCAGGGAGGACGAGTATTCCCATTTTACAGGTGAGAAAACAGAGGCTTGACTAGGCTGTGTCACTTGTACAGGGTCCTATGCCCAGGGAGTGGCTGTGGGATTTGATCCTAGCTTTGTCTGCTTCCGGGTCAATGATACTGACTATTATTCACCTTGGTAGCTCCTTGCCCACAACTTGACATGTAGCGTGTGCTCGGTGCATATTTGAAGAATGAATGGATATATGTAGGCATGCATGAAGGAAGGAAATTGAGATGAAATGATAGTCTCTTGGGGATTCTAACCAACTAGGTGGACACAGACAAATTAGGTGATTGCTCTGTGCTTTCTAAAGCAACCAAACAAACAAACATCTCATTTATTGAATGTTTACAATATGCCAAACACTGCATGTATTTTCTTTTTCTTTCTTTCTTTCTTTCTTTCTTTCTTTCTTTCTTTCTTTCTTTCTTTCTTTCTTTCTTTCTTTCTTTCTTTCTTTTTTTTTTTTTTTTTTTTTTGAGACACTTTGTTGCCCAGGCTAGAGTACCATGGCATCAGCCTAGCTCACAGCAACCTCCAACTCCTGGGCTCAAGCGGTCCTCCTGCCTCAGCCTCCCGAGTAGCTGGGACTACAGGCATGCGCCACCACGCCCGGCTAATTTTTTCTGTATATTTTTAGCTGTCCAATTAACTTCTTTCTATTTTTAGTAGAGACGGGGTCTCGCTCTTGCTCAGGCTGGTCTTGAACTCCTGAGCTCAAACGATCCACCTGCCTCAGCCTCCCAGAGTGCTAGGATTACAGGCGTGAGCCACCGCGCCGGGCCAGCATGCATTTTCAATATGCTTTCTCATTTGATCCTCATAATGACCCTATGAGGTAGATGCTATTGCTGTTTTACAGATGAAGAGAAAGGTTCAGAGAAGTTGAGTGTGTTGTTTGAGAAGACCCAACCAATATTCAGACGTGGTGTCGCTGAGACTAAGACCAAAACCATGTTCCTAACCACTTTACTTCCATTTATTAATTTCTAACATCACTGTAATATTGTCTACCCTACAGTTTTGTAGGCAAAGAAAGCAATATCACAGAGCCTTTCTCAATAACTATAATGTGCTCCAGTGATATATTTCTCTATCGAAAAGGTTAAAACTCAAGGTGGCAAAAATAGAGGAGGCACAGGGACACCTTCTAGTACATTCTCTGTGGGGATGATGTTACTAAAATATTATTATGTAATCTTTGCAGGTTTTCTGTAAACCTAAAAATATTCTAAACTTAAAGTTTATCTTTAAAAAACACTCTGAGGCACAGGAAAATATGTGCTGCATCATTAGTCATTAGGGATATGCAAATCTAAACCACCATAAGATGCCATTACACATCTACCGGGGTGAGTATACTTCTTTAAAAATGGAAAATAACAAATGTTGGTGAGAATGTGAGGAAATTGGAACCTTTATGCATTGCTGGTGAGACTATAAAATGGTGTAGCTGATATGGAAAAAGGTTTGGCAATCCCTCAATAAATCAAACATAGAACTACTATATAACCCAGCGATGCTACTCCTAGGAATATATACACCAAAGAATTAAAAAACGGTTGTGCAAACAAAAACTTGTTCCCAGTGTTCATAGACATAATATTGACAATAGCCAAAAGGTGCAAACAACCTAAATGTCCATCAATGGATGAAGGAATAAATTAAATGTGGTATATTCATACAATGGAACATTATTTAACTACAAAAAGGAATGAAATGTACTGATAGCTGCTGAAACATGGAAGAACCTTGAAAACATGATGTTAAGTGAAAGAAGGAAAACACAAAAAAATCACATATTGTAAGATTGCATTTGTATAAAATGTCTAGAATTGGCAAATCCATAGAAACAGGAAATAGATTAATGGTTACCGGGAGCTAGGGGGAAGGGAGAGGCAGAAATACTGATTAATGGTTTTGAGATTTCTTCTGAGGGGGCAGGGATGAAAAGATTCTGGAACTAGATAGTGGTGATGGTTACACAACAGTACGAATATACTAAGTGCCACTGACTTGTATAGTGTAAAACGATTAAAAGGGGAACTTTATTTTAGGTGAATTTTACCAATTTTTTTAAACCAATTTTTTCTTTAAAAACAACTCTGACACCATTGAAAATGATGATATACTAAAATAATGTGGAATGTGCTGTATAATGTAACTTATAAATCAAATAATGAAATATGACAAGAAATACCAGTGCTTAGTATACAGCCTCTTGATTTACAGCATGGACTTTTATAACTGGAACCAAAGTGGTGTTTTGACACATAATGGCTAGATGTCCCCAGACAAATTTTATGACCTATCTGAGCGCCACTGTTTTCGATCATAAAATGTGTGTGGTTACTATTAGTTATCACGAAATACTTTTCCCATGAAGTTGTCATCTAGCCTAACTATAATAATGAGGATGGTTAATATATACTTCATTCTTTTTTTTTTTCTTTGTATATAAACTGGGTATTGCTAATCTCCCTAGTGATCATTACATTCAAAGAAAACTGATCTGTTTTTGGGGGGAGATAACAATCACATTTTGAATGGCTTTTTATCTCCATGTGAGGATTTCTGCAGCCTGGGAAAATATTCTGTGCACAGCTCTTTAAAGTAGTTTCCAGGCCGGGCGCGGTGGCTCACGCCTGTAATCCTAGCACTTTGGGAGGCCGAGGCGGGTGGATCGCTCAAGGTCAGGAGTTCAAAACCAGCCTGAGCGAGACCCCGTCTCTACCAAAAATAGAAAGAAATTAATTGATCAACTAAAAATATATATACAAAAAATGAGCCAGGCGTGGTGGTGCATGCCTGTAGTCCCAGCTACTCGGGAGGCTGAGGCAGGAGGATCGCTTGAGCCCAGGAGATTGAGGTTGCTGTGAGCCAGGCTGACGCCACGGCACTCACTATAGCTTGGGCAACAAAGTGAGACTCTGTCTAAAAAAAATAAAAAAATAAAAATAAAGTAGTTTCCAAAGGAGTATACAATCCACTATAATGATTATGCAGGATTATGTTGAAATTTAGGCTAAATTGCTATCACTAAAATTCCTAGTCTGGTCCCAGCCTGTTACCATGTAAGAACAGACATGGAATCTAGGAATTAAGGGGAAAGACTTTATTAAGGAAAAACATACCTATTTCTCCTTCCCTTCCCCTTAAGGGTAACTAAGCTGTCACCATGAATACCAAGACTGCTATTTCTTCTCGAATTTGCATTTGGCATCCTCCCAGGTAATTTCTGGAGCACATCCTGACCCAGCTCCGGAAGAAACCATATAGCTCCTTTAGTATCATTAGTAACTAAAAAGACCAAAATGTTTAAAGGCAGAGGAAATTCATCTCCAAAAAGGAGTCATGCACAGAACTCTCTGCTCTGTACCACACACGATTTCTCTACCCACACAAGCCAGCCATCGTAGGAAAGAGAACGAGACTTCTAGAACCCTGCCCTCTAACCTCTGCTTTTCTTTTCTTTTTTTTTTTTCCCCCTCTCTGCTTCTCCTGGGAGTTGAGGAATTCTGGAAAATTGCTGCAGGCTTTAGCTTCCAGTTGGTCCACCGTGATGCTGATTTATCTATGGGACATTTTCGATCTCTATTCTTGGCAAGAAACTGCAGAATTGCACAAGCTGTCACCTGAAGGAAAGTATGTCGAGGAGCAAGGGGGTGGGAGAGATGGAAATCTGTGAAGTCAGGGTCTAACAGGGTTCCATGCCTGCTTGTACATCCTAGCCCCCCCCACCAGCTGTAAGAAAGTTCGATTGACGTTTGACCTGTTGGGCTCACAAAAGCAAAAGGGCTGAAAATCTCTTTCTTATTCTGTATAACTTACGAGACTCCTCCAACTGTCCAAAACTCCTCCCAAATGCCCCGTGTTTGTTTCAGTAGCACCTGTCCTTCCTTATCAGCCATTCATTCATTCCAAAATATTTATGGAGTGGCTACAGTGTGCGAGACCATCTGCAAAGCCTGGGTTACTGATTCATCCTTTTATTCGATAAATATTGACTGAGCAGCCAAGACACATCAGGTACTTGATGAGCCAGTGGGGGAAAAGCAGTCAACTAAATGGGCAAAGGCTTTGTTCCCATGGAGCTTACATTCCCGTGGGGAAAAACACGAATGAGAAACAGAGGCTTTGAAGACAGGTGCAATAATCCTAGCACTCTGGGAGGCCGAGGCGGGAGGATCACTCAAGGTCAGGAGTTCGAGACCAGCCTGAGCAAGAGCGAGACCCCGTCTCTACTAAAAATAGAAAGAAATTAGCTAGGCAATTAAAAATATATAGAAAAAATCAGCCAAGCATGGTGGTGCATGCCTGTAGTCCCAGCTACTCGGGAGGCTGAGGCAGGAGGATCGCTTGAGCCCAGGAGTTCGAAAACGCAGGCGCTGAGCCCGAGACGGAGACGCCGCCCTGTCTCTACTATCAATAAGCGACCAACAAAGTTAATTGGCAAACTAATATATATATACAGAAAAAAAAGCATGGGCGGCCGCCTGCCTGTAGTCCGCAGTCTACCTCGGCGCGAGTGCTGAGCATCAAGGATTGGCCTAAGCCCAGCCCAAAGAGTTGTTTGAGGTTGCTGTGAGGCTAAAGGCTGACGCCCACGGCCACTCACCGCTCACTAGCCTGGGCCAAGCAAAAGGAAGACTCGTCTCAAAAACAAAAAAAAAATATATACTACTATATACTATCCAGCCGGGGCTCCAACCAGAGCTGGCCACGGCATGCCTGTGTCCCAGCCTACCTCGGAGAGGGCGCGCCGCCTGAGGGCAGGAGGGATCGGTTGAGCCAGGAGTTGGAGGTTGCTCGTGACCAGCGCTGCACGCCACTGCACCCTAGCCCAGACAACAGAGTCAAACTCTGTCTCAAAAAAAAAAAAAAAAATAATATGCAAATGCTCCTTAACCATCAAGCGATAGAGTCCCTTTGTTTGGCAGGCCAGAGCCTGGAAGACAAAGCATAATCAAACATCTCCCCAAACCACGCGTGTGCTAATTCCAAAGAGGCTGGTAGGTGCCAAGAGGGAAACGCAGGTGAGGGCTGGAATACCCATAAAGGACATCTAGACTCGAATCTGAGGGAAGGATATATCCGGGAAACCAGTATCAAACTAAAACGCAGAAGGGAGAGAGGTACGAGCTGACGCTGGACGAAGGGGAAAGAGACCTGGGAGGCGTGGCAGCGACATTTTTTTTTTTATAAAGGGACCGGTGTGTGTTCGAACGGGAGGAGAGAGAGAATAGATCTAAGGAACTAACAGACAGATCACAGGCTTCGCAGAGGGAATGAGGCCGGAGAAGGCATCCTCAACTAACCGAGCAACGACCAGCAAGCTACGGCAAATCCCATAGACCCTTCCACAATTTTGAATTCACTTAGCTGTCTAAATAAACAGGTGCACTATCTGCCTTCCCCGATAGACCAAGCTGCAGCGGGGAGGGGTGGGGGGCCAGGACCCTGTCGCGTTCCCCTGCTGTAGCCCCAGTACCCACCAGCACGTGGCACACAGCAAGGGCGCACAGTTTGTGTTTATTGACTGGCTGTTGAACGACTCAGACAATCTGACATGACCATCTGAAAGCCTCCATGGTGAAGATGCAGCTTGCGCTCGGTTCTGCCAGACTCTGGGTTTAGAAAAGGCTAGCAGACTCGGCAGTATTCAAAGCTGTGATTTCTCTGTTCCAAAACCACAGAAGTCTTTGTATTCAAAGTAAAATGGGCGGGGCGCAGTGGCTCAGGCCTGTAATCCCAGCACTTTAGGAGGCTGAGGCAGGAGGATCGCTTGAGGCCAGGTATTTGAGACCAGCCAGGGCAAGACAGCAAGATGGCATGGCTAAAAAAAATGTTTTAAAAATTAGCCAGGCTCAGTGGCATGCACCTGAGGTCCCAAGCTACTCAGGAGGCTGAGGGAGGAGGATCGCTTAAGGCCAGGAGTTCAAGGCTGCAGTGAGCTATGATAGCACCACGACACTCTGGCCTAGACAACAGAGCAAGACTGTGCCTCTAATAAAAAGTAAGGCTGGCCAGGCACGGTGGCTCACGCCTGTAATCCTAGCACTCTGGGAGGCCGAGGCGGGCGGATTGCTCAAGGTCAGGAGTTCGAAACCAGCCTGAGCAAGAGCGAGACCGCTGTCCTACTCATATAGAAAAATTAATTGGCACTAAAAATATATGCAAAAAATAGCCAGGCATGGTGCACATTGCCTTGTCCAGCTCTCGGAGGCTGAGGCAGGAGGATCGCCTGAAGTTAGGAGTTCAAGACCAGCCTGAGGCAAGAGCAAGAACATATAGTCCTAGCTACTTGGGAGGCTGAGGCAGGAGGATCTCTTGAGCCTCGGAGTTTGAGGCTGCTGTGAGCGGCTGAGCCCACAGGCCTCACTCTAGCCTGGGCAACAAGTGAGACTCTGTCTCAAAAAAAAAAAAAAAAAAGTAAGGCTGGGCGCTGTGGCTGACACCTGTAATCCTAGCACTCGAGTAGCCTGGGGAGGGAGGATTGCTTGTGCCAGGAGTTCAAGGCCAGCCTGAGCAAGAGTGAGACCCCTGTCTCTACAAAAAAAAAAAAAAAATTGCCAGGCATAGGGGCCAGTGCTTGTAGTCCCAGCTACTCGGGAGGCTGAGGCAGGAGGATGGCTCAAACCCAGGAGTTGGAGGTTGCTGTGAGCTATGATGACGCCACGGCACTCTAGCCTGGGCAACAGAGTGAGATCTTGTCTCAAAAAAAAAAAATTAAAAAGTAAAATGAGGCCGCGCTGTGGATCACGCTGTACATCTAGCTCTTGGGAGGCCGGGCGGGATTGTCAAGGTCAGGAGTTCAAAACCAGCCTGAGCAAGAGCCGAGACCCGTCTCTTACTATAAATAGAAAGAAATTAATTGGCAACTGAATATTACTGACAAAAAATTAGCGGGCATGGTGGCGACTGCCTGTAGTCCCAGCTACTCGGGAGGCTGAGCAGAAGGATCATGCAACCCCAGGAGTCTGAGGTTGCTGTGAGCTAGGCTGACGCACGGCCATCACTCTAGTCTGGACAAACAAGTGGAACTCTTTCTCAAAAAAAAAAAAAAAAAAAGTAAAATGACCAGATCTTTTTTGATCTGATCAAACAACATCATCAGATCATGATCAGATCCGATCATTTTGATCTGATCTGATCAAAATGATCGGATGATCATTTTTTGATCAAAATGATCGGATGATCATCTTTTTGATGAAAAAGATGATCAACATCATCTTTTTATTTTGAGCACATGTGCGGTGTTACCCAAGATATCACTGTTATCCACCCGGCAGACTGATTGTCAAGGCATCTTCACCAGGAGAGAAAAGGTATGTAACTTTGGGACAAAGCGCAGAGATTTAGCCAAGCGTCCTCATTGTGGTGAGCCTGAAGATCAACGTTGTGAAGCCGATTCTGTGCATTTACCTTTGGGGTTGCTGGAACGGGTTTGGTGCCTGCTTCCCTGCCCTCCTTCCCGCAGCCCTCATTGTGCACGAGAGGAGACCTGGGGTCCTGGGCAGGTGGATTTGGCCCGGGACAGGAGCAGGCAACCCCAGGTGCAGCCAATGCGCACGTTTGGTTCACGTGGCCGCAGTTCCCGATTCAGCTGCAAATCTAAAACAGGCTGTTCCTTGCTCCTTACAGTGAATCTCGCGCGTTGTAATTGGAGTGTGAGACCTCTGTCTTCATTCTGCAGAGTGTGGTGAGGTTGCAGATCCAGGGCCTGGAATGGGGGGGGTGGCCATTTTTTGGCCACCAACTGGGTACGCCTGCATGTGGCCAGTGCTAATTTGCAGGAGGTCACAGTTGAGAGGATTGAAGGGTAACGGTGGAGCCTGGAATCAACCCCACCTGAAGCAGGCTCTACTTCCGGACTGCTCTGCGAAGTAAGTCCATGCATTCCGTTTGTTGTTTAAATCGGGATTTCTGTAATCGGCGGTCAAGTTGTCCTAGCTGGTAAGGGCGATAGAAATTCAGAAACAACTTTGTGCTCTTTAAAAATATAGCAGCAGCAGCATGGAGGCCGGGCGCGGTGGCTCACACCTGTCATCCTAGCACTCTGGGAGGCCGAGGTAGGAGGATCCTTTGAGCTCAGGAGTTCAAGACCAGACTAAGCAAGAGTGAGATGCTGTCTCTACTAAACAAAAAAAAAAAAGAAATTAGCTGGACAACTAAAAATATATAGAAAAAATGAGCCGGGCGTGGTGGCGCATGCCTGTAGTCCCAGCTACTTGGGAGGCTGAGGCAGGAGGATCGCTTGAGCCCAGGAGTTGGAGGTTGCTGTGAGCAAGGCTGACGCCACGGCACTCACTCTAGCCTGGGCAACAAAGCGAGACTCTGTCTCAAAATAAATAAATAAATAAATGATACAGCAGCATGCAGAGAAAATTAGAATGAGGGTGGAATAGCTCCAAAATCCATCTTCTTTTAACTTGTTTTTCTTTTTTTTAAGTGAAATCTTCCCAGAGTTAATGCCTTAAATATATAAGTGATCTTTGGAATAAGTAAAAATGTATTTTTTTAAAAATGCCAATAGTACAAAGGGGTGTACAGTGAGAAGTGTCCATACCACTCTTCTCAATTCCTTTCCCCAAAGACAACATTTTTTGCACAGTTCCTCGCATATAGTTTCTACAATATTTTGTGCATAGGTTTTTTGTTTTTTTTTTAATTTTTTTTTTTTTTTTTTTTGAGAAAGAGTCTCACTTTGTTGCCCAGGCTAGAGTGAGTGTCCTGGCGTCAGCCTCGCTCACAGCAACCTCAGACTCCTGGGCTCAAGCGATCCTCCTGCCTCAGCCTCCCGAGTAGCTGGGACTACAGGCATGCGCCACCACGCCCGGCTAATTTTTTCTGTATATATTAGTTGGCCAATTAATTTCTTTCTATTTATAGTAGAGACGGGGTCTCGCTCTTGCTCAGGCTGGTTTTGAACTCCTGACCTTGAGCGATCCTCCCACCTCGCCCTCCCAGAGTGCTAGGATTACAGGCGTGAGCCACCGCGCCCGGCCTGTGCATAGGTTTTTTAATTTATACCAATGGTACTATACCCTGTCGGCCCCTTGCTTTTTTTTTTTTGCTTAGAAATATATCTTAGAGGTTGTTCCATATCAGTAAATATTCCCGCTGCTGCTTAAATATGGCAACATGGCTAGAAGTTTTTCATTCTTCATTTTATTGCTACGAACTCTACCTGCAAATGGGGGTGAGTGGATTAGTTTATTTAATCAGTGAAATGAAGCAACAGCAGCAAACACTTTCCCAGGTGTCTGAAATTCATTTAAAATTGTTAAACAGCTGCAAACTATTTCATTTTTTGGGATTCCGTAATTTATTTAACCGAGCTCCTGCAGAAAATCATTTCGGCTGGGACCTTTAGCTGCCTTACACAAAGCTGAAGCAAATGCGTATGCTGCTTTGCTTGAAAGCTATATAGAATGTTCTAGACGACAGCCTAGGCCAGGGGTCCTGACACTTTTTAAACAGGGGGCCAGTTCGCTGTCCCTCAGACCGTTGGAGGGCCGGACTACCATTTAAAAAAAAAACTATGAACAAATTCCTGTGCACACTGCACATACCTTATTTTGAAGTAAAAAAAACAAACAGGCATAAACACCCTCATGTGGCCCCCGGGCCGTAGTTTGGGGACGCCTGGCCTAGCAAACACAGGCTGGTGAACCAAAACTTTTGAATTTGAGATGCTGAGCAAAAGAATTCCAAAACTGTTTCTTGTTGGTTTGTTTTTGGCATGTAACAAATAGATTCCTTTTTCTTTTCCCCTACAAAGAGATTCCTTTTTCTCACTCATGGATCCATCCATTCATTTATTCAGCAAATATTCGGGGGCACTCAGTAAGTGCCAGGGAATATTTTGGGGTGCTGATCCTTGCCTCCGGGGCCTAGCCTTACATGCTCATTTGAAAAGCAGGTGATGGGTACAATGACTGCCCAGTTGTCTGTGGTTATTTATTTATTTATTTTTGAGACAGAGTCTCACCTTGTTGCCCAGCCTAGAGTGAGTGCCGTGGCGTCAGCCTCGCTCACAGCAACCTCCAACTCCTGGGCTCAAGCAATCCTCCTGCCTCAGCCTCCCGAGTAAGCTGGGACTACAGGCATGCGCCACCGTGCCCGGCTGAATTTTTTTGTGTATATATATATATATATTTTTTAGTTGGTCAATTAGTTTCTTTTTATTTTTAGTAGAGGCGGGATCTCGCTCAGGCTGGTTTCGAACTCCTGACCTTGAGTGGTCCTCTTGCCTGGGCCTCCCAGAGTGCTGGGATGACAGGCGTGAGCCACCGTGCCCGGCCTGACCTGTGGTTATTTAGGCCAGTCCCCAACCCTTGGGCTGAGGACCCAAGGTACTGGTCTGTGGCCTGTTAGGAACCGCCCCCGACAAACAGCAGGAGGTGAGCAGCTGGCAAACGAGGGAAACTTCATCTGTGTTTACAGCCGCTCCTGGTTGCTCACATCACCGCCTAAGCCCTGCCTCCGCCACCTCCAAGCAGCCGCAGGAAAACGAGCTCAGGACTCCCACCAATTCTGCAGTATGGTGAGTTGTGTAATTATTTCACTATGTGTTACAATGTAACAGTAATGGAAAGAAAGTGCACAATATGTGTGATACACTTGAATCACCCTGAAACCATCTCCCCCACCCCCCACCTGCCCTGGAACAATTGTCTTCCATGAAACTGGTCCCTGGTGCCAAAAAGGTTGGGGACCGCTGATTTAGACACAGTTTTGCAGTCATGTGCTTTGTCAACACCAACAGTGTCAACCACGAACCACCTACATGGTCCCAGGAGATGACCAAACCATATTTTTACTGCGTCTTTTCTATGTTCAGATATATTTAGACACACAAATACTTGCCATTGAGTTACGGTTGCCTATAGTATTCAGGCCAGTAACGTGCTGTGAGTATTTGTGCCCTGGGAGCAATAGCTACAAACCATATAGGTGCATAGAAGGCTACAACATCTAGGTTTGGGTAAAGTCCACAACACATGTCTCGGAATGTACCGCCATCATTATGTGACAAATGGCCTTACTTAAAAGACTTCGGTTATAAGAACTTTCCAGTTATTTCTATACGAACCAACTCAGTCTTGGATTTGTATCAAAGAGGTCATTTCTATGTTGGATCATTCAATGTTTCTTTCTTTTTTTTTTTTTTTTTTTTGAGATAGAGTCTCACTTCTGTTGCCTGGCCTAGAGTGCCAAGGCATCAGCCTCGCTCACAGCAACCTCCAACTCCTGGGCTCAAGCGATCCTCTGCTCAGCTCCCCAGCAGTGGTGACTACAGGCATAGCGCCACACGCCCAGCTAATTTTTTCTATATATTTTTAGTTGGCCAATTCATTTCTTTCTATTTATAGTAGAGACAGGGTCTCAATCTTGCTCAGGCTGGTTTCGAACTCTGCCTCGAGCAATCTCCCTGCCTCGGCCTCCTGGAGTGCTGGGATTATAGGTGTGAGCCACCGCGCCCAGCCAGATCATTCAATGTTTCTAAGTGAAAAAGGCAATATGAGCCTAACAAATAGAACATAGTAACAGGCATCATTTATGGAGCCTTTGCTCTATTAGGGATAGAAACAAATTTAATAACTAGGTAGATGTTATCTCAGGAATGGCAATGAGTCTTGCAGTGTGTTCCTAAATTCATTACTGTAATATTGTTTATTCTGTGCTTTTAAAGAATATTTAATTTCCTCTTGATTTTTACCATCAAGTATGTAGGAACCAATTCTGGCTCAGTATTTGCAGTTTTTTCTACAGTTGCAATATTTCATTGTACCATACAATCCTCAAAAATATTAAAACACTGAGAAAATGAGAAGTGTTGCCAAGAAAATGAAGCTGAACTTTTCTTGCAGCCTAGATTCGCTGTTGTTGACAAATTAGTGCAGTACTAAAATGACGTACTTGTGAGGAAATTTGTGATCACATTCATTACAATCAGAACTGGAAAGCTCTGTCAGAAGTATTTTATTTTATTTTATTTTATTTTATTTTATTTTATTTTATTTATTTATTTTTGAGACAGAGTCTCACTCTGTTGCCCAGGCTGGAATGCCAGACTCCTGGGCTCAAGCGATCCTCCTGCCTCAGCCTCCCCAGTAGCTGGGACTACAGGCATGCACCACCATGCCCGGCTAATTATATATATATATAATTTTAGTTGTCTAGATAATTTATTTTTAGTAGACAGGGGTCTCCCTCTTGCTCAGGCTGGTCTTGAACTCCTGACCTTGAGCGATTCTCTCACCTCGGCCTCCCAGAGTGCTAGGATGACAGGCATGAGCCACCGAGCCCGGCCTAAAATTAAATATTCATTGTTTGATTATTTCTCATGTTTCTCCTCCACTGCACCCTGACCTTCATGATATCAGTGACTGGGTCTATTTGTGTATCAGTTTTCTCAGTGTCTAACACAGATAGGTGCTCAATTTGGTGGAATTGAATTTATTTGGTGGAATTGAATTTATTTGGCCATGTGCTTATTATCCAAATGGACTAAAGCAAGAGTAGCTTGTAGAATCAAATTAAAAATAATAACAAGGCCAGGCGAGGTGGCTCACGCCTGTCATCCTAGCACTCTGGGAGGCCGAGGCGGGAAGATCGCTCAAGGTCAGGAGTTCGAGACCAGCTTGAGCAAGAGCGAGACCCAGTCTCTACTATAAATAGAAAGAAATTAATTAGCCAACTAATATATATAGAAAACATCAGCCAGGCATGGTGGCGCGTGCCTGTAGTCCCAGCTACTCGGGAGGCTGAGGCAGGAGGATCGCTTGAGCCCAGGAGGTTGAGGTTGCTGTGAGCTAGGCTGATGCCACGGCACTCAGTGTAGCCTGGACAACAAAATGAGACTCTGTCCCAAAATAATAATAATAATAAGAAGAAGAAGAAGAAAAAATTCAAATGAAACAATCAATTGAAAATAAAATAGCTCATTAATCAACTAGTGAAAATGAAGCAACAAGGATAGGCGTAGGAATTTCTTTTATTGTTTGTTTCGTTGATAGGAACCCTGTCTATGGCCAAGGGCAAGTAAATTCTTTTAATTGTTGAAATGAGGCAACCACCTTCATAGGCTTCTGTGGAAATAGTCTAAAATGAACATGCTCTACATACTTTCAAAGAAATGTAGGAGAACTTGTAATAAAAATGACAGAGTGACACACCCAAATGACCCCTTTTATCTCAAGACCTTGAGACACTGTACAAATGGTAATTAGCTCTGACATCATCCCTCTGAGGTAAGAATTTTTTTTTCCCTCCATTTATAACTGAGCCTCCATAAAATTATTTCTCCCGTAGTCTCAAGTCTGGTGTCTGAATCCTTCACCTCCTGAGATATATGTGTGAGTTAGCCCATAAATCATCATGTTAAGAAAAATTTAAAATCGGGGCACAGTGGTGTTTGGGCTATCAAGAGACTAAGCTCACTGGGGAATTCAGATTGAAAGCAAAAATTCCCCTGTCATGAGTGGAAATAGGAAAGAACTGGAGGAATTTTAAGATAACAGTCTGTCCAGTTCTATTTCATATTTTAATGACACTTCCAATATTTGGATGGCCTAAGAGCTGAACTGACCTCAAAGCACATTCTGAAATGGCAGGTGACCGAAGCCAAAAGAAAGACTGTCTGACCAGGCATTCATTCCCAGGGAAATGATAATAAAATCCTAGGCTGGGAGAATGTTTCATTTTATTGCCCAAATCCATGGAAATTCACCATGGCGGATCGAACTTTTAATATCTGGTCACAACAGGACGCCATGCTTAATGGCAGCCAGCTGCAGAGATTATGTGCTTGGACTTTTCATCCCTACGTTTGTGCTATGATAGATCCTGCATTTTAAACTTGCACATTTGCCACTTTTATTTGCAATATTACAAGTGTCAAGAGAAATTACAAGAATAGTACAAAAAAACTCCCACATACCTTTTTTGCTAGATTCGCCAATCATGAACGGGCTGCCCCAATTATTATACTTTGTCATTTGTCATCTGAAAACAATTTTGCATGCATCCTGCCGCCTTGCCCTTGAATTCTTGAGTGTGTATTTCCTAAGAGCAGGGACATCCTCTTACATAACCACCATAGTTATCTTCTTCAGGTAATTAAACATCGATCAATACTTTATGAATCTACTGTCCATAGTCCAATTTTCTTGAGCGACATAGGGACTTTCATTGCATTTTTTTTCCCTCCAGAACTAGACTATTATATTTTGTGATTGTCTCCTTTAGTTTTAATCAGTTCCTCGGCCTTTCTTTCTCTTTCATGACAAATGACATTTTTGAAAAAAAGCCCATTTTTAAATGGTTTACATAGAAATCTTTTTGAGAAACCTAGGTTTTATGGTTGTTGGTCTTTTCTAATGACAGCTTTTTTTTTTTTTTTTTTTTGAGACAGAGTCTCCTCTTTGCCCAGGCTAGAGTGAGTGCCGTGGCGTCAGCCTCCTCCAGCAACTCCAACTCCTGGTCAAGCGATCCTCCTGCCTCAGCCTCCCCGAGTAGCTGGGACTACAGGGCATGCGCCACTGACCGGCTCCTTTTCTATATATATTTTTAGATGCCAAGTAATTTCTTTCTACTTTTTTTTAGTAGAGACAGGGTCTCACTCTTGCTCAGGCTGATCTTGAACTCCTGAGCTCAAAGGATCCACTTGTCTCGGCCTCCCAGAGTGCTAGGATTACAGGTGTGAGCCACTGTGCCTGGCCCCCAAATTTTTTAAATCCACTGACATGGTGTGTGTTCTGTTATCTTTTTCCTTAGATCATTATATATATATATATATATATATAAATAAATAAAAGTTTCTTTCCTTATTTGTTCATTCCTTCTGTCCACACTATAGGATACCAAAAGCTCAAGTTGGATTCTTCTAAATTAAAATTGGTGGAGTTTTTTTATTAATTAAATTAAATTTTATTACTTAATTACATCTCTGTAACTTTGTGAACATCATTCACACTTGATTACATTTAAATTTGAAAAATTCTTTATGTTCTTTTGTCCTCAAATTATAATTGTAATCACATAAATGATTAGATAATATAATTGATTTGTTCTCTCAAAGTTGACATTTATCCTACAAATGGTATATTTTTAATTTATTTTTTATTTTTATTATGTTTTTTTACCTCAAAGATCAAGATCATTGAGTAACAAATGGTATAGTTTTAAAATTATTATTGTCTGCTTTTTTCCCTTTACTTCCTTTTTTTAATTATATATCGTGTTTCCCCCAAAATAAGACAGGGTCTTATATTTATTTTTCTTCAAGAAGACACCCAAAAGAGGAGAATCTCCAAACAGACTCAACGATCATTGAGTAACAACCCACTGTCATCACGTTCTTAAATATCCTACCTCGTCTGCTCTTTTCTCTTTTCTTCCCCTTTTTCTAAAGTATCACTACTACCCGTGTTTCCCAAAATAAGCCACCAGGGGTCTTATACTCTTACCTTCATCTTTCCTTCAAGCACCACCGCCAGGGCTTACTTTTCCAGGACTTTCTTGCGAGCTTTTCGAAACGTTTTCTTGGGCACCCTGACACCATGCTACAGAGCCAAAACCATTATATACTATATACCCTCTCATACTCCACTTTACTATATCACTACCTACCTATCATACTATATACTACCTATATTTAATCATCAACTTATCAAACTCACTATCTTCTCACTCATATATCATACTCAAATACTATATATACTTGTTTGTTTTTTTTTAAGAGACAGAAGTCCTTGCTGATGTTTGCCCAGACTGAAGCGCAAAGTAAACGACCTATCTGACCCCAGTGCATCTGCATTCTGGAATGATAATAAAACTCCTAGGCTGGCAGACCGATGTTCATTTTACTTGCCCAATCCATCGGACACTACCACCATGGCGGATTGGGTGTCTTGCTTGGCAGAAAAATCAGATATAACCCACCGCCCTGTCTTCTATTTTTGGGGAACACACGATACTTATCAATTAAAACCGAAACGGAAGTAAAGGGAAAAAAGCAGACACCCCATAATACATTTTACAACTAGTAACACCATCTTCGTTACCCTCAATGATACTTGATCCTTTAGGTAACAAAAACATAAGTAACAAATCAAAGAAATAGAACTACAAAACATATACATTTGTAGGATAACATGCTCCAACTTTGAGGAGAACAAATCCAATTATTTATCCTAATCACCTTTTATGTGATTACAATTATCCAATTTGACCGACAACAAACGAACAATAAACGCTCTTTAAAATTTAAATCGTAACTCAACCGTGTGAATCGGATGGTTCACAAACAGTTGACAGAAGAATGTAATTCAAGCTAATCCAGCACCAATTTAATTAATACAAACGAAACCCTGCACCACTTTAACTTTATGAAAGAATCCAACTTGAGATTTTTGTACATCCCTACTAGTGTGGAGAGAAGGAATGAACCAACACTAAGGAAAGGAAACTTCTTATCTCTATTTATAATGCCGTACTACTACTTCACAACATGCATCTAAGGAACACCCCAGATACACCAGAACACACAT
>NC_033689.1:6528724-6563266 GCF_000165445.2 Microcebus murinus
TGGTTTCTTTTGAGCACAGCGTCTCACGTGTGTGTCCGGGCCTGAGAGCTGAGCTGCCGAGGGTCGAGCCTCTCTCACAGCGCGGTCAGCCTCGCCTCAACAGCAACCTCCACGACTCCTGCGGCTCCAGCGATCTTCCTGCATCAGCCTTCCCGAGTAGCGGGGGACTGACAGCAGCTTGCCACCATGCGCCGGCAATTTTGTTTTGTAGTAGGTGATATATCAGTATGCGCAATTATTCGTCTATTTATTAGTAGAACGGGTCTTCTCTTTGCCTCGAGCTTGTTCTTGGAGACTCCTGACCGTTGAGGCAATCCGCCCGCCTCGGCCTCCCAGGAGCTAGGGAGTTACAGCGCGTGAAGCCACCGGCGCCGCGGCCCCTAATCACACGTTTATTCTGGCCTAACAGAGAGTGCAAGGAGCGTAGAAATCTAGCCCACACCGCAAACTCAGTCTGCGGCTACAGCAGCAGGGCTGACAGAAGGTGCAAGCTTGGTGCGAATGCAGATCCAGGCTGGAGGCCAGGGTTACCGGGCGCGATGACCTTGGCTAGGTGTGATAGAGTATTATCCGCTCGGGAAGCATCGAGTCACCTGTCTGTGTTGGAAGACGGTGGTTGTGGGGGGTTTCAGCAGGGTAAGCTGGAAACAGCACTACGTGTCCGCCCTAAGTGGGGGTCACGTAGGCAAGTAGACAGCAGAGCACTATTTGCAATGTAACCCAAAGTTGTATACAGATGGCACCTAAGCAAAGCGCCTAGTGACTTCCTTGAGTAGCCTGGGGTACCCTTGACCTGGAAGGTCTTTTCCGTTTTCAAAGGAATTGCTTAGCAAGTGGGCCCACAGTGGCATGCAGGAGCTGAGAGGGGGAGCGATGCGCTGGAGCCCTAGGAGTTAGAGTTCGAGTTTGCTGACCAGTATTAAAAGTTCTAGGGCTTATTTTCAGGGGACTTTTTGGAGTTTGTCGAAAGAAGGTTTTTTTTGGCCAGACCTGAAACCGTGCTAAGCAAAAACAATGTAGGGTAGGTGAGGGGGTATATCGGATATAGGTATGCTGATAGGTATGAGTAGCTTATTGGTATACGTATCGGAGTAAAGTATATTGTATATATTATTGGTATATATATTTTAATATATATAAATATATATTGTTGCGATGATATAGGGGTATATAGGTACAAGTACGTATATATATCTTTTGTGGTTTTTTTTTTTAGAGAGACAGAAGTCTTGCTATGTTGCCGAGAGGCGTGAAGCCAACAGTAAGGGACTGATCGTGCAGCGCAGTCGAACTTTTAATATCTGGTCACAACTCGAACTCCTAACTCCTAGGGTCAGGCCATCCTCCCATCTCAGCCTCCTGCATGCCACTGTGCCCAGCTGCTAAGCAAATTTTGAAAACGAAAAGATTAGTAAGGGTACCAGGCTACTCAAGGAAGTCAGTAGGGCTTTGCTTACGTGCCATTTGTATACAAGTGTTGGGTTAATTGCAAATAGTTGCTTGCTGTTATTCAGTGGCCACTTAGGGGACACGTAGTGTGTTTCAGCTTACCTGCTAGAACCCCCACACAACCACGTTTCAACCACAGACAGGTAACTGATGCTCCGAGGGAAATATTATAACTAGCCCAAGGTCATGGCGCCGGTAAGTGGCTCAGCTGGGATTTGCATTCAGACCACCAAGTTGCACCTTTGTCACCCTGCTCTGTGCCAGACTAGTTTGGTGTGGGTAGATTTCTACGCTCTTGCATCTCTGTTAGGCAGAATAAAAGTGTGATTAGGTACCAGCAAAGCAATTTCACCCCCCCAAAAAAACCCCATTTTTTAAAGAATTAATAAATATTAATTAATTAATGACATTAATTAATATATGCCATTTCAGGAAAATCAACTAGGTAGCATTTGCAGGAAAACTAAAAAACTTCAGCCTTCTTTTCCCTTATTTAAGGCTGTTTTTATTTTAAAATACAAGGTAGGGTATGGGAATGTTCCTCAGAAACTCTTCAGTGTTTACAGCCCCCTGAAGTCCTAACTCCAGCCCCGGGTCATTTAAAAATAATAAAACAGCGTTTCATTTAAAGATATTCTTTTTCATTACTCTAGAGAAAGCTTCGCTTACGTTGAGTTGATGAGCTTTTCCTGCAAAATTCGGTTGTGAGAGATTTTGCTTTTGAATTACCAGACTCGGAGCACATTCTGAGCAATTAGAACAGCTCTTGAGATAAAAAAAAAAAAGTGATCACTTGGTAGAAAACACCCACATTTGTGTTGGGGGGCAGTTGCAATGCAGATTTCGGGCGCAGCAGTACTTTGACTTTTTATTATTTATATTTGGTCAGCTAAGGATTAACTTCTTCATATTCTGATAAAATGCCCATCTGAATACTTAATAGCCCAATCTACAGATAGGTGATTTCTTTAAAAATTCCTTTGCTTTTTTTTTTATTTGAGAACAGAAGTCCCTTGCTGGTCTGCCCAGGCTACGAGTAGTGCCCCGTGGTATCGAGTAGCTCACAGCCAACATCCAACCTCCTGAGGCTCGCGATCCTCCTGCCTCAGCTCCGGTAGCTGGACAGGCATGCGCCACCATGCCCGCTAAGTTTTTGCGGTGTATAGTATATATTAGTTGCAGACTCAAATTCAACCTTCTTTCTATATACTGGTAGAGACACGGGGTCTCGCTTTCTGCTCAGGCTTGGTTTCGACCTCTGACCTCGAGCAATCATGCCTGCCCCTCACCAGAGTGCTAAGGATTAACAGGCGTGAGCCACCACCGCCTGGTCTAGATTCATTCTTGATTCCTCTCCTCGTCTCTCTCTCCCTCTCCTTCGTATAACTCCATACTGGATTGCTAAATCCTAATGGTTTTACTCCTCCATATTTCTATATTAGGGTTTTTGTTTTTCCCTCTGCATTAGTTCCCTATGACTACTGTAAAAAAAAAAAAAGAAAGAAAAGAAAAGAAACAGACACTTAGTGGTTTTGCAGGACACAAATGTATCCTCTTACAGTTTCTGGTCTAAAATCAAGCACAAGGGGTCAGCCACGGAGACCTCTAGAAAAAGTTTGTTTCCTTGTCTTTTCTATACGTTTCAGAAGCCAGCCCTAACCCTTGGCTCTGGCCCCATTCCTCATACCACATTACCTCTTCTGTCCCTGCTTTTGTTGTCCTGTGGCCTCCTTCCTCTTCTGTAGCTGAATCTCCTCCCTCCCTGCCTTCGTTTCCCTCTTATTAAGTGTTTGTGATCGATTTAGTATAGTTGTTATTACATTTTGGGCCTGCTCAGATAATCCAGAGTCAATTCCCTCCTCTCCCAACAGTTTCTCTTAACTTAATCATTTACCCCTAGAGTCCCTTCTGTCCATGTGTATATTGGTAATATTTCACATTGTCCCGATGATAATATATTTTTTTTGGTATCTTTTTACATCCATGAATTATGGTACGTGGTATATTCTTTTATTTTGGGATGGTTTTTCAGCCTACCACAGCCTCTTAGCCTGGCTCACACCCTCCAGATCTCTCACCTCCTAGCTGGTTTTCCAGCCTTTAGTCTAATTCATCCTCCCTCCCTCTACCCGTGACTTAGAGCACTGGTCCCAAAAGCAGGCCCATAAAGTGAACCCGTGGGAGGTTGTTAAAAATGTAGGTGCCTGGCCATCTCTGGAGATTCTGATTGAGAAAGTCTAGTGGATCTATATTTTATTTCTTTCTTTATTTTTAAGACAGAGTCTCACTCTGTTGTCCTGGCTAGAGTGCCGTGACATCAGCCTCGCTCACAGCAACCTCCAACTCCTGGGCTCAAGCGATCCTCCTGCTCAGCCTCCGGAGTAGCTGGGACTGCAGGCATGCGCCACCATGCCCGGCTAATTTTTCTATTTTTAGTTGTCTGGCTAATTTCTTTCTATTTTTAGTAGGGTCTCGCTCTTGATCGGGCTGGTCTCGAACTCCTGAGCTCAATCAATCAACCCGCCTCGGCCTCCCAGAGTGCTAGGATTACAGGCATGAGCCACTGCACCCGGCCTCTATGTTTTATAAATCTACCACCATGCTGATTGAAGTAAATAAAATGAACAAATAAAACTTTATGCCATGATGACAGCTCCAACATTTTTATATAGGGAAAACTCGGGACAGGAGTTCGGGGCAGTGACCCCATAGGGGAATTGCCTTGTAACTCTGTTTGCATAGCAAGCATTACATTCACTGAATGTTACATCATGAAAAGAGCAATTTCCCATTGCTAAGAAGCATTTATTCATATATTACATTAGTTGTTAAACAGTTCTGCTTTGTTTTGTTTTATTTGAGACAGGATCTCATTCTGTCACCATGGGTAGAGTGCAGTGGCATCAGCCTAGCTCACTGCAACCTCAAACTCCTGGGCTCAAGCGATCCTCCTGCCTCAGCCTCCCGAGTAGCTGGGACTACAGGCACGTGCCACCATGTCCAGCTAATATTTCACTTTTTAGTAGAGATGAGGTCTCACTGTGTTGCCCACACTGGTCTCCAACTCCTGACCTCAGGCAATCCTCCCACCTCAGCCTCCCAAAGTGCTGGGATTACAGGTGTGAGCCACCACACCCAGAGATACTTGTTTTTAAACTAGAAGTCACTTTATGGGATTGATGGAAACTGTTGGGAAAAGGGGGAGAATGCTAAAACCTTCCTTCCTGACACCCCACCCTTTCACCCTGCTGTTTCTCCGGGTCATTCTGATGCCCCGTGAGCTTTGAGAACCTCTGATTCTGACCATGAACTTCTTGAGGACAGAGATTGTGTCTTGTCCTCTATTTCACCCCCAGCACCTATGGCTCTATCTGGCACATGGTTGGCATTCAGTTAACGTGTATTCAATAAATGATGCAATGAATCGATGAACAGATTAATGGAATAAATGCTAGCACAAAAGGATTTGTCAAATTGTTGATAAAAACAGCCTACAACAATAAGGAACTGAGGTGAGGGATTAAAGGAACTGTTGGAAGAAGCATAAACAACCAGATTGTTCAGAGGTCAGTGTGAGTGTTTACTGTTGCAGAGAGTTACTGAGGCGGCTTGGTAGTGACTTGTGTCTAGTGTGGGCACAAACGTTTCCGGGCACTGGACAGCCAAGCAGGTGCACATTGCTTTGTATCCGTCTAGATATGGGATCTACTGACAATGGTCAACACCCAAGAAATAGTTACAGGCCGGGCAAGGTGGCTCACACCTGTAATCCCAACACTCTGGGAGGCAGAGGCGGGAGGATCGTTTGAGCTCAGGAGTTCGAGACCAGCCTGAGCAAGGGCAAGACCCTGTCTCTACTAAAAAAATAGAAAAAAATTAGCTGCACAACTAAAAAAAAGAAAAGAAAAGAAAAGAAATATATATATATAATTAGCCAGGCATGGTGGCGCATGCCTGTAGTCCCAGCTACTCGGGAGGCTGAGGCAGGAGGATTGCTTGAGCCCAGGAGTTGGAGGTTGCTGTGAGCTAGGCTGACGCCACGGCACTCACTCTAGCCTGGGCGACACAGTGAGACTCTGTCTCAAAAAAAGAAAAGAAAAGAAAAAAAAGAAATACTTTCAATGATTTAGATACTGTTCCAGGCACTGCGTGTATATTAACATATATGTGTATCATCTCATTTAATTCTCACAAGAACCTTAACATCACACAAAAACTCCATTTTCTCATGATGAAAAAGTGTAATTGTATAACATGCCCATGGTCATAGAGCTAGGAAGTGGATTAAAACCCGGGGAGCCTGGTTCCAGAGTTCTTACCCACTGCACTGCAAGGCCCAGAGACCTGTACCCCGTAGCCGGGCAAAGAACAGGAGAGACAGAGAACAGGCCCTGAATGTATGATCTGTTAGGCTGAAGGAACACAGCACCTATGGCATTTTGGGACTAGGGGCAAGTAGTTTAATGCAAATGCACCTGTACCCTAAAGTCTTAGAGACTTACGCAGGACAAGTGACTTGTTCAAGGTCGTGCTAGGAAAAGGCACAGCCGGGACTAGAACCCAGCTCTGTCTGAGACCAGGTTGAAGTGCTTTAAAATAATAATGAGAATTTCTAAATTAGGTGCCAAGGGAATGCATACCCAAGGCATTTTATTTAATCTTGGGCCAAAAAAAAAACAAAAAACCTGGCCTCATTATTATGGTTTATTGTATAATGCAATGATTTTGATTAAATGTATTGAGTTGTATCATTATCACCACGATCCAAAGTAGAATATTGTCATTACCCTAATAAGATCCCACATGCCCATTTAGTTAAACCCTGTTCCCACCTCCAGTCAGAGAAAACCACTCATCTACCTTGGGTCTCTATAAATTGCTTTCCCTTAGCTGGAAGAAAAGATTCAGACCCATGAATGTGTCTTAGATTCATCCATGCTGTGGCAGGTGTCAGCATTTCTTTCCTTTTTATGGCTGAGTACTATTCCACTGTGTGACTAGGCTACATTCTGTTTACCCAGTCACCAGTTGACGAATATTTCACTTTTTGGCTATCATGACTAATATCGATATGAAGATATGAATGTTTGTGTACTTTGCATGGACAGGTGTTTCCATTTCTCTTGGGTTAGATATACATAGAAATGGAATTGCTCCGTTGTATGGTAACTTTGTTTACTTTTGCTTATGTTTAATTTCAAAGAAACCATGGCCCGGCATTGAAGCCAAGATCTGAAGGCTGAGGAAAGAAAGAACCAAGGGGAGAGGGGAAGGGAAAATGTTCTGGGTAGTGACAAAAGCACTAGTTTCTTTGTTTCACATGAAATATCTAAAAGGAAATAATTATCACATTTTGTATCTAAAACCCAAGGCAGAATAGTGTTATCAAAGGACATTTGTCAATTTCTTGAAGGTGATAAATGTCCTGCATCACAACACAGTTGCCTTTTCCTAGTTCGAATTGAAACATTCTATGAGAATTCACTTAAAAAAAAAAGCAAAAAAACCCTCCAAACTAATTAAAACAAGACAAAGCAAGCAAACAAACAGAAACCCAAACTCCTGGGCCTGATAATCTGATATGAGAGGGGTGTTTGCCACAAAATCCAAGGCTATTCCTCCTGTTTCTCTTTTTTCTGTGTCTCAGCAAGTTAAGCACCCCAACGCATAGCAATAATATTTAAAGAGTCTGAAAGCCACCACTCTGTTTGCATTTCTTCCCGGAAGACAAATGGTGTTCAGCAAAATGCAGGAAAAAAATAATCATACCCAAGCCATGTTTTTGCAATATGCATTCTCCGCTTTTTGTCAAATTTTGTTAAAGGTGTGTGTGTGTGTGTGTGTGTGTGTGTGTGTGTGTGTGTGTGTGTTTTCCCTTTCTATGTACTTTTCAGCACAAGACAGAGCGAGTATTCATGACTGCAAGCAGTTCAGCCAATCAGTTGTGTACACAATACACTGGTCGTTAATCCAAGGTGACCTGCAGGTTTAAACTTCGTTTGCAAAGGCAGCTACAGTATAACCACAGAGGCAATTACGGCATTACAAACCATGGGCATAGAGTCAGAGAGATGATTTCTAAAAGACCCCAAAGAGAGTTTTTCCTTCCTAGGCTTATGACCAGAAAGAAGTTCATGGCACATTAAGTTTTCCGTCTGAAAGCTAGGACAATCACTTGCCACGGCCTTTCCTAATTTCTAAAAGTGATAGGAGAGACAAAAATGTCAGGATTTCTCTCTATGAAAAGCATTCCCCAAGTACGGTGACACTCCAGCTTCTTTTCTGGACTTCTAAGACTGAATCGAGGGAGGGGTTAGTGGTCTACACGGTGCTATAGTTTGGATATGGCGTGTCCCAGCCAAAGCTGCTGTTGAAATTTGCTTGCTGTGTGCTGGTGCTGGGAGGTGTTTGCGTCACTCAGACCCGCAGAACAGTCTTGCTCTCTCGGGAATGGATTCATTCCTGCCAGAGTGGGTTGTTATAGAGCCCTTGGTCCCTCTTGCCATGTGCCCATTTCCTCTTTGACCTTCTCCTCCATGTTTCTTTCTTTTTTTTTAAATATTTTTTTAATTTATTTTTTTAATTTATTTTTTTCAGCATATTATGGAGGTACAAATGTCAAGATCACGTATATTGCCCTTGCCCCCCTCTCCCCTTGAGTCAGAGCTTCAAGCGTGTCCATCCCCCAGATGGTGCACATTGCACTCATTATGTGTGTATACACCCATCCCCTCCTCCCCACCTGCCCGACACCCAATAAATGTGATTCCTATGTGTCCACTTAGGTGCTGATCCAGGTTAATACCAATCTGCTGGTGAGTCCATGTGGTTCTTGTTTTTCCATTCTTGGGATGCTTCACTTAGTAGTATGGGTTCCAGCTCTAGCCAGGAAAACACAAGAGGTGCTGGATCACCGTTGTTTCTTGTAGCTGAATAGTACTCCATGGTGTACATACACCACATTTTATTAATCCATGTTTTGATGTAGCACAAAAGCCCTCAGCAGAAGCCAAGCAGGTGCCAGCACCACGCTTCCTACACAGCCTGCAGAGCTCTGTGCCAAATAAACCTTTTTTTCTTTATAAATTATCCAGTCTCAGGTGTTCCTTTGTAGCAACACACAAAAAAGACAAAGGCCTCTGGTTAGAGGTCACTCACCAGGGGCTGTCGTGTTCATCCTCTACTTAAAATTATGGTCCCTAACTTTTAGAAATGGCTCCTCGATTTTTCCTTTGTGCAATGCCCCCATTCTCAAGTGCGTGTGCTTTGCTGGGTCTGACCCCACCAACACCATGCACGAGGGGTAGACACGGGACCCAGACCGAACAACTGGAGCCAGGCATGTCCCTGTTCGCAGTGAGACCCATTTCTGGGGTCATGAGATGCCTGGAGCTTTTGCCGAGATAGTCAGCGAAGAGGCAGGTACCCTCTTCCCTGTGGGCTGTTAGGCTGGAAGAATTTAAGTCTAGAGTTGCTGATACATATTTTCCCCGGCTTCAAGGAGGCGTCCTGTCTACAACAGGACAGAATAAAGCCACCAGAGAGCCATCATCTCAGGATCTAGAACCAGAGCTGCTGAAACCTACTGAGCCCTTGGACCAGGGGTCCTCAAACTACAGCCCGAGGGCCACATGCGGCCCACCAAGGACATTTATCCGGCCTGCCGGGTGTTTTTGCCACCGCTGCCTGTCCTGCTTAGCAGCCGACTCGTCCCGGGCCCACAGTGCGCACTCTCCAATGGTCTGAGGGACAGTGACCTGGCCCCCTGTTTAAAGAGTTTGAGGACCCCTGCTTGGACTATTTAAGTTTAAGCCAGTAATTTCTTTCGTGAGCGTTTGCATGGTAGGAGGTTCTGTTACTGGCAACCTAAAAAATTCTGACTGATTTAGGGGCCACCCAAAGCTGTGTTGTTTCATGCTGGAAGAAAATGGGCTTCTCCCCTCCTTTTAAGCCCCGGCTCTGAATCAACATAGAAATTCCAAAATAATCTCATCACATGAAGTTGGCGTCACCGTGCTTTTGCTTTTATTTTTATACAGGTGCCATGCGTGAACATCTCAGCAGGTTAAAAGTGGAGAAATCCCAGAAGATTGGAGCCCTAAAAAGGTAAAGTGACTGTCCAGGGGCACGTGCTGTGGTATGAAGGAAGTGTCATGGTGTTGGAGTCTTCTACTGTCTTTCGCTACCTTTTGGTGGAATGCATTTCAAAATTTAAGATCCTGCGGAGAGGTGGATTGTAAAATCGAGCATTGTCAACGTTGGGTAGTGATCAGCTTTTTTTAAAAAAAAAATGTGAGATAGAAGCCGGGCGCAGTGGCTCACGCCTGTCATCCTAGCACTCTGGGAGGCCGAGGCGGGCGGATCGCTCAAGGTCAGGAGTTCGAGACCAGCCTGAGCAGGAGCGAGGCCCTGTCTCTACTAGAAATAGAAATTAATTGGCCAACTAAAAATACATAGAAAAATTAGCCAGGCATGGTGGCGCATGGCTGTAGTCCCAGAAGGATCGCTTGAGCCCAGCAGTTCCAGGTTGCTGTGAGCGAGGCTGATGCCACGACACTCTAGCCCGGGCGACAGAGTGAGAGACTGTCTCAAAAAAAAAAAAAAAAAATGTGAAATAGAATCGATAACATGAGAATGCACGACACATCGCTTCTCTGCCTCATGGCTAAGGTCAAAAGCAGGATACATCACATACAATAAAGGTAAGAAATATTTTGCAAAGTTTTGTTTCTGTTGCATATAAAAATCAATGTCTACGCACAAATACATAGTTATTGATGCAGTGAGTCTGATATGCACTGTGTATTTTTTATTTTTTTTATTTTAGCGATGCACCATGTATTTTTTTTTCTTTTCTTTTTTTTTATTTTGGCGTATTATAGGGGTACAGATTTTAATGTTTCAATAAATGCCCATTTCCCCCCTCCCCCCCCACTGTGTATTTTTTACTGTAGTTCATAGTCAAAATTTGAAAGCTGCTTTAGTGCATACTTGGGTTTCCTTATGAGCATGTTTTCACCTGGAAGGGGAAAAAAAAGTACATTTTTCATAACAGTAAAGGGTCCCTGGCATCCCAGCCAAGCTGGCCCGTGTGGATGGCCTGGATTCTAAGGAAGCTTCTGACCCTGAGTTATGAACACAGCATTTTTCTGTTTGCCTTCCGCCTCGCTGGGGCTACCGGCAGCAAGAGTGAACTTTTGGAATGCATCTGGGATTCTTTGGAGGGTGAAAGCGCTGCATAAAGTGGAGTCTGGTCTGGATGTGATTCGCTGTGCCCAGAGATCAGGCCGTGCAAGGCGGTCTGAATTGCACCGCATCTGATTTTCATTAACTGCCCGCGATTTCCCCTCCCCCGGATCCGGTCTGTCTGCCCGCTCTGAATTGCTGTGCACGTGGCCGGCTCCCACAGATTGCTCAGCCCTGGTCGTCTGCAGCCGGGTCCACTGCTCTGTTAGAACCCGGGCTGCAATCGGACTGGGCTCGTGTCTGGCGCGTTTTAGACATAAAAATTCTGTCTAGTGGTGAAAGAAACTCCCCTAAGCTAAATGCTGCTGCTTTAGAAAGTTTATTACCAAATACTGTGGAAAAGGGGGAGATTTGATTTCTGAGGCCTAGAGAATGACAACTGTACAATAAATGTTTATTACCAAAATGTGTATGGTGCTATTGCCTGAATTGTGTCCCCCTAAAATGCATACTTTTTTTTTTTTTTTTTTTTTTGAGACAGAGTCTCACTCTGTTGCCCGGGCTAGAGTGAGTGCCGTGGCGTCAGCCTTGCTCACAGCAACCTCAAACTCCTGGGCTCAAGCGATCCTCCTGCCTCAGCCTCCCGAGTAGCTGGGACTACAGGCATGCGCCACCATGCCCGGCTAATTTTTTCTACATATATATTTTTAGTTGGTCAATTAATTTCTTTCTATTTCTGGTAGAGATGGGGTCTCGCTCTTGCTCAGGCTGGTTTTGAACTCCTGACCTCAAGCAATCCTCCTGCCTCGGCCTCCCAGAGTGCTGGGATTACAGGCGTGAGCTACCTCGTCCAGCCTAAAATGCATATATTAAAGCACTAACCCCTAATGTGATTGTATTTGGAGAGGGGGCTTCTAAGCAGTAACTAAGCTTATATGAGGCCATAAGGTTGGGGTCCTAATTCAATAGGGTTTGGGGCCTTATCAAAACAGAAAGAGAGAGATCTCACTCCTTTTTCGGGTGTACACTGCATACACCCAAGGAAAGGCAAGGTGAGCACACGGAAGGTGGCCATCTGCTCACCAAGGAAAGGGCCCTCACCATAACCTGGCCACGCCGGTAGCCTGACCTTGGGCTTGGAGCCTCCAGAACTGTGAGAAAATGGGAGTCTATTGTTTAAGTCTATGCTCTTTTGTTATAGCTGCCCAAGCTGACTCATACGGCTAGGAAGCATTGACCTATCTCAATTCCTTTTTAGTATCAAGACAGTATTGCAGGCCAGGCATGGTGGCTCATGCCTGTAATCCTAGCACTCTGGGAGGCCGAGGTGGGCAGATTGTTCAAGGTCAGGAGTTCGAGACCAGCCTGAGCAAGAGCAAGACCCCATCTCTACTATAAATAGAAAGAAATTAATTGGCCAACTAAAAATATATAGAAAAAATTAGCCGGGCATGGTGGCGCATGCCTGTAGTTCCAGCTACATGGGAGACTGAGGCAAGAGGATGGCTTGAGCCCAGGAGTTGGAGGTTGCTGTGAACCAGGCTGATGCCACAGCACTCTAGCCCGGGGAATAGAGTGAGATTCTGTCTCAAAAAACAACAACGATAACAACAACAACAGTATTGCAGACTTTTTCTTAACCTAATAAATACTTAGGTAGTGTCAGGCATGTTCTAAATTGTTAGCAGTCCTTAACTCATGCAGTCTTCATAGCTCTCAGTCAGGGTCAGCTAAGTTATGCCGCAGTAACAACCAACTCCAAAATTGCAATTGCAAAGCAATTGCAAAAGCAATTGCAAAATTGCTTGTTGCAAAGCGCAAGTGTGGATTTCTTCCTCACACTTGTGTCCTCCTTTGGTCTGGTCGGGGGAAGGCAGGAGAGGGGACTCTCTGGAAGTGACACATCCCTCCATTCATTTTTCATCGACTATAGCAAGTCACAGACTTTTCCCTGAACTTCAGGAGGACATGGAAGTGCTCTCCTGCCATCTTTCTGGAAGGAAGAGAACCAGGCATATTTGCTGAACAGCAGAAATGACTACTGCAACCGGAATATTCTTTTACTATTCCCATTTTACAGATGAGAAAACAGAGACACAGAGAGTTTACATAACTTACTGTAGATCACAAAACTGGTAAATGCAGTAGGGTTACCAGGCTTACCAAACCAAAACACAGGACATCTAGTAAAAATTTGAATTTCAGATAACAGTTTTTTCATATAAATATATCCCATGTGCAGATTTGGGACATATTTCTGCTAAAAATGTATTTGTTTATCTGAAATTCAAATGTAACTGGCTGTCCTGTATTTTATCTGGGAACCCTATACCAGGCAAATCTTTGTCAGCCAGGATTTTTTATTCGATTGTTTTTTTTATTTCGGCATATTATGTGGGTACAGATTTTAAGGTTTCAATAAATGCCCATTTCCCCCCTCCCCCCACAAGTCTGAGTCTCCAGCATGACCATCCCCCAGATGGTGCACATCTCACTCATTATGTATGTCTATACCCGCCCCCTCCCCCCTGCCCAATACCCTATTACTGTAGTACCTATGTGTCCACTTAGGTGCTGCTCAGTTAATACCAATTCGATTGTTTTTTTTTTATTTTTTGAGTAATTATTCCTTCACTACCAAGTCAGCCAGGATTTGAACCTGAGTAATTTTGCTGCAGAAAAGAATATTCTATTCAGTACCATTGTCTTGTGTCTCTGATCTTTTTTTTATTCTTCTTCCAGTGTTAATTTCATATCTGCTCCTTAGCCATATGAATAGGGCCGAAAGCAAATTTGGGGACTTCTCTGTCAGAGGGGGCAAAAAGAATTTTGCAAATGTTTTCTCACTGCATGTTTTCTCAGGCAGAGTCCTGGGAGCTGGGGCGTTCAGGAGGCTGGAGGAATAGGAGGAAAGGGAATCTCTGGTGCAAACATGAATCGTGCACTTTCAGACCTGTCTGCTGACCTGCCCCCTCCTGCTTCTTAGCCAGTGGAAGCAGATAATCAAAGTGACAGTTAATCCCCCAAACTTTCCCCTGTGACTTGGAGATGCGGAGTGTTTGCTTTTACGATCATGCAGTGCTTAGGCTGATAATAAAATTAGCTTGCGTGCTCTGACCATAGTATGCAGGCTTGAGAAGTTGGTTCTATACCACTGGTAGACAGTGGGCGCATAATTATGTACGTGGGTGAGGATTTGAGCTTGAGAGAGGGAGTGTAAAGCCAGCTGAAGACTCAAACTTTTTCAGATACTCTCCCACAGGGTGGATGGCAGACATGCAAATAATTAAGTGTCGATAATGATAATAGCCGATACATGATTAACATTTAATAAATACTTATTAATTACTTGGCTCAGAGCCTGGCGTAAAGCGGGAATTAAATATTTGTTGCATCAAGGAGTGATTGATACCCTGTAAGGGAGATGCCATCATTTGCCCTAGTTTGCAAATGAGGAAATGGAAGTCAGAGAGGCTAAGTGACCATCTGATTAAAATCAGGCCATCTGATTAAAGTCAGAAGAGCTTTGAGTCCAGGCAAGAATGCTGATTTGTCCAAGCATTGGTTTGAAGAGCTCCTCATTACTACTTCCCTTGATTCCACTTGGCCTTCGAAGACCTTCCATCAGCCGGCTGAAGCGGGTGACTCATCACCCCTATTAATAGGGATAATGGCTAACGAACAATTAGGAAGAATGATCAACATGCCTGAGCCCCTGGATAAAAAGATAACCAAGTACAGAAGATTAGCATTTTTGTCATTTCTATGTGGCCTAAAGTTCCACTGCTTAATTCCCTGCAAAAGGAGACCAAACTTTTCCCAAGGCAAGGTTTTAAAGCCAAGTGCAGCTGTCCCTGGAGGAGTGGGTCCAGGACACCTGTGGGTATCAAAATCTTAGAATGATCCCTCATATAAAGTGGTGCAGTGTTTGCGTAGAACTTACACACATCCTCTGCGCCTTAAAATCATCTCTAGATTACTTGCAATATCTAATACAGTGTGACTGCTTCATAAATAACAGTCACATGCCGATTAACATCGGGGATATGTTCTAAGAAACGTTCTTAGGTGATTTTGTCATTGTGCAAACATCACGGAGTGCAAAATCTAGATGGTATGGCCTATTGTCCCTGTGGTATTGCCTAAGCCAGTGGTCCCCAACCTTTTTGGTGCCAGGGACCGGTTTCATGGAAGACAATCTTTCCCATGGATGGTGGGGGGATGGCAAGCAGTAGTGGCTGTAAATACAGATGACACTTCACTTGCTTGCCTCTCTCCCACCTCCTGCTGTTAGCCTGTCCCTACAACAGGCCAAGGACCAGCATTCGTCCTCGGCTGTGGGGACCGCAGGCCTAGGCTATGTGGAATAAATAGCCCTTTGCTCCTAGGCTACAAACCTGTGCAGCGTGTGATTGCCGAGAACACTGTAGACAATCGCAATACAATGGTTAAGTATTGATGTATGTAAATATAGGGAAGGTACAAGAAAAATATAGTATAAAAGATAAAAAATGGTATACCCGTATACAGTACTTATTATGAATGGAATCTGCAGGAATGGAAGTTGCTCTGGGTGAGTCAGTGAGTGAGTAGTGAGTGGATGTGAAGGCCCAGGACATTGTAGACTTCAGAAACACGATGCACTTAGGCTACACTCAATTTATAAAAAATATTTTTCTCACACCTGTAATCCTAGCACTCTGGGGGGCTGAGGCGGGTGGATGGTTTGAGCTCAGGAGTTCGAGACCAGCCTGAGCAAGAGCGAGACCCCGTCTCTACTATAAATAGAAAGAAGTTACTTGGACAGGTAGAAAATATATAGGAAAAATTAGCCAGGCATGGTCACACATGCCTGTAGTCCCAGCTACTCGGGAGGAGGCTGAGGCAGGAGGATTGCTTGAGCCCAGGAGTTTGAGGTTGCTGTGAGCGAGGCTGACGCCACGGACATCAGTGCACTCTAGCCCGGGCAACAGAGGGAGACTCTGTCTCAAATATATATATATAAAAAATAAAAATAAAAAATATTTTTCTTTAATAATAAATTAACCTTAGCTTCCTGTAACTTTTTACATTATAAACCTTTAAAATTTTTAAAACTTCTTGACTCTTATAATAACACTTAGCTTAAATCACAAGCACATTGCTCAGCTGTACAGAGAATATTTGCTCTGTATCCTTATTCTAGAGCATTTTTTATGTTTAATAATTTTAATTTTTTTAAACTGTTTAACTTTTTTTGTGTGTTAAAAACAAAGACACAAACACACACATTAGCCTAGGCCCACACAGGGTCAGGATGATCAATGTCACTGTCCTCCACCTCCACATCTCGTCCCCCCGGAAGGTCTTCAGGGGTAATGACACGCATGGAGCTGTCATCTCTTATGGTAACAATGCCTTCTTCTGGAACACTTCCGGAAAGAACTGCCTGGGGCTGTTTTGCAGTTAAATTTTCTTTTAATAAGTAAGAATAAGGCCAGGCACAGAGGCTCACGCCTGTAATCCTAGCCCTCTGGGAGGCCGAGGCGGGCAGATTGCTCAAGGTCAGGAGTTCGAGACCAGCCTGAGCAAGAGCAAGACCGTGTCTCTACTAAAAACAGAAAGAAATTAATTGCCCAACTAAAAATATATATACAAAAAATTAGCTGGGCGTGGTGGCGCATGCCTGTCGTCCCAGCTACTCGGGAGGCTGAGGCAGGAGGATCGCTTGAGGCCAAGAGTTGGAGGTTGTCTGTGAGCGAGGCTGACGCCACGGCACTCACTCTAGCCTGGGCAACAAAGCGAGACTCTGTCTCAAAAAATAAAAAATAAAATAAAATAACAATTAAAAATATAATAATATCTAAACTAGTAACATAGTGATTTATCATCACGATCACGTTTTCTGTGCTGTGCATAGCTGTACGTGCTAAACTTTCACACGGCTGGCAGCGTGGCATATGTGTTTACCCCTAGTGTCACCTGGGTAATGCATTGCACTGTGACGTTAAGACAGGAACAATATCACCCGACTGTAGGAATTTTCAGCTCTGTTATAATCTTATAGGGTCACTGTTGCACATGCAGCTCATCATTGTCCTAAATGTCACTATGCAGGGCGCGACTGTAGTTGTTGTGCTATTTAGGGAATAATGACAAGGGGAACAAAGTGCATACGAGTTCAGCACAGATATAAGGTTCACAGGCCTCACTACATACGTGTTTTCCATCTGCGGCTGGTTGAACCTGCCGATGTAGACGTCAGCCACACTCCTTTGCTGATCCAGCAGCTGAACTGCCTTTCTTTAGATTTTTGTCTTGCAGAGACACAACCTGAGTGTTGTCTGTTCCAGGAATAACTGCTGTATGCAAAAGGACCCGGGGTGCTTTGTTTCAATTCTTGTACCTGGCTGAATTCAAAGAAACTACCTTTCTCTGGGGGGGCCTGTGCAGACTAATTTCAGATATTAGCATTGGATTTCCCTCAGCATCCTCCTAGTAGGAGAATTGGTGCAAAGGCCAAGCAAATGCAAGTCTGAAGAAGTTGTTCTTGGTCAAGAAGCTGCTCAACATTGATGTGTTTCTTTGGCTATTAAATAGATCTGGGCTACTCACTATGGATATATTAATAAGCTAGACAGGCATACCCTATAGACTTCAATAGTGTAGCAGCAAATAACACTCTGTATTAACTATTTAGTTATTATTATATCCCAAGTCCTGTCCTAAGTTTTTTTGTTTTGTTTTGTTTTGTTTTGTTTTTTGAGACAGAGTCTCACTCTGTTGCCCAGGCTAGAGTGAGTGCTGTGGCGTCAGCCTCGCTCACAGCAACCTCCAACTCCTGGGCTCAGGCGACCCTCCTGCCTCAGCCTCCCAAGTAGCTGGGACTACAGGCATGTGCCACCATGCCCGGCTAATTTTTTCTATATGTATTAGTTGGCCAATTAATTTCTTTCTATTTATAGTAGAGACAGGGTCTCGCTCTTGCTCAGGCTGGTCTCGAACTTCTGACCTTGAACGATCCTCCTGCCTTGGCCTCCCAGAGTGCTAGGATTATAGGCGTGAGCCACCGCGCCCGGCCCTGTCTTAAGTTCTTTATCATGATTTTTTTTTTTCTTGAGACAGTCTCATTCTGTTGCCCGGGCTAGAGTGCCATGGCATCAGCCTTACTCACAGCAACCTCAAACTCCTGGGCTCAAGTGATCCTCTTGCCTCAGCCTCCCGAGTAGCTGGAACTACAGGCATGCGCCACCATACTCGGATAATTTTTTTCTATATATTTTTAGTCGTCCACCTAATTTCTTTCTATTTTTCATAGAGACAGGGTCTCGTTCTTGCTCAGGCTGGTCTCGAACTCCTGACCTTGAGTGATCCTCCTGCCTTGGCCTCCCAGAGTGCTAGGATTACAGGTGTGAGCCACCGCGCCCAGCCAGGATCTCTACTGTGTTGTTGAGGATCTGGAAGCTTTTCAGAGATGCCCAAACCCAGACCCACTGGAGCCCACTGTGCTCTGCCGTCTACACTGTAACCTGTTCCTCCCGATGAATGGTCAGGCATTAAAAACAGCCCCTTTGAGGTGCTACTTTTGGTGAAACACAGACCCAAAAAAAAAAAAAAAAAGAGAGACAAAAGAAGAAAAAAGGAAGTTATTAGTAACTCTCTAGAATGAATCAGACCTTTGAGATGTGTCATTTCGATTGTCCAGGGGACCCTGGTACTAACTGCAGTTCTGTACTGGTACAATGAGTGACATCTGATAACTGTGTCCAAGGCCATTGTCCGTTGCTGCCCACTGCCACTCCCTTTCTGGGGACCAGCAACAATTGTATCTACTGCAGAGTCTGACTTTTCCCCCTCCTGTCACCAGCTGAGAAGGAAGGACCAGCGAGATAAAGAAGGATAAGAAATCTCCAAGGTCTGTTTGTTCAGGAGAAAGCGTCCATTAGGCCAGCACTTTCTTTACAAAACAGAACAAACGTGCAAACCAAGATAGTGACTGTGGTCTTTTAAAGATTACCAATATGGCCGGGCGCGGTGGCTCAGGCCTGTCATCCTAGCAGTTTGGGAGGCCAAGGCAGGAGGATCGCTCAAGGTCAGGAGTTGGAAACCAGCCTGAGCAAGAGCGAGGAGACCCCTGTCTCTACTATAAATAAAAAGAAATTAATTGGACAGCTAAAAATATATAGAAAAAATTAGCCGGGCATGGTGGCACATGCCTGTAGTCCCAGCTACTCGGGAGGCTGAGGCAGGAGGATCGCTTGAGCCCAGGAGTTGGAGGTTGCTGTGAACGAGGCTGATGCCACGGCACTCTAGCCTGGGCAACAGAGTGAGACTCTGTTTCAAAACATAAAAATCAGCCGGGCATGGTGGCGCATGCCTGTAGTCCCAGCTACTCGGGAGGCTGAGGCAGGAGGATTGCTTGAGCCCAGGAGTTGGAGGTTGCTGTGAGCGAGGCTGACGCCACGGCACTCACTCTAGCCTAGGCAAGAAAGCGAGACTCTGTCTCAAAAAAAAAAAAACAAAAACATAAAAATAAAATAAAATAAAATAAAGATTACCAATATAATGTGCAGAATCAAACAACTTCAGAAATTAAAAACCTAAATGTATGCAGATGTAGGAGAGGTCTAAAAAAAAAGAAAAAAGAAAAAAAGAAAAAGAAAAAAAAAACCCTAAACGTGAACAGACTCTCTTCCCTAAAAATACCCACTGTTAACTCTTGAGCATGTCTTGTCTTTCCTTTTTTTTTTTTTAATTGTCATCCATTTGAACTAAAAAAAAAAAAACAGTGGAAAGTTACAAAAAACCAGAATTGTGTGGAATGTTGGCACACTTTATCTAAAACGGTATTGTCCAATATTGTAGCCAAATGTGGCTACTAAGTAGTTGAAACACGATTGGTCTAAATTGAGATGTAAAATACACAGAGGATTTCAAAGTAGGAGAAAAATTATGTAAATATCTCAGTGATATTATATTGGTTATATGATAAAATGATAATTTTTGGACATACTGGGTTAAACATAATAAGGTATATGACTCGATTACTAGAATTTATACAATTTTATCTGTGGCTCATATTTTTACTGGATGGGCTAATCTGGCATATTGCTTGGCCTTCATAAAAAGATACAGAGGAAAACACAAGGGCTTTAATTTCATGGCATCATTCTTTGTCTTTTGATAATCTTTTTTTCTGATTATAAATGTATCAGAACATAGTAAAAAAAAATTGGAAACACAGAAAAGCATAGATTAGAAGGCAAAAGCTATCCCATAATCTGAATTATCATTTTTTATTAACGATACAGTTTATATTCTTATGAACTATATATACACCTACATACTGTATGTAGCTCTTGCTACACAAACTTTTTTTTGGCTAAATCTATCATGGACTTCTTTCTATAATAACATATAGGTGGATATTTCACTATATTAAATGTACTTTGTTTATCCAATCTGTTATTGATTTAGGTTGAAATTTTTTCCTTTCTTATGAAAACTGCTATTGCTTTTGATGACCCTCTAGTCTATATACATCTTTTGGTATTTGTTCAATTCTTTCCTTAGAATCCATTCCTAGAAGTATTGCTCTTGGGTCAAAGAACAGAGATGATAAATTTCAGATTCGAACACTTCCTTGTTTATCGTTTGTGTTTTACTCTTAATAATAATAAGTTCCCAGGCTTAGGGGTTATTTATTTTTGGTATAATTCACCCTTGCATGTTTATGGGCAGGGGTCAGCTTTGTTGGTTCCCCCATTCCCAACCCCCTATCCCCTTTTCAGCTTTTGAACAAGTTGAGGGTAAAAGATCATTTAGGTTTTGATTGATTGGAAAAGAAGTTGGTTGGGTGCCCTTGGGGAAAAATCTAACTGACATAACTCTGTAATTCTTGGTACTAAATCATGACCTAGGGCACTGTCTAGCTTACAGATCGGTTTTAGTCACCCTTGAGCAGAGTGGTGGAGTCCCACATGGCCCAAAAGTGCAACCCGAGTGTAAGGGTACCTTCAAAGAGGGTGATAGCGAGACAGGCACTGACACTAGCTTGTCTGGTGAAGTCCCTTTGACCAGGACAATAGAAAGCAAAATTCGTAATGGGGTCCCAAGGTCATTTTCCCTGTAGTTGCAAATGTTAAAGACTGTTTAGTGCAAGAGATGTCTCATTGCAGCCCAGACCGATGGTTTCAACCTCCTTGCCAAGTGCTTGGGGTTTGATATCTACTCAAGGACTTCTATTACGTTGAACTGACTTTGAAGAGATAACAAACGTCGAGTAGCCCAACTGTGGCCCTGGCAGCATGAGAGCCACCCTGTGCCGTGTCTAGTCACTCCACATTCTGGGAATGTGCTTCAGTCCCACCCACGAACAACCTTGGGATTCAAAAACCACAAGATTAATGTTCTATGTGATGCATTTTTTTCCCTCCCACTGGGAAAAGAATGAAAATGTCACCTAACAGAGTTTCTAATAGTACTTTCATCGTGAATGCATAGCAATTTTAGTGTGCTAACTCTTGAAGGAGTGCCTGGAAATTAGTAGGTGCTCAGTTGCAATAACTAACTGAATTGGATGCCAGGTACCTAGCCATTATGCCAGCAGACTCAGTGTCCAGTTTCTTAGAAACATAAAACCATTCTGTATTCTGGAAACCTCCCTTTGGACCACAAATGCACCTCTCTAGGGATTGAAGACCCATAGATTAACATTCTTTACAGTCTTCCACGAGATTCTATTATCATCAAAATGGCACCCACGGAAGCATAATGGCGACATTCTACAAGAGCTATGTGGAAAAACCTAAAGGTCAGAGGTTAATGGGACCGTCCTCATGGCTAAGTAGGCAGAGTGGGCTGTGAGCCACAAGCGTGGCACTGCTGGCCTTGTTTCGGTCTCTTTGAAGATCCCCCACTCTGAGGGAGAGTGTGGCAGTATGGGCTGTGCCACCAGGGCAGGCTGGGAGGGGACACACAAGCAGGCAGTGACAGAGCGCATTAACTAAGGAAACAGGGCACCATCAGAAGTCCCTCGTGTTGCCATGGGGAGGGACCAGTGAGTCTCCAAAGAACCTATGAAACTGCCCCGAAAGAGAAGGAGCCCACGTTTGAGATTTTATGTCACTGGTTCAGTAAGACCATATTGTTCCCTTCCACAAGCTCTTCTAACCCCCTCCACCGCAATCCTGTGGGGTCCAGAAGTAAGGCCGGGTGGGGTGGCTCACGCCTCCTAATACTCTGGGAGGCTGAGGCAGGAGGATCGCTCAAGGTCAGGAGTTCGAAACCAGCCTGAGCAACAGCGAGACCCTGTCTCTCCTAAAAATAGAAAGAAATTAATTGGCCAACTAATATATATAGAAAAAGTTAGCCGGGCATGGTGGAGCATGCCTGTAGTCCCAGCTACTTTGGAGGCTGAGGCAGGAGGATTGCTTGAGCCCAGGAGTTGGAGGTTGCTGTGAGCGAGGCTGACGCCACGGCACTCTAGCCTGGGCAACAGAGCGAGACTCTGTCTCAAAAAAAAAAAAAAAAGAGTACATTAGCTAAGGAAACAGGGCACCATCAGAAGTCCCTAGTTTTGCCATGGGGAGGGACCAGTGAGTCTCCAAAGAGCCCATGAAACTGCCCCAAAAGAGAAGGAGCCCACGTTTGAGATTTTATGTCACCGGTTCAGTAAGACCATATTGTTCCCTTCCACAAGCTCTTCTAACCCCCTCCACCGCAATCCTGTGGGGTCCAGAGGTAACCGAAAGTGGTTAAAAGAGGAGACAGAACAAAGAGGGAAAGAACAAATCCCTCTTGCTTTCCTGCCTGGTCTCGGGTCTGAGCTGCTGGGGAGAAAAGCTTGAATTGAGTAAGAAACTGAAGTTCTGATACGATCCTACACTGGGCATTTGGGTGCCTGACAATGGGACTGTTGACGCTTGAATGTCTTGCAGAATATTCATGGCATCTGCCCTGGATATTGATGGGGGTTAGGGAAGGAAAACACAACAGAGAGAATTCGAAGAGAGCAATGGGGGTAAATGCATTTGCTTTCTTCTGTGCCTTGTCAAATCCAACCCACTTAATGAGCCAGTTCCTCCCAGTAAACCTTCATACTGTGTAAACCGGATCTCAGTTGTATGTAGATTGGCAGGGGGTCAGATGGGACTGGTTCGTTAGCAAACCGACACTCTGCTAGAACCAGATGGAGCTGCTAGTCCTGCAGCCTCCCTAGTCCCATCCTGGACCCCCAGGATGAGAATCTGTATCTTAGCAAGACCCGCAGGGACTCATACCCACAGTACGGCTTCAAAAGCGTTGATTAGAGAACTCAGAATGTTCTAGATTGTCCGCCAGGCAGGAAAGTCCTCATTTCGATCTCAGCATCGTGGGATGCGGAATGAGAAGCAGCTCAGAATCATAACCTGGACCCTAGCTGTGTCATCTTGGTCCACTCATTTCTAGGACTCTCCTTCTGTTTTCTCACTGTTGTTTGATCAGATAAATGGCCCAGTCTGGCTCTGGCGTTCTGTACTTGTAAGAAATTTCAGTTGAATCAAAAGAAAAAATATAGGCCAGGGCGTGGTTGCACTCTGGGAGGCCGAGGCGGGAGGCTCGCTTAAGGTCAGGAGTTCGAGACCAGCCTGAGCAAGAGTGAGACCCCCGTCTCTACTAAAAAAAAATAGAAAGAAATTAATTGGCCAACTAAAAAATATAGAGAAAAAATTAGACACTTAAACACAAGACTGTTGATACTTGAATGTTCCTGCAGAACATTCATGAAATCTGTCCTGGATATTAACAGCATGCCCTGGACTATGGGCATGGTGGCGCATGCCTGTAGTCCCAGCTACTCGGGAGGCTGAGGCAGGAGGCTCGCTTGAGCCCAGGAGTTGGAGGTTGCTGTGAGCGAGGCTGATGCCACAGCACTCTAGCCTGGGCAACAGAGTGAGACTCTGTCTCAAAAAAAAAAAAAAAAAAAAGAAAGAAAAAATACAGCCTGGTTGAAATTTAATAAACGTGGTAATATATTGATTAAAGGGTCACTGTGCTTCGCCATGTCACCGTACAACTATGACAAAGGCACTGTCCCAGACACTCCATCCATCCAAGCTTGTTGTGTGGTCCTTTGGGTTAGCCCAGATGAAAAGCGATTTCCTGTTTAATAATAATTATCCCTCCTGCATTGAGAAACACATCCGCGCTATTTACATTCTAAAAAAAAAAAAGATATTTGCTAAAACAAAATGACATTTGGGGTGGCAGGCTGCCACGAGCTTCTGAGTTCATTTGTCTGCCCGAATGATATCCAAGTGAATTGCTTTATATTGAAAAGCATGGCTAATTGGGATCATTTTGGTATGTAAGGATTTTTTTTTGTTTTTACAGAAAGATGCAATTGCGCCCTGTTCTGAAAGACAAGACAGAAAATGAAAACCACAGCCCGTGAAGAAAATGATACTTGAACTCTTCGATGCCCCAAGTCCTGTAAATGGTGTGGCAAGAGAAATATCAAGGTGCTAGTACTAGGTATGGTGAGGTGGCTCATGCCTGTAATCCCTGCACTTTAGGAGGCCAAGGCAGGAGGATTGCTTGAGGCCAAGAGTTCCAAACCAGCCTGGGCATCATAGCAAGACGCAGTCTCTACAGAAAAATTTTTTAAAAATGAGTCGGGGGCCAGTTGCCGGCGCGGTGGCTCACTCCGTAACATCGCTAAGGCTCTCGTGGGAGGCCGAGGCGGGCCCCAGGTATTGTTTCGGGTCAGGAGTTCAAACGAGCCCTGAGCAAAGAGGGCGAGCGAACGCGCGTCTCTCACTCATGAACGAACAGAAAATAAAATTAATTGGCCACTATAATAGTATATTAGAAAAAGTTAGCTGGGCATGGTGGCGCATGTCTGTAGTCCCAGGTACTGCGGGAGGCTGAGGCAGGAGGATTGCTTGAGCCCAGAGTGTTGAGGTTGCTGTGAGCTAGGCTGATGCCACGGCACTCACTCTAGCCCGGGCAACAAAGCAAGACTCTGTCTCCAAAAAAAAAAAAAAAAAATGAGTGGGGCATAGTGGCATGTGCTTGTAGTTCTGGCTACTTGGGAGGCTGAGGCAGGAGGATCGCTTGAGCCCAGGAGTTCGAGGTTACAGTGAGCTATGATGATGCCACTACACTCTAGCCTGGTGCCACTGCTAAAAAAAAGAATCCAATACTCACGAATATATTTCAGGTGCGTTACTGACTCAGTGTGTGGGTTTGGCAAAGTCTCTTACCTCTTCTGTGGTTCAGTTCTGTTGCCCATAATAGTGGTTGGACTGGAATTTTCCATCCTGCATGGCAATTACTGCTCCTGATAGGGGTTGCCTGGAACTTTGGCGTGAGAAGCCCAAGTGCAGCAAGGACGGCAAGCAAGCTCAGTCGAAAGAACTCATTGGTTAGCTAGTGTCTGCCGTGGGGAAGGGAGGCTGGAGTGACCAGGTAAGTTGCATCTATCTGTTTGCAGATTCCTCAGCTAGAAACTCTATGAGGACACTGGCTATTTTAAATATCTCATCCCGAGAACGTCTATAAAAGGGTTTTATCATAGGATAAAACTGCAGAGAAATAGGCTGATTTCTAGGTTTACTATTGCCACTTTGGAGTCTTTTAACAGCTTGAAAGTGTGTGTGTGTTTTCCTGTTCTTGATAGCAACGTGCAAGACAAGCTCTGCAGAAATGAAAAATGTCCCTGGATGTAAAAGAAATCCAGTGTGAGAGATATCCGATAGGGTGGAAGTGATTTATGAAATGAGTCCTCTGTTTTGTTAAAAACATGGATTGTTGTTCCATTTGGGGCCCTTTATATGAAACAGATACCCAGTCTATAAATCAGGTGCCCTGCAGTAAGGGAGGTGGCATTTTTGATTAAATTATTGTCACTCCAGGAAGTGAAAGTGTGGATAAGCAAATTTTTATTGGCATCGTGGCATGCAAGTGATTGTATCGATCATCTGTCTGGGGTGATCTGTCCCGCCCCCATTCCTGTTAAGGGGATGGATGATGAGGAAAGACTGGAAGGTTCTGTCAAGAAATGTGTTCATGGACCTAACACGCCCCTCCCCAGGTTTAATGTGACCAGGGGTAGGTACAGGAACTCTCCCAGCCTGTTATATTGGGGTTTTCATTTCAAATGTGATCCCCAAGGCCGGGCGCAGTGGCTCACGCCTGTGATCCTAGCAATCTGGGAGGCCAAGGAAGGAGGATCGCTCGAGGTCAGGAGTTCGAAACCAGCCTGAGCAAGAGTAAGACCCCGTCTCTACTAAAAATAGAAAGAAATTAATTGGCCAACTAAAAATATATATAGAAAAAATTGAGCCGGGCATGGTGGCGCATGCCTGTAGTCCCAGCTACTCGGGAGGCTGAGGCAGGAGGATCGCTTGAGCCCAGGACTTTGAGGTTGCTGTGAGCGAGGGTGACTCCACGGCACTCTAGCCCGGGAAACTGAGTGAGACTCTGTCTCAGAAAAAAAAAACCCACAAGACCAAATGCAATTCTCAAAAGGAAACTGGATTAAAGTACTTGGTAGAGTTCAGAAAAAGAGTACATTTATAGTTGAGGGTTTTTTTTTTCCTTTTCTGTAATTGAGTTCTTTTTTCTTTTTTTGAGACAGTCTCACTCTGTTGCCTGGGCTAGAGTGAGTGCCATGGTGTCAGCCTCGCTCACGGCAACCTCAAACTCCTGGGCTCCAGCGATCCTCCTGCCTCAGCCTCCCCAGTAGCTGGGACTACAGGCGTGCGCCACCACACCCAGCTAATTTCTTTCTATTTTTTATAGAGACCAGGGTCTCGCTCTTGCTCAGGCTGGTCTCAAACTGCTGACTTCAAGTGATCCTCTCATCTCAGCTTCCCAAAGTGCTAGGATTACAGGTGTGAGCCACTGCACCTGGCCATAAATATTAATACATTCTTATTTTCCCTTGATTTACATAGAAATTAGGATTCTACATATGCTTTTGCATCTTGCCTTTCTCACTTGATTGTTTTCCTGAGATATTTCCACCGGGCACAGAGAACTTCATTCCCATTTTCACAGCTGCGTAATATCGTGGTTTATTACCAACTCGCCATAGATGGGCACTTGGGTACTCCCAGCCTCTTGCTCATGCTCAGAACTCTGCAATCAATACCAGGGTGTTCCTGTTACTTCATTTAGTGCTGGTTTAGTTATAGCTGCAAAACAAATCCCTAAGAGTAAATTGCTGAGCAAAAAAGTACACGCCTTTGTAATTTTCGTAGGGATTGGGCCTCAGCAGCCCAAAGGGTTGTACCATTTTGCATTCTTGCCCTCAGTGAATGAGAATGCCTACTTCTGTTGTTGATCAGAGAACGTGTTGTAAAATTTTTAGATTGGATTATTGTCAAATTGATAGGTTAAAAATGATATCCTTGTGCAATTCTGACTTGCATTTTTCTTTTTCTTTTTTTCTTTTCTTTTTTATTTTTTTTTTGAGACAGAGACCCACTCTTGTTGCCAGCACTAGAGTGCTGTGACGTCAGCCTAGCTCACAGCAGCCTCAAACTCCTGGGCTCAAGCGATCCTCCTGCCTCAGCCTCCCGAGTAGCTGGGACTACAGGCATGCGCCACCATGCCCGGCTAATTTTTTTCTAGATATTTTTAGTTGGCCAATTAATTTCTTTCTATTTTTGGTAGAGATAGGGTCTCTCACTCTTGCTCAGGCTGGTCTCGAACTCCTGAGCTCAAGCAGTCTTCCCACCTCAGCTTCCCAGAGTGTTACTATAATATTATAGGCATAGGCCACTGTGCCTGGCCTTGAGTTGCATTTTTCTTATCATAAGCAAAGTTAAAAATCTTTTTTTTTTTTTTGGAGACAGGGTTTGTTGCCCAGGCTAGGGTGAGTGCCGTGGCGTCAGCCTCGCTCACAGCAACCTCAAACTCCTGGGCTCAAGCAATCCTCCTGCCTCAGCCTCCCTAGTAGCTGGGACTACAGGCATGAGCCACCATGCCCGGCTAAATTTTTCTATATATATTAGTTGGCCAATTAATTTCTTTCTATTTTTAGTAGAGACGGGGTCTCGCTCTTGCTCAGGCTGGTTTCGAACTCCTGACCTTGAGGGATCCTCCCACCTCGGCCTCCCAGAGTGCTAGGATTACAGGCGTGAGCCACCGTGCCCAGCCTAAACATCTTTTTATATGGTTAAGAGACATTTTTATTTCTTTTTCTGTGACCTGTCAACATTTCTTGCTTATATTTCTGTTGCTCTGTTGACAGCTTTTTTTCTTCATAATTTCTAGGAGGAAAATTTACTCTTTTTCATGAACATTTACTCTAAGGATCTAAGCTAAGTTACCTCCCCCCCACTCCTTTTTTTTTTTTTTTTAATAGCTGGGGTCTCACTATGTTTCCTAAACTAGACTCAAACTTCTGGGCTCAAGCGAGCCTCCCATGTCAGCCTCCTGAGTTTAAGCTAAATCCTTTATGTATGAACATTCATTTAGCCCTCGGCAAGCCCGGCAGTTGGGTATTGCCAGTCCATTTTAAAAATGAAAAAACAGGGCCGGGCGTGGTGGCTCACGCCTGTAATCCTAGCACTCTGGGAGGCCGAGGCGGGCGGATTGCTCAAGGTCAGGAGTTCGAAACCAGCCTGAGTGAGACCCCGTCTCTACCAAAAATAGAAATAAATTAATTGACCAACTAAAAATATATATACAAAAAAAAAAAAAAAAATTAGCCGGGCATGGTGGCGCATGCCTGTAGTCCCAGCTACTCGGGAGGCTGAGGCAGGAGGATCGCTTGAGCCCCGGAGTTTGAGGTTGCTGTGAGCCAGGCTGACGCCACGGCACTCACTCTAGCCTGGGCAACAGAGCGAGACTCTGTCTCAAAAAAAAAAAAAAAAACAGCAGATCATGGTGGCTCCCACCTGTAATCCTAGCAATCTAGGAGGATCCCTTGAGCTCAGGAGTTCGAGACCAGCCTGAGCAAGAGCGAGACCCCGTCTCTACTAAAAATAGAAAAAAATTAGCTGAACAACTAAAAATATACACAGAAAAAATTATCCAGTCCTCATGGTGCATGCCTGTAGTCCCAGCTACTTGGGAGGCTGAGGCAGGAGGATCGCTTGAGCCCAGGAGTTTGAGGTTGCAGTGAGTTATGATGACACTACTGCACTGTACCTGGGGTGGCAACAGAGTAAGACTCTGTCTCAAAAAGATAAAAAAAAAACAAGAAAAGACAGAGGGTCAGAGTAGCAGAGTGACTGTAGGCCACACGGCCAGGAAAAGGCAAAACTGATGTTCAGAGCCAAGCTGGTCTTACTCTTAACTGCCCACCGTTACTGTCTTTCTTAGGCCGAGGCCGGAGGTAGCTCATGCAAGCTGATTTTTGTTTCCCAAGCACACAAGGTGGCAGGCCAGCATGTCGCTGAGCTCATGCAGCGTGTCGCCCAACTGGGATTAGAACACGCCATGCATGATCCACCCGGCGACTGACCCCCGGGGAGATGGATCGTACGACCCACCCAGGCAGAGTCTTATGATGGTGCCACTGAAGCCAAGAGGGAACAGAAGTGACAAATGTCTGTGACATAGCACAGGAAAGGGGTCGTACCGAGTGAGGCAGGCATCGTAACAGAGCGTGCATGGCCCCTGCCAAGCGAGCACGTAAACCAAGCTGCAGCAAGAGTGGCTTCCCACGAGGAGCCCAGAAAATTTTTAAACATTGCAGCGATTGCTGTCGCTGCTGCCTTAAAGGAGGTTTCAGGGAAAAGCAGGTGATAGGTATTGTCTGAAGTCCCTCACCAACTTCCTAAACAGCATGGCCCAGCTCCTGGAGACGCAGGAGTTCTTGGGGAGGACGGTTTCTCTTCCCAGGTGTCCTCGCTATTAAAAGTTGCTCATGCTGAGGTTGAAAAATTGAGCTGGCCCCCCAAAGAGCAAGACAGATAAAACTGTGGTTCCTTTGTGGCTTTTGACAGATCTGCGAGATTCCACGCCAGTGCATTGCCAAATGGTTAAAACCCCAAGTTCTCCCCCCGGGAGTAAATGTGCGAGGGTGTTATATTACTCCTGAATAATGCAATCTCTGCAGTTTTCTGCCAGTTTAAAAATATGGCCAAGATGCCCTTTTTCACTCTATTTACCCATTATGTCCTAAAAGCCATGCTTGTCATAGCCAGTTTCCCCATTTTCTTTCACTCTAGATTATTCTGATTTAATAAAATTTGAATCCAGTGGATTTAAACTTAATTAAAGCTACAGCCGTTTTGTTGTTGTTTTTTTTTTTTTGAGACAGAATCTCACTCTGTTGCCCGGATTAGAGTGAGTGCCGTGGCGTCAGCCTCGCTCACAGCAACCTCAAACTCCTGGGCTCAAGCGATCCTCCTGCCTCAGCCTCCCGAGTAGCTGGGACTACAGGCATGCGCCACCGTGCTCAGCTAATGTTTTCTATATATTTTCAGTTGGTCAATTTCTTTCTATTTTTAGTAGAGACGGGGTCTCGCTCTTGCTCAGGCTGGCTTCGAACTCCTGACCTTGGGCGATCCTCCCACCTCGGCCTCCCAGAGTGCTAGGGTGACAGGCGTGAGCCACCACGCCTGGCCTGGGCATTTTTTTTTTTAATAGAGTACAGTGAGATATGATCATAGCACAGATTTTTAACAATGATAGCTATATAAAATAACTTGGAATTCATTTTTTAGAGAAGCAAGTAAAAATCTTCTGCTTTGAGGCAGTGTGGATAGCAGGACTGGACTTTAGGAGTCAGATGCAGCCAACTTTGAATTGTTGCTTTGTCAGTTTCTGTCTGGGTGGCTAACGTCTTCTAATTTCTCTGGGACTGGGTTTCCTCGTCTTTTTTTAAGTACTAAAGTTTCCTGTGCTAGGATGAATCAATGGCATAAAATCACCTTAGAGAGTATGCATCAATTATAAGCACCCTTTAAATGCTGGATTGGGCTGTGACATTTGCTCTGTCCACTGGGGACTTGCTATATTTATTGACAGCATCATGGTGACAAACTGGTGACAAACATCCTGGACTTTTATTAGGATCCTAGCCCAGTGTAAAAATCACTGAGCTTACTCTTTACTTGGCCAAAGTAGATCTGTGGGTTTTTTTTTTTTTAGCACTTAAAAAAAAATTCAGGAATAACATATCTGCAGCAAAGTGCATAAATCTTAAATGTTCGCTGCTTGGTGGAATTTAAATATGTATGCACCCACCCACCCACCTCCAATCCAGATCATCTCATGAGTCAGAATATTTCCAACACCCGGGTTTCCTCATGCCCTTCTTAGTTGGTACTTGCTCCAAGAGTAACTAGTATTTTCATTCTTTTTTTAACTTTTCATTTGGAAATAATTTCGGCCTTACAAAAATATTGCAAAGCGGTAGAAGGGGTCCCTGCCTGCCCTTCAGCCATTTTTCCCAAGTCACCGGACAATTATCAAAACAGGGAAACTGACCTTGATACGATTCTATTACCTGTTGTACTAGTAACTTTATTCCCGTCTCACTAATTAGTCCACTAATGTCTTTTTTTTTTCCTGGTCTGGGATCCATGCCAGGTTCACACATTGTATCCTGTTGTCCTGTCTGGTTAGTTATTCCAACCTGGGACTGTGCCTTTGTCCTTCCTGTCTTTCATGACATTTTAAAAGAGACTGGTCAGTTATTTTACACGATGTCCCTCCGTTTGGGTTGGTGTGATGTTTCCTCGTGATTAAATTCAGGCTACACATTTTTGGCAACGATGTAACAGAAGCAATCTTGTGTCCTTAGTGCATACTATCTAGAGGTACGCGACAGTGTCTCATTATTGGTGACATTAGCCTCGATCACAGGATGAAGGAGTTACCTGCCAGATCTCTCAAGTTAACATAGTATTTCTCCCTTTCTAATTAATAACTATCTTTTTTTTTTTTTTCCAAGACAGAGTCTCTCTCTGTTGCCCCAGCTAGAGTGAGTGCCGTGGCGTCAGCCTCGCTCACAGCAACCTCAATCTCCTGGCCTCAAGTGATCCTCCTGCCTCAGCCTCCCGAGTAGCTGGGACTACAGGCATGCGCCACCATGCCCGGCTAATTTTTTCTATATATTTTTAGTTGGCCAATTAATGTTTCTTTCTATTTTTGGTAGAGAAGGGGTCTCGCTCTTGTTTAGGCTGGTTTTCGACCCTGACCTTGAGCGATCCCTCCTGCCTGCTTGCCTCCCAGAGGGCTACGGAGTTGAATAGGGTGTGAGCTACCATGCCTGGCCTCGTTTTCCTATATGTAACTTTTCTCTCTAATGCCGCGGCAGAACTATCTCATGTCATAATCTACTTCCCACCCAAACCTTGCTCCCAGCTCTTTGAATTATGCAAATAACATGAGGCTTCCCCAAATTGCTAATCCACGGCTGGGAGTGGTGGCTCACACCTGTAATCTTAGCATCTTTGGAGGCCAAAGAGGTGAGGACCGCTGTCTCTATACCAAAATAGAAAAATTGAGCTGAGTATGGTGGGTGTGCCCCCTGTCAGCTCTCTACTTGGGAGGCTGAGGCCAGCGAGGATCGTCCGCGCTCCTCGAGTTTGAGGTTGTTTTGAGCTGTGATGATGCCACTGCACTCTAGCCCAGGCAATAGAACGAGACCCTGTCTCAAAAACAAAAGAGGCCGGCGCCACCGGTGGCTCACGTCTGTAAGCAATCCTGGGAGGCTGAGGCGGAGGATTGCCTGAAGGTCAGAAATTCAAGATCAAGCCTGGCAAAGACGTGCAGCCCTGTCTCTTCTCTACTACAAAATAGAAAGACCAGTGATGTTTCTGGTAATCCGGAGGAAGGAAGGAAGGAAAGGAAGGGAAGGAGGAAGGAAGGAAGGAAGGATCGGGGGGGAGGGCGAAGGAAGGAGGAAGGAAGGAAGGAAGGAAGGAAAGGAAGAAGGAAAAGGAGGAGAAGGAAAAGAAAGGAAGGAAGGACAGGAAGGAAGGAAGGAAGTGGAAGGAAGGCGGAAGGAAGAGAAGAGGACAAGAGAGAGAGAGAGAAAAAAACGCCCACAATGGTTCTTAACTGAACGACCAAGATGTTTCAAACTCCCCTGTAATCCTAGCACTCGGCCGGAGGCCCAAGGCAGGAGGATCGCTCCGAGGTCAAGTGAAGTTCGAAACCCAGCCCCTGAGCAAGAACGCGAGACCCGTCTCCTACTAAAAAATAGAAATAAATTAATTGGAACTAATATCTATATACGAGAAAATTAGCCGGGCTCGGCTCGCCCCTGCCCTGTAGTCCAGCTACTCGGGAGGCTGAGCAAGGAGGATCGCCTTGAGCCCCAGCGCAGTTGGAGGTTGCTGTGAGCGAGGCCTGACGCCAACGGCACCTCCATTTAGCTCGCGCCCCGCGCTCCGCCTCTTGTCTCAAACAAAAACACACCCGCTTGTTCAAACTCCCTCCCAACAGAAAATGTAAATGAAAAAACACCCAATGAAATACTAATTTCTCCACCTGCCCACAAATTGTAAAAATTAAAAAAAGCATGAACGGTCCATTCTGACTAGCAACGACTGTAATGCTTCGCAGAGGGGACTTTGGGCATTAATCTAACACCACCAACTCGCGCATGCCAAGCTTACCTGCTGGCCAGCATCTGTTCTTTCGGCGTTTTCTCACACCATGCAGTCTTCTCACCTGTTCGTTGGTTCGGCACTCACTTTCGTCGCTCATTGCCAGGCGCGCCAGCGCTGCGCTCTGGCCGCTCACATACTGCGCTCATAATGCTCGCGGCTCCACGGCTGCGCGCAGCTGCTCGACTGCGCTACCTCTCCTTCTCCGCTCCAGTACCTGTTCTCGCGCCACAAACAACACACCGCACGCCGTCATCACCCGGTGCTTGTATGCCACTTTTCATGCAAGAAAGAAGGGGATACTGAGAAAGATATACGTGTGCACAAGATAAAAATGGGAACCCCACAAGAGAAATGGACCGACAGAAAACGGATATGGGGCCGAAAGAAATGGGAAAACAGAGGCTGGAGAGGAAGATGACATGAGAGTGACATTCCCCAGGCATGGTTCCCTAGGTTTTAAGAACTGCGGTGATGTTTTACCCACTTGCCAAAAATCACATATGTAAGCCTTGAAATCCAACCCAGGCAATGGTGAGGGGAAACCAAAACAGAACACAAACAACAAACGAAACTGTGACACAACTCCAGTGTAAGCATAAACACCCGAGGGGGTTGGGTTGGGAAAACCTAACTCTCAAAGTTTCAGACAGCAGCATTTTTTACATATATTTGCAAGACTAACAGAACTGTAATCCAAATATGGTATCCCTATAGTTTTGATTTTCAGAGGGGTGTGGACTTAGGTCAATTCTGTTTTTTGTTTTTTTTGTCCTCTTCTCTTCTTTCGACGCCAAGTCTCACCCTCGTGTCTGCCCAGGGCTACGAGTGAGTGCCGCTGGCGTCAACTAGCTCAGAACAACCCTCCACTCCTGGCTCAAGCGCGATCCTCCTGCCTCAGCCTCCCGGGTAGCTGGACCTACAGGCATGGCACCACCCATGCCTCGCTAATTTCTTTCTCTACCCCTCTTTCGCTTGTCCAGCTAATTTCTTTCCTCCTCTTTCTTTCTTTCTTTCCTCCTTCCCTTCCTCTCCTTCCTTCCTCTCCTTCCTTCCTCTCTCCTCTTTCTCCTCTCCCTCTCTCTCTTCCTTCCTTTCTTTCTTTTCTTTTCCTTTCTTTCTTTTCTTTCTCTCTCTTGTTCTTTTCTTTCTTTCTTTCTCTCTCTCTCTCTTTCCTTTCTCGGGCCTCTCTTTCTTCTTTCTTGTCTTTCTTCTTTCTTTCTTTTCTTTATTTCTTTTCTTTTTTTCTCTCTCTCTCTCTTTCTCTCTCTCGTCGGTCCTTCCTTTCCTTCTCTTCCTTTCCTTCCTTCTTCCTTCCTTCCTTCCTTTCCTTCCTTCCTTCTTCCTTCCTTCCTTCCTTCCTTCC
>NC_033689.1:6571042-6601400 GCF_000165445.2 Microcebus murinus
GAAAGGAGAGGAAAGGAGAGGAAAAGGAGAGGAGAGGAGAGGAAAGAGAAAAAGAAAAGAAAAGAGAAAAGAGAAAAGAAAAGAAAAGAAAAGAAAAGAAAAGAAAAGAAAAGAAAAGAAAAGAAAAGAAAAAAAGAAAGAAAAGAAAAGAAAAAAATGTATTCTGCAAGTTCGATGTTTTAGCTTTAAGAGTCAATCCGTGGCATTGGCATTGGGCGAAACTTTGTTACATTCTCATGACCTACAGCCTTAGAGGCGCTCTCACCTGCTTAAGTACTGTAAGTCAGTAATAATGGAGAAATGTGGTTTTTACATATGGAAGGTTTTGCTGGTCACTATTAGGGATTCAAGGGTAACTGAACTGATTTCTTCTCGAAACTCTGCTGCTCTATGGTTTCTTTTTTTTTTTTTTTTTTTTTTTTTTGAGACAGAGTCTCACTTTGTTGCCCAGGCTAGAGTGAGTGCCGTGGCGTCAGCCTGGCTCACAGCAACCTCAAACTCCTGGGCTCAAGCGATCCTCCTGCCTCAGCCTCCCGAGTAGCTGGGACTACAGGCATGCACCACCATGCCCGGCTAATTTTTTGTATATATATTTTTAGTTGGTCAATTAATTTCTTTCTATTTTTGGTAGAGACGGGGTCTCGCTCAGGCTGGTTTCGAACTCCTGACCTTGAGCAATCCGCCCGCCTCGGCCTCCCAAAGTGCTAGGATTACAGGCGTGAGCCACCTCGCCCGGCCTGCTCTATGGTTTCTTGCTGCGAATTATTTTCTCCCAGTGTTTAATGCTATAATTAGGTACCCTTTATCTAATATATGCTACAGACAGAAACACTTTTGTACAAATGGGGAGCTATAGCTCCTATAAAATCCTGGCTAGACCAAAGTCAGCAGGTGCATTCAAATCCACGTTCAAGAGAATCAACAGGGAGGAAGGTCAGCGAACATCGTGGATATATCACCTTACGTTACAGGTACCAGTGACTTTTTATGCTTCATGTAGAAATGTTCAAAACATTTCTCATTGCATTTCATTTTTAGGTTGAAGTATTGTCATCATGTTTTTCCTCTTGTACTTGGAAGCTTAAGTACTCTTTTACCCCAGATATTAAAAATATTGTATAGACGATTCAGAACTTCTACAAAACTGCCATATCCAGCTTATTTTTCATCTTGTTTATCATTTTTCATTCTTTATCTGGATATCTTGGCATCGTGTAAATGCTGCCTAAATGGGAACATTTTCTTTTTAATTGTAACCAGTATTATGGTGGGTTCAGATACATTGATATCTTTACTGCACATAACTCTTTTTTTGGTAATGATTTTTCTCTACATAGGAAGTCTCTGATCTTTATCCCATTGCATTAGGAACTGCTGATAATAAAACCCTATATTCCTCATTTCTGATTTGCATGACTTGCACATGCAATAATTCCACTTATGGAATAAATATCTGAGATGAAAGATTTTGATAACCAAAATTTTTTAAAATATTACTGGGATCATTTAAATGAACTAATAAGGGCCGGGCGCGGTGGCTCACGCCTGTAATCCTAGAACTCTGGGAGGCGGAGGCAGGTGGATTGCTTGAGGTCAGGAGTTTGAAACTAGCCTGAGCAAGAGCGAGACCCAGTCTTTACTAAAAATAGAAAGAAATTAGTTGGCCAACTAAAAATATATAGAAAAAATTAGCCAGGCATGGTGGCACATGCCTGTAGTCCCAGCTACTCGGGAGGAGGCTGAGGCAGGAGGATTGTTTGAGCCCAGGAGTTTGAGGTTGCTGTGAGCAAGGCTGATGCCATGGCACTCTAGCCTCTGTCTCAAAAAAAAAAAAAAGCTTATGGAGTAAAGAAGTTACAGTTCCTTATTATTGCAGAAGGAAATTAAAAAATAATAAGTTTAGTGTAGCCTAAGTGTCCAGTGTTTATTTTATTTTATTTTTTTTGAGACAGAGTCTCACTTTGTTGTCCAGGCTAGAGTGAGTGCCGTGGCGTCAGCCTAGCTCACAGCAACCTCAAACTCCTGGGCTCAAGCCATCCTCCTGCCGCAGCCTCCCGAGTAGCTGGGACTACAGGCATGTGCCACCACACCCGGTTAATTTTTTCTATATATATGTTAGTTGGCCAATTAATTTCTTTCTATTTTTAGTAGAGACGGGGTCTCGCTCTTGCTCAGGCTGGTTTCGAACTCCTGACTTTAAGCAATCCGCCCGCCTCGGCCTCCCAGAGTGCTGGGATTACAGGTGTGAGCCACTGCGCCCGGCCAGCGTGCAGTGTTTATAAAGTCTACAGTTGTGCACAGTAGTGTCCTGGGCTTCACATTCCATCACCACTCACTCACTGACTCACCCAGAGCAACTTCCAGTCCTGCACGATCCACTCATGGTCAGTGCCCTGTACAGGTGGACCATTTGTTATCTCTTATACTGCATTTTTTACTGTACATTTTCTATGTTTAGATCTATACATATTTACCGTTGTGTTACAATTGCCTACAGCATTTAATACAGTGATGTGCTGTGCAGGTTTGTAGCTTACGAGCAATAGGCTATTCCATATAGCCTAGATGTCTAGGTAGTAGGCTGTACTGTGTAGGTTTGTGTAGCACACTCTGTGACATTCACACAAGGGCACGGTTGCCTAACGACACATTTCTCAGAAGAGCATCGTCATTGTCAAGCCATGCATGACTGTGTACGTCTGCATCTATAAGCCCAGGGAGAGAACTAAGGGGTTTTCCAAAAGCCGTGTGTTTTTCAATAAACATAAAGATGAAGGGTTGAGATGACGGTTGTTAGAATTACGATGAGAAGATGAGAGCGAAATCCGTGAGAAGGCAAAGTCATGAGATGAAATGCACAGAGAAGGTGGCTCAAGTGGACGCCTGATAAGGTCTGCCCTCATCAGCTGGACATCAACACAGGCTCATCGCCCCTGTTTCCAGATTGCTTCTAGAGCCTTGTTCTGTAAGACAGGAATGCAAATGCATGCTACATACAGATCATAAGAAGATATAAGAGAAATACTGCACATCTCCCCTGTTTCCAGATTGCTTCTAGAACCTTCTAGAACCTTCTAGCTGCCCTTGTTCTGTAAGACAGGAATGCAAATGCATGCTACATACAGATCATAAGAAGATATAAGAGAAATACTGCACATCTCCCCTGTTTCCAGATTGCTTCTAGAACCTTCTAGCTGCCCTTGTTCTGTAAGACAGGAATGCAAATGCATGCTACATACAGATCATAAGAAGACATAAGAGAAATACTGCACATCTCCCCTGTTTCCAGATCGCTTCTAGAACCTTCTAGAACCTTCTAGCTGCCCTTGTTCTGTAAGACAGGAATGCAAATGCATGCTACATACAGATCATAAGAAGATATAAGAGAAATACTGCACATCTCCCCTGTTTCCAGATTGCTTCTAGAACCTTCTAGAACCTTCTAGCTGCCCTTGTTCTGTAAGACAGGAATGCAAATGCATGCTACATACAGATCATAAGAAGATATAAGAGAAATACTGCACATCTCCCCTGTTTCCAGATTGCTTCTAGAACCCTCTAGAACCTTCTAGCTGCCTTGTTCTGTAAGACAGGTATGCAAATGCATGCTATATACAGATCATAAGAAGATATAAGAGAAAAAATACTGCACATCTCAGGTACTCAATTAGAGTTACGTTTTTATTATATTCACTGTCACCCACAATTGGAAGGAAAGAAGGGCTAGAACACTAAAATTGCCATTTGTGCTGAGACTGCAGCGTGAGATGTTTAGAAGTCTATTTTAGCAGACTTCCCTCCAGCTGGAAAGCAAAACAGGGATAACTGGCTTGACTGTGTCCCTTTATCTCTTTCCATTTAAACACAGATATCCTGTTGTGATAACCTCTGACACTTTATTACACAGGCCATGGTAAATAATAACCGCCCCTATTTTGTAATGCCATCCCTGGTTAAACAGTGCCATTAATTACTGAACATAAAAGTTGAAGTTTTTGTGAATAGAAGGAAATGTCATTCGAATGCCTTTGTTGTGTTCACTAAATGTACTGGACAGCTTGGGTGGTTTAAATGGCTGAGAGAGAATCGTTGAGTTGTCGGTTTGTCATAGAGAATTGCCCCACTACCATAAATAAGAACCAGCCAATCTGGAGCCAGTGGGAAAATGTTCAGAAACTCACAGGACTTCGTCGGAAACCTGTGTTTGTGTCTCCATGAAATTAAGAAATAAACTTCCAAACATCCTCAAATTACCTTAATTGCTTAGGAAATGGACCTCAAGTGGCCTTTTTTTACTGTATAAAATGATGCTTTTTGTTATTGAAACAGTGTTTCAGGACTTGCAAAGGGATGAGTTAAAAAGTCACTAAAAAATCATTATGGCCGGGCGCTGTGGCTCACGCCTGTAATCCTAGCTCTTGGGAGGCCGAGGCGGGCGGATTGCTCAAGGTCAGGAGTTCAAAACCAGCCTGAGCAAGAGCGAGACCCCGTCTCTACTATAAATAGAAAGAAATTAATTGGCCAACTGATATATATATAAAAAAAATTAGCCGGGCATGGTGGCGCATGCCTGTAGTCCCAGCTACCCGGGAGGCTGAGGCAGGAGGATCGCTTGAGCCCAGGAGTTGGAGGTTGCTGTGAGCGAGGCTGATGCCACGGCACTCACTCTAGCCTGGACAACAAAGTGAGACTCTGTCTCAAAAAAAAAAAAAAAAAAAAATCATTATGAACATCACTTTGAAGAAAGTCTTGCAAATTGTGTTGCCATCAATTTCTCTATCAAGACACTGAGTCAGAGATTTTGTCACTTTTCGACTTTGATAGTTGTCATTTTCAGTATTTCTTAAATAAGGAAAAGCCTGGCTTTACATAATTCAAATTTTACCGGAAGTTGTTTCCATTTTGTTTTTCTATTATCAACTTTTATTTTTAATTACATTTAAATTTCAGAAATATTTTTTATCTTTGTTTCGGGTTGATTTTCAATTTACTCCTCACCTCTTTGAAACTTAGGTTCAGTAAGATATGAACAAACATTGTAACATGCTAGGTGACAGGATACTACAATTTTACAATTGGAAGGGGCCTTAAAGTTCATCTATTCCATATTTTCCATTAGTTATGTAATTATAGTACAATAGAATCATTGGTGATATTTTAATGTCACCTATTATTAATTGTGAACAGTTGTTTTCTACTTGATGCATTTTTGATTGTAAATATGCTATTTTAAAAAAATAGGCCAAGTGCAGTGGCTCACGCCTATAATCCCAGCACTCTTAGAGGCCGAGGCAGGAGGATAGATTGAGGCCAGGAGTTCAAGACCAGCTTCAGCAAGAGCAAGACCCCATTTCTACAAAAAGTAGAAAAAACAATTTGCTGGGTATAGTGGCATGTGCCTGTAGTCCCAGCTACTTGGGAGGCTGAGGCAGGAGGATGGCTTGAGCCCAGGAATGTGAGGTTGCAGTGAGCTATGATGACGCCATTGCACTCTAGCCAGGGTGACAGAGCAAGACTCTGTCTCAAAAAAAATAAAAAGAAAAAAATGGTGGTCACTTCTTTGTATCAGGTCTTAATATAAGTGAAAGGCAAAATTTAAGACTTTGGAATAAATAGATGAAGTGATTGGATCTTCTTTCAGTGGAATACCTAAGTCTCCGGGGATCATGTAATCTCACAGGGAATATACATCTTTAGATTTCTGTATTGACCAAAACAATTCAGAAGTTGAGAATGAAACTAATAGTAATGCAAATAATTCTTGTCCATAGTCGTGGCAAGGAAATGCTGTCCTGTGGACAATTAATTGATTTCCCTCACCCATTGCCGAAGAAGATAGTTTTGTGTCCATTTGCAAATTCTTTTCAGCATCCCTGTCTATATATGTCTCTGCTCTTTGATTTCTCCTCTGGCTTTTTTTTTTTTTTCTTTTAATTATTTTTATTTTGGAGACAGAGTCCCACTCTGTTGCCCAGGCTGGGGTGCCCTGGTACACAATCCTAGCTCACTGCAGCCTTGCACTGAGCAATACATTTTTAGTCTTAAAAAAAAATGGCTTTTCCTTTCCTATTGCAGTTGATGCTTATATTTCCAAAATAACTATGACTTGTTATCCGAAAAACTGATAATCCCTTAACCTGGAGAGTCATGGTTATGAAATTTGATTTATGTATTCTTTCACCTAAGCCTTGTCTTTCTGCTGCTACATTTGTCTGTTCTGCTCTGGCTGGGATATTTTCTCTTGGCTTTGCACCAAACAGGACTTTGTTTCTCAAAGCCCCAGTTGGTGTCATTTATAGTATGCATTAAATTGCATACAAAGCTGTTGCCATCTAGGATTTGCTCAGACCTTCTGATTATGTCAGGAAGAAAACCTCAGTGAGGTGATAGCGTGGTTTTAACACCTCTCTCATACTTGCTACTCTTCCTTCAGTCTTCTTCTAAAACATGTGCATCAAAGATTACAGACCCTTGGCCGGGCACGGTGGCTCACGCCTGTCATCCTAGCACTCTGGGAGGCCGAGGTGGGAGGATCGCTCGAGGTCAGGAGTTCGAGACAAGCCTGAGCAAGAGCCAGACCCCGTCTCTAATAAAAATAGACAGAAATTAATTGGCCAACTAAAAATATATAGAAAAAATTAGCCGGGCATGGTGGCGCATGCCTGTAGTCCCAGCTACTTGGGAGGCTGAGGCAGGAGGATGGCTTGAGCCCAGGAGTTTTGAGGTTGCTGTGAGCGAGGCTGATGCCACAGCACTCTAGCCCGGGTGACAGAGTGAGACTGTGTCTCAAAAAAAACAAAAAAAACAAAAAAAAAACAAGATTACAGACTCTCCCATTCATTAAAGTAGAGCCATTTTAATTCCAGGTTAGAAGCGTTCAGACATGATCTTTCTTTTAATAGGATGTTTCAGTCAAAAGTATTCAAATTGATATTTTACTTTCATTAAAATCATTGGCACAAAAAATTTAAAAAATAAGATCATTGCTATAAAAAATTTTAAAAAAAGAGGGAAATTCCTGAGCAATAGCATGTAATTTTTTTTAATTATGCTCATTTAATAGTTATCTTTTATTTTATGGAAAATAATTCTGATTTGAGTTGATAGTAGTAGCATGAAGCTTCTTGTAAAATATGTTTCATTTCAAAATCAATTGAGATAAAAGAAAGTGGTAATTAAATCGCTCACGTAATAATTATGAGCTGGGAAATGGCAAAAATCGTAACTCTTACTGAAACTTGGGAAGGGGACAAGGTTTTAGAGACGAAAATCAACTATACTCTGTCCGGCCATGGAATAGCTAAGTGGCCCCCGTCACTCACTCATGCAAATTTATCTGTTAGCCGGGCGTGGTGGCGCACACCTGTAGTCCCAGCTACTCCGGAGGCTGAGGCAGGAGGATGGCTTGAGCCCAGGGGTTCTGGGCTGTCGTGCTTTATGCCAATGGGGTGTCTGCACCAAGTCCAGAATAGATATGCTGACCTTCTGGAAGGGGGGACCTTAGGCAATTGTCCACCAATTGCCTAAGAAGGCGTGAACTGGCCCAGGTCAGAAACAGAGCGACTCAGAGCTCCTGTGCTAATCTTAGTGGGATGGTGCTGGTAAATAGCTTCTGCACTCCAGCCTGGGCACCATAGCAAGATCCCATCTCTTAAATAAATAAGTATATTTTTAAGAGACCCAAATGTATCTGTAAAACTCAGGACACTACTACCTACCTCACTGCTGTGGTCTCAACGTGTCCCCCGAAAATCCATGTGTTGGAACTCAATGGCAACGTGATGGTGTTAAGACCTAGGGACTTTAGGAGGTCACCGAGTCACGAGTGTGGAGCCCTCATGAACGGGCTCAGTGTACTTACAAAAGATGGGTATGTAAGGGGACATTCGTCCCTCTTGCCCCCTCTCCCCCCCCCCTTTTTTTTTTGAGACAGAGTCTCACTTTGTTGCCCAGGCTAGAGTGAGTGCCGTGGCGTCAGCCTCGCTCACAGCAACGTCAAACTCCTGGGCTCAAGCGATCCTCCCGAGTAGCTGGGACTTCAGGCATGTGTCACCATGCCCGGCTAATTTTTTGTATATATATTTTTAGTAGGTCAATTAATTTCTTTCTTTTTTTTTATTAGAGACTGGGTCTCGCTCTTGCTCAGGGTGGTTTCGAACTCCTGAGCTCAAGCAATCCACCCACCTGGGCCTCCCAGAGTGCTAGGATTACAGGCGTGAGCCACCGCGCCCGGCCGCTCTTGCCCCTTTATCTCTTCTGCCACGTGACGACACAGTGCTTGTCCCTTCTGCCTTTTCTACCAGGTGACGCTGCTGCCACTGTGTGACAAATGGCCGTCTATGGACAGTCCTTATCAGACACCAGATCTGCTCATGCTGTGGTCTTGGACTTCCCAGCCTCCAGAACTGTAAGAAACAAATTTCTATTGTTGATAAATGACCCAGCCTGGGGTATTTTGTTATGGCAGCAGGAATAGACTAAGCCACTCGTAGAGTCATTGTGAGAAGGAACTAAGATGACGAGTGTAACCATAAGCTTCCCGAGGTCAGAGTGTGTCTAACTTAGCCTGCTATTCCCCTGCTGCTAATACTGTCCCTGGTACCTAGGACTCAAGAGCTCATTTTCTTTTCTTTCTTTTTTTTTTTTTTTATGTCCCCAAGAGCTCATTTTCTTCTTTGCTTCTGTGTTGCTAATTAGTATGGTCGCATGGACATTTTCTATGGCATTATTAAACAGAGTATTACATATGAACATATAAAATGCACACAAGCATTTACAATGTTTCATTTTTCCCTATGATGATCAAAGCCTATTGACTAACTGTATACATTGTATACATTGAGTGTGCACAATGTATATACGTTTGAAGTAGGGAAATACATAATGAAGCAAGAAAAAAATCATCTCTCAAATCCTACCCACCTCCAAACACATCACACTCTAGAGAAACAACTCTTAATTTGACACATTTCTGTTCTTTTTTTCCCCCTATGATTAAAAAAAATTGGCCAGCCTCGGTGGCTCATGCCTGTAATCCTAGCTCTCTGGGAGGCCGAGGCAGGAGGATTGCTCGAGCTCAGGAGTTTGAGACCAGCCTGAGCAAGAGCAAGACCTGGTCTCTACTAAAAATAGAAAGAAATTAATTGGCCAACTAAAAATATATAGAAAAAATGAGCTGGGCATGGTGGCGCATGCCTGTAGTCCCAGCTACTCGGGAGGAGGCTGAGGCAGGAGGATTGCTTGAACCCAGGAGTTCGAGACCAGCCTGAGAAAGAGCAAACCCTGGTCTCTACTAAAAATAGGAAGAAATTAATTGACCAACTAAAAATATATAGAAAAAATGAGCTGGGCATGGTGGCGTATGCCTGTAGTCCCAGCTACTCGGGAGGCTGAGGCGGGAGGATCGCTTGAGCTCAGGAGTTCAAGACCAGCCTGAGCAAGAGCGAGACCTCGTTTCTACTAATAGACAAAATAGCTAGGGTATCATGGTGTGTGCCTGTCATCCCAGCTACTCGGGAGGCTGAGGCAGGAGGATCGCTTGAGCCCAAGAGTTGGAGGTTGCTGTGAGCGAGGCTGACGCCACGGCACTCACTCTAGCCCGGGCAACAGAGTGAGACTCTGTCTCAAAAAAAAAAAAAATCATCATGTATTTGAGATCCTACTGTAGACACGATTTTGCAACCTATTATTTTTGCTTAGTATCATATCACAAGCATGTTTGCTTGGCATTCAAAATTCTTTGATTTCAGCATGATTTTAAATGTTTGGCCCACGTTGGGGCCTGCCTTTCCTGTCCATCGTGAGCAGCTGCCAGAATGCCAACCTGGGATCCCTGTGGTTAAAATGCTTCCAAATGTTTCCCGATCAGAGGGTGTGGGTGGGGCGGCGGGGGCTGTTTTGGGGACAGGGTGGGGAAAGGGGGAGAGGAAGGGAGGTTGGTAGAGAAGGGGACTTGGAGAAAGCGAGGTTCACCTTGCAAACTAGACTGGGGAGTCCTGCTAAGGGAGCCCTCGGTGGAGCTTGCAACCCTCCCATTAACCTTGCGCTCCCTCTGCTGGCCTCGACACGCTTGTCCAGAGAGAGTGGCTAGTGGGAACGGCCACCACAGTGCACCTGGGGCCGCTCAAATCACCTGCGATGGCCAGGCAAGAGAAAAAGCCACTCTTTTTGCCATTTTTATAACATCGGAGTTCCCATCAACTTGAGCAGATGGAGTGACTGTACTTATTCAGATGGAACAAATTCCAACTCCTGCCTCCTCCCTACCCTTTTTCTCTGCCCCAGGGCAATGAATGACATCCTAAAGGCCTCAGCTTTTTTTTTTTTTTTTTTCAGGATTTCTTACAATTCTCCTGCCTGGTCCCTCGCTGATGGTTGTTTCTCTTAACTGCGTCTCATGCGGTTGCTTTTCTCTCCTTTTCCCCCCTCCCGCCCCTTGCTGGTACCATTTGCAAAGCAAAAAAAAAAATCACGGTGAAAACCTTCTTGCAAAAGCAGGGCTCCATTAGCTGCTGTAATTATGCAGCCTCTTATTTCTCCATTTGTGCTTAATTCAAAGTTGTAAAAAGCTTTTCAAAATAGGTGTACGCTCTGCTTGACAGTTGTGATAAAACAATGCCTCCCCTAAAGAGAAAGCAAGACAGTTTGCAATTTCCTTTCCCATAATTTATGGTGATTTAGCTACCCACCCCCCACCCCCCCAAATCAGGAGATAAGAATTTCGGTGGGAACAATTTTCTTTTAATAGCGCCATCTGAAGCAGCACACGTTTCTTTTGCAGTCATTAGAGCGCCTAGCCTACCAAACAGTGACTCGAGATTGAATTAGAATTTAGAGGGAGGCTGCCTGTATCACATAAATAAACAATGAGGGCCCGAGCTATTTCATTACAGAGCTTAAATAAGCAGTACGGATGGCCGGTTGCAGCATTGCACACACATAACCTATTTAAAAGACGACATCCTGGGGTCAGAAACATTAATGTGCTCGCAGTACCACTCATTTGCTCTACTGGAGCTGCTTCTTTTACACTAAGAACCAAAGCCGTGGGTCAGGCCAATTATTGCAGGCAGTAAGGGAGACAGATGAGATGATAAGAGAATTGTTGAATGATGAGAGCACGAATGCCAAATTAGCTTAAGGATTTATGGCCCCAAGCTTAACCTGATAGATGCTATTTGCTATTGATCCTTCTCATGGAGTTGCAAGTGACAAAAAATTTAAAAATAGCTCATTCATTTAAGCACACACATGAGAAGGTAATTCATTTACTAGTTTATTGGCTCATGTAGCTGAGTAGTTCAGAGCTTCAGGTACAGCTGGTTCTAGGTGCTCACGTGGGGCTGTCAGATGTACTGTCTTCCACGTTGGTTCCATTTACAGCATACTGTCATTGCTAGTATTCAGATGTTCCATGCCTATGCATCAACACCTGCAAGTCCAGGAGAAAGAGTTTCTTTGTTCTAATCTTTCTAGCAAAAAAGTGTCAGGGATTGCATCTCTTTTGACCCATTTTAGATAATGCATTTTCTGAACCAATGAAAGAATGGAAGAATGTGGAAGAATGAAATGTGTTGATTGAGTCTTGTGTCCTTTCTGTGAGCCATGAGAGGGGGAGGTGTGGGTAGGGTTTGTGGACAGCACCACCAAGACAGCTGGATTAGGAGAGGGCATGAATGGCTCCCCAAAGGAAAATCTACGTGCTATTAGCACAAGAAGGTCTGGTGGAAGCCAAGTAGGCAAAGAGATCTCTAATCCTTCAACCAATGCACTTTTTTTTTTTTTTCAGACAGAGTCTCTCTCTCTCTGTTCCCTAGGCTAGAGTGCCATGGCGTCAGCCTCGCTCACAGCAACCTCAAACTCCTGGGTTCAAGCGATCCTCCTGCCTCAGCCGAGTGCCTGGGACTACGGATGTGTGCTGCCGTGCTTGGCTAATTTTTTCTATTTTTAGTAGAGATGGGGTCTCGCTCTTGCTCAGGCCGGTCTTGAGCTCCAGTAATCCTCCCACTTCGGTCTCCCAAAGTGCTAGGATTATAGGCGTGAGCCACCGTGCTCAGCCTCCAGTGTACTTTATTTTTATTTATTTTTTTGGGGGGGGGACTGAGTCTAGCTTTGTTGCCCAGGCTAGAGTGAGTGCTGTGGGGTCAGCCTAGCTCACAGCAATCTCCAACTCCTGGGCTCAAGCAATCCTCCTGCCTCAGCCTCCCAAGTAGCTGAGACTACAGGCATGCGCCACCACGCCCGGCTAATTTTTTCTATATGTAGTAGTTGGCCAATTAATTTCTTTCTATTTATAGTAGAGACGGGGTCTCGCTCTTGCTCAGGCTGGTTTTGAACTCCTGACCTTGAACAATCTGCCCACCTCGGCCTCCCAGAGTGCTAGGATTACAGGCGTGAGCCACCGCGCCCGGCCTCCAGTGCACTTTAGAATGGAACATTCGCTAGAGCCTTCAAGTGAATTAAACTAACACACGAGATGAACCCTACAGTAAATGCTGGAAAATGCCCTCAAGTCTGTTAATTCACCTGTGTAAAGTTTTTCAGCGGTGAAAGAAACGGACAGAGAGAGAGAGAGAGAAAGAGTGGGGGCCAAACCACGTGGCTTTATTTAGCGCTCCCGGGCGAGGTTCTAGGGTCCCAAGAGAGGAAAGCTCAAGAAGTCACATCCGTTTGAAGATGGTGAGGCCTTTTATACCGTTTGGGCCGGGCTAGGGACTTTTGGCGGGAAGAGCTGGGGATTTTCCACTGTGACCTTGGGTGGTCATTGAGAAATAGGAGGGGCTGGTGGTATTTGTGGAACCCAGGAGCCGAAACGTTCCTATCGGGGTGGACATCTGGGTGTGGTTATTCTCAGCGGGGCCTGGGAGTTTATCCTTGGTGGGTCTGGTCTTGTGAGCCTTTTCTTTTTGATCTAGGGAAGGGGAGGGGGTGGCCGCCACCAGCCTTACAGCCTGAGAGTGTCTACTGGGATATACAGAGAATGTGGGTTTCTGAGAGCAGAGTCTTGGAAGGGCTGAACAGAGGCCAGGAGAATAGAGTGGCCATAGTGCACACCCTCACCTTCCCCAGCAGACCTTGTCAAACTGGAGTAGACCCTGCCTTGCAATCACTGCTGGTGGGTTTAGTGCCTTTGCATCTCTTTAGGCGTGCCTTCAAAAGCTCTGATAATCATAAAGTTCTGGAAAACCGTGGAGATCATGTCTCTAGACCACATTTACAAGAACTGCGTAGGAGAAAGAGTCAGACGTCTGGCTGACTCAGCAGTTCTCCTTGCAACTGGGGAAGGAAGACCAGGCCAGAGGAGGAAGGTTTACATCCAAGCCAAGACTTTTTCAGAGCCATGAGGGAGTGGCGGGTGAGCCAGAGAACAGATGCATGCCGGGGGAAATCCCTTAGAAATTACTGTAAAAAATAAATGATTTAGAAAACTGAATTAATGGGGTTGTGTTAATGAAGACAGTGTTTTCGCAAGATGGGAGGAAAAATCTATGTTATTCTTGTCTTAGAAACTATGAGAAAGGAACAGTGGACACATGAGAAAGTGAAGATACTAGATCACATACATGATTGCATAGAAATCTGAATGGCCCATAAGGTTTGCATGAGTGAATGTCTTTCCCAGTTCATTTTGGTGGATGAATACTTTGTTATCTTAGATCAGTCTGGATCACTTGGGCCTGTAAATGAGAGCACACTCATTTCAAAGCACACCATATCAGGTTCTGAAGTAGCCTTCATATTTATTGTATTTGTAGAACTGCCAGTTGGTGAGAACAGCATTTGTGATTGGTTTCAGCCTAATTCTTGGTTAGGACACAGGGTCCCAAATCCTTCTGCCTTGTTTAAAAGGCATTGCTGAATCAAATTCCATTCTGATTGTGCAAAACATAGCTTTTGTGTGTTTTGAAATACTCACCAGTACTTGGAAAGTTTTTTTCATTCTTTTAAAGTAAAGTGCCTAGGGAAAATGCTATATTCTCATTCAGAGCTAAATATATACCTACAGATAGAAATAGAAATTAGAAAATGTTCCAACTCATTTCAGTTTTCTGCCTTTTTTCCTTTTTATTATGACAGACAAAGAAAGTCACTGAAAACCAGTCAAATCCAAAAATATTCCTCACACATATTTTTCCTGACCTGAGTAAACTCTGAAAGTCACTTGCTTATAAGTGAGAACTCTGAACATGGTTATTTTGTAATTGTTTTGAAAAAAATGAAGTTATTATAACAATAGTAATGTTCTATAAGTATAACATTAATTTTTATATGATTAAAATCTAACCTGCAAATAATACCTTTCTATTACATGTTTTAGCAGGGGAAGTAGACTATATATTCTACACATTTTTACTTTTGAGAACTTTCCATTTAAAAACATAATCATTCCACTTTTGTTGAAAAAAAAAAACCCTGTATGTATATGTATTTACATGCAAAGAATAAAATATGGAAAATTATATCCCAAGGTGTAACAATGTAATTGTATCATCTAGGGGTAAGATTAAATATGATGCTTCTTTTTTCATTTTGTATTTTCACATTTTTTCTATGCTAATATGTATTATTTGTATAACATAGTGGGGTGGAGGGAAGGAAAACTAATGTAGGCAAATCATATTCATTTTCTAATGTAATTCCATTTGTATTAATTATAATTAGAATTTGTTACATTAATTCTAATTAGTGCAATGGGTCAGAGTCTTGGCTTTGAGCAGATGGCACACTAAAGAGTTTAACAAAGGAGAGTCAGGCCGGGCATGGTGGTCACGCTTATAATCCTAGCACTCTGGGAGGCCCAGGCGGGTGACTCACTTGACGTCAGGAGTTCGAAACCAGCCTGAGCAAGAGCGAGAGCCGGTCACTATTAAAAATAGAAAGAAACTAATTGGCCAACAAAACAATATATAGAAAAAGTTAGCCGGGCATGGTGGTGCATGCCTGTAATCCCAGCTACCCGGGAGGCTGAGGCAGGAGGATCGCTTGAGCCCAGGAGTTTGAGGTTGCTGTGAGGGAGGCTGACGCCACGGCACTCACTCTAGCCTGGGCAGCAAAGCGAGACTCTGTCTCAAAAAAAAAAAAAAAAAAGAACATGCATTCAAGTCAACAAAGGTTCTGAGGATGCCTCCCATGTGCTAGGATTTTGCAGTTAGGAATTATTTGCTTGCAAGAAATAGAAACCTAACCAAACCGACATGAGCCGAAAGAAACAGCCACCCGTGGAAGTGTAGCCGGGCACGGGGTGCAGAGCTGAGAACTCAGCACACTCAAATCGGCAAGTTCACTTGCCCGGACCCTCCCTCCCCCCGCCCTCCTCCCTGTCTCCTCTCCTCTCCTCACTTCCTCTCTGCAGTTGCTTTGATTCTCCTCTTTGGCTGCACGCAGGCTTTTCTGCTTTGATCCCCCTTGAGACCGGACCACCCCAGCCTCTCATTTTAAGCACCGACTTTTACTTGTGAACCGGAATCTCTGAGTCCCAAGTTCAAATTTCTAAGAAATGATGAATGCCTTAGTGCATGGGAGGCGTCAACACCAGGGCCAGGTAAATGATGCTGGGCGGTGGAGAGAGTCTCTGGCCTCCCCCCACCCCCTGGCCATGGGGGGGGGGCCCAGAGGCAGAGGCTCAGAGGCAGGGCATGGGCGGGTGTTCCCAGAAGGGAGGTCGTCAGTAGAGGCCCGTCAGCAACAAGGCCCTGTGCTGAGCGCTGGGGTGCCACTCCCTCCTTCTAGAAGTATTCCCGGGACCCCTATGACATGCCAGGCACCGTTCCAAGTGCTGGAGATACAGCAGTAATCAGGAACACAAGTGGCCGGGCTTGGTGGCTCATGCCTGTCATCCTAGCACTCTGGGAGGCCGAGGCGGGAGGATCGCTCAAGGTCAGGAGTTCGAGACCAGCCTGAGCAAGAGCAAGACCCCGTCTGTACTAAAAATAGAAATTAATTGGCCAACTAATATATATAGAAAAAATGAGCCGGGCGTGGTGGCGCATGCCTGTAGTCCCAGCTACTCGGGAGGCTGAGGCAGGAGGATCGCTTGAGGCCAGGAGTTGGAGGTTGCTGTGAGCTAGGCTGACGCCACGGCACTCACTCCAGCCTGGGCAACAGAGTGAGACTCTGTCTCAAAAAAATAAATAAATAAATAAATAAAATCTCTGCATGTATTAATTCATTTAATCTCCACAACTATACTGGGAGGTAGGTGCTATTATTATCCTCATTTTGCTGGTGAGGAAGTAGAACAGAAAGTTTGCATAGCTTGCTCAAAGTCATGTGATAGAACTGGACTTCAAATATAGGCGTTTCAGCTCCAAGATCCATGGTGGTATTTTGTTTTGTTTTGTTTTGTTTTTTTAATAATAATGTCCTCTCCTCAGAACCTTGACTCTGGTACACAGAGGGCTTCCATAAAAGTAATTATTGAATTTTTTTTTTTTAAACAGGATCTTGCTCTGTTGCCCGAGCTAGAGTACAATGGTATCATCGTAGCTTTTTGCAATCTCGAGCTCCTGGGCTTAAGCGATCCTCCTGCCTCAGCCTCCTGAGTAGCTGGGACTACAGACACCCGCCACCATGCCCAGCTAAGTCTTCTATTTTTTATAGACATGGGGGTCTCTTGCTCGGGGTGGTCTTGAACTCCTGAGCTCAAGAGATCCATCTGCCTCAGCCTCCCAAAGTGCTAAGCTTACAGGTGTGAGCTACTGCCCCCAGCCAGAACAAATAAATAACTAAATCACACTTACTAGTTCCATTGAATTGTCTATAAATAAGTTGCATGTCTGATTTCTTTCAAACTTCCTACTGAAATACAGAAAAAAGAAAGTAAAAAACCTCTGATTTCAGGTCAAATGCAGATTTCATGTGTTTGTTTGTTTTGCAACCTTTCCACCAAACCATTATCATCCGGCATTCCTTGAAGGCAAAAAATACTGTGTTATGCTTGTCTTCATTTAGAGACGAGATTGGTCCCAGAGATTACCCCGTGAATGTGGAGGGTGAGAGCAAAGTATTAAAATACTTAGGCAAGAATGCAAGTCCACAGTGGAATCCCAGGCTTCAGGGAGTAGGTGGGGAGGTATTTGAGGGTAGGGCAGCCTTTCTAATACTTGCAACTTTGCTGCAATCCTTGGTAAGTGTAGTGGAATGCATCAGCCTAGGCCAACCCTGCTTTTGCTAGAAGGAATTAGAGCGCTCATTCTTTTCCCCTATTTCTTACTTAAAAAAAAAATTTTGTTTTTTAAATTGAGATATAATTCACATACCATAAAACTGAACCCTTTCAGCTATAGTATATTCACAGAGCTGCTTAACCATCACCACTAATTCCAAAACATATTCTTCACCCCAAAAAGACCCAACTTAGTTTAACTGTGGTAATCATTTTGCAGCGTATGCATATATCAAAACATTATGTTGAACGCCTTAAATACATGCAATTTTTGTCAATCAAACCTCAATAAAGTTAGAAAAAATAAAAAAACTAAAAACCTCAAAGACTACCCATTAGCTGTCATTCCCCATTCCTCCTATACCTCATATCCTATACCCCATACCCTATTCCCCATACCCCTAGTAACTACCAGTCTACTTTCTGTCTCCATGAATTTGCCTGTTCTGGAAGTTTCCTATAAATGGAATCAGACAGTATGTGGCCTTTATATCTTGCTGCTTTCACTTTGCATAATATGTTTAAGACTCATCTATGTTGTAGCATGTGTTTGTATCAGTACTTAATTCTTTTTTATAGCATAAGAATATTTTATTGCATGCTTATACACTACCTTATTTACCCATTCCTCAGTTGATGGATATTTGCTTTCACTTGGGGCTGTTATGAATAACACTGCTATGAACATTCATGTGCAAATTTCCATGTGGACATATGTTTTAGTCTCACTCGCATATATATATATACCCAGGGGTGGAACGGCCCTTAGCACTGTGGTGACTCTGGGTTTCAGTTTTGGAAGAACTCCCAGACTGTCTCCCAAAGTGGCTGCACCGTCCAACATCTGCAGGGTAGCAGGAAGGTTCCAGTTTCTCTGCAGCCTCACCCAGCCCTCGGTGTTGCCCGCTTTTGATTATGGGCCGGTGATTCCGGTAGGCATTCAGTTCACGGGTCATTCTGTAAGGTGGCTTTTGTTTCATTGGCAGAAGGGAAATAAGGATTTATGGATCTGTTTGTTTGTGGAAGGGCAGGGAGAAGAAGGAAGAGATGAGGACACCGGAGAGTTTTGCCGCCCAGCTTTGTCTGATGAATTGGTCTTGAGTCCCAGAGAAGAGCAGAGACAGAGGGAAGAGCCAAGAAGTCCCCAAAAGACCCGGTAAGACGCTGCGCACAGCGCGGCCCTTGGGGACCCGAGTGACCAGGTGCAACAGTGCAGGGGGCCTTCTCCCACGGGGATGCAGAAATGTGGGGCAGCATGGGGCACAGGGGTGCTGAGAGATGCCAGCATGGCAGTGACAGAGCTGCCACATGCTCCCAGAAGCAGGGGGAGGCTGTAGAGTCTGGGATTCCTCCTCAAATAGCTTCGAAGAGGAGGCCAGGATGAGGGACATATTTAGCGTGACATGGCAAGGCCCAAGTCCTGCTTTAGGAAGCAGAGTCAGCAGGATTGGGGGGTGAACCTTTGGCCCACGGGCAGACAAACACCTGACCCATGTACGTAGACCTTAAAGGCCCTGTGCAAACCAGTTTTTGTGTGTGTGTGTGTGATTTTTTTTTCCTTCTAGAAGATTCTAAGCCTGACAATTAAATGGAACTTTTACCCTAATGAAGAAAGGGAATATGTCAGCACCCATGACCTTTCAAATCCTCATTTTTCTACCAAGCCTGGTGTTTCTCATTACTGTTTTACAGACTGGAAGAAAATAGGTTTTGTGTCGCGTAAATTACGTGGAGTTTATGGTCTCTGGCAGGAAAGGCAGGGCCGATTCCTCAGAGCATGTTTTATGCCAGTCCATTAGCGTGGGCTCCTTATTGATGAGCCATTAAAGCATGCCCTGCAACGGAACCCCCTAATTCATAGTTGATATTCAGGTAAAGCACCACCCCATAAATCAGATTTTCCTCCCCTGGTAATTGGGGTTTAATTTCTATCTTATTAGCCCGGATTGGCAAATCTTGGGAGATGCTGGCCCCAGGCATTTCCTCCAAGAGGCTTCTGGATCCTTCTGTGTTTGTAAGTGAATGGCGCCTTTCAGTAAACAGGGAGACCTGAGATACCCTTATTTTGGGTGTGTTTTAAACCCTAAGAAGCCCTGCCACCCCCTCATTTGGGTCCCCAGGCAACGCTGAAAAGGTAGGGTCAGACAGGGATCTCTCATGACGCCCCATTTCAACAGATGAGGAAACTGAGGCTTGAGAAGGGCAGGAAATGGCAAAAATGGGTCTTGACCCCGATTTGCTCAACTCTAAGCGAGTTCTTTGCGGCATTCATAAAATATTAATAGGGAAACTTGTCAGGTGGCTTTATGGGTTTGTCCAATCAGTTCTGTCCCCCATTTTTTCTACCATTCCGAAGAGCCAGTGGGCTCGAATATGACTTCAGAAGGTAACGCTCAGAGCCAGAACACCGCCAGGATGATGGATCCTTCAGTGCAAATATCGTCCTGCTCGAGCCGAGACAGTTTTAAAAATCAGACAGGAATAGGTAAGGGGAGGCCCTTAGCCCCAATACGCCTGGCCTCTCCCCCCCTGCAGTCCTGCAAAATGCATTTACTCTCTGCACACGACAATCTGCGACAGGACTTGAATCCACACGCTGGGTTAATACACGATTATGAAAGTCAGTAGTAATTCAAGGGAACACCCAGCTGACAAAGTTGACAAAAGCGACTGTATTCGAGAGCTTTCTTCGTTTTCTTTTTCTCCCTAAATGTTTCCTCCGGCTGTCGCAGCTTTCGATGGTTTGTTCTCCAAACATCAAATAAACTGATCTAGTCGAGGTATTAGTGGGTGTTTTCAATTATTAGAAGGATAGACTGGGATTCCCTTAAAAAACAAAAAGGACTTTTCTAATCTTGGACCTGGGCCGGGCGCGGTGGCTCACGCCTGTCATCCCAGCACTCTGGGAGGCCGAGGTGGGAGGATCGTTGAGGTCAGGAGTTTGAGACCAGCTTGAGCAAGAGCGAGACCCTGTCTCTATTTTTTTTTTTTTTTTTTGAGACAGAGTCTCGCTTTGTTGCCCAGGCTAGAGTGAGTGCCATGGCGTCAGCCTCACTCACAGCAACCTCCAACTCCTGGGCTCAAGCCATCCTCCTGCCTCAGCCTCCCCAAGTAGCTGGGACTACAGGCATGCGCCACCATGCCCGGCTAATTTTTTCTATATATATTAGTTGGCCAATTAATTTCTTTGTATTTATAGTAGAGACGGGGTCTCGCTCTTGCTCAGGCTGGTTTCGAACTCCTGACCTCGAGCAATCTGCCCGCCTCAGCCTCCCAGAGAGCTAGGATGACAGGCGTTCTATTTTTTTATTTTTTAAATAATGATGTTGGACTTGTTCCTTTAAACGTTGTCAATTTGCTCTATGATGGATGGCCGCGTGGAAAGTGGTGACCAACTTCTTTCCCAAGGAATCAGCATAAACGGATTTGAGTCACAGCAAGAGGGACAACAGGGACGCTTGAAATGTTCCCAGCCGTGGAGTGCTAGATTATACGGAGAATCTCCTTTCCATTTTCTTCCATCTTCCCTCCCCCCTGTCATGGACCCTGTGATATAGAAACATCAAGCCACAGAACCGACAGAAATCATGGAAAACCCATCAGAATTTTTTCTTTGACTACTAATGATTATAGGGTCAAGTCTGGGAAATGTTTGGAATCTGTTCCAATGGCAGGGCTTGCTTCACTAAGGCCACAAAGCTAGCAAGGGGCCAGCCTGCATCTGAACCCTGGTGGCCTGTCTCACCTTTTGGTCCCTGGCTCTTTCTAGGAAATCCACCTTTTTTTTTTTTTCTGAGTAGTGAACTACATTCTCCATCCAGCTTGTCTTCCAAGAAGCCCCGAAGTGCATATTGCTCCCAACATCCTTGTTCAAATGCTCACTCTTTTTAGGGGGAAAAAAAAAAAGCTGTTATTTGAGAGGCATTTTGCTGTCACAATTACAGCCACAGTTTGGTGAAGCTGAGTGAGAAAACCCGAGTGACTTAAAAGACAAACCACGTTCCATATGCCACAATCTGTCGGGGGCCAGCATTTGACAGGAAACAGTTTGACGGAAACTTTTCTCTAGTCTGTTCAAAAGAGACGGGCACCCGTGGCCATGAACCGCTCTGAAACATTGATACACTTTTCTCATTATTGGGTTGTGTTTTCCCAGCCACTTTCGTGTGCCGTCTTCTGATCTTTTTTCCCCTTTTATCATAACCTTTCTCCCAAAAAGTTACAGGCTCTTTGGACTCTGAATACCATTAGCAAGAAGATCACATTTCTTTCTTTTCATCTTTGTCGCCTGACCCTCTGTGGTCCTCTCTCTGGGCCCGGCCACCCTGACACAGAGCTGAGATTCCTACAGTGGGCACCTCCCTCCTCTTCGTTGGTCTTCGTGGTTCCATCTCACCCTCTCAACATACCCCTGGTCTCCAAGGCCTTGATCAAACTCTGCCTGAACCCCACGCTGACTCTGCGGTTTTGCGTCAGAAGTAATTTGCACTAGAAGTTCCTAATAACATCCATGGCTGGGCGTGGGGGCTCACACCTGTAATCCCAGCTCTTTGGGAGGCCGTTGCGGGAGGATCGCTTGAGGTCAGGAGTTCGAGACCAGCCTGGGCAACATCTCAAGATGCCATCTCTAAAAAAAATTTTTTTTAAATTAGCTAGGTATGGTGGCACATGCCTGTAGTCCCAGCTACTCAGGAGGCTGAGGCAGGAGGATCGCTTGAGTGTAGGAGTTTGAGGTTGCAATGAGCTGTGATGTTGCCACGACACTCTAGCCCAGACAACAGAGCAAGACCCTGTCTCAAAAAAAAAAAAAAAAAAAAAAAATTCCTAATAATCATTCATTTAGACCAGTGATTCTCAACCAGGCGTGATTTTGTTCTCCCAAGGGACATTTGGAAACATCTGGAAATGTTTTGTTCCATCCTGGGGGAAGAGATGTGAGTAACATCTAGTGGGTAGAGGCCAGGGACGCTGCTAAACATCCTACAATGCACAGGACAGCCCCCAGAACAAAGAATTATCTGGCCCAAATCTCAATAGTGCTGGGGTTCAGAAACTCTGATTTAGACAACTGATACTTAATACTTATTTCTGTGTCAGGCCTTATTATAGAAATAAAGGAGTCTGTGATAAACAAGACCTTTGCTCTCTAAGAGTTCACTATCTAGAGGGGGTATATTAGAATTATTTTTAGCTGCAAGTTGAAAGACAACCAGAGAACGTCTTCAAGATGCTTTGAAATTTCCTCATGTAACCAAAGTTGGAAAGCACGTTGTTTTAGGATTGCCTAATTGAACAACTCAGCAAGGTCAGATATCTGGGCGATCTTTCCCACGGTGTTTTTGGCTTTCTCCTCATGGTTGCCAAATAGCTGCTGCATCTCCATTGTCACCAAACAACTCCCAAGGCAGAGTGGATGGAAGGCATCAGGGAACTTCTCTGATGCATCCATTTCTTTTCTTATGAGGGAGAAAAGTCCTTTCCAGAAGTTCCCCAATGCCCCATATGCTTTCTATTTTATGCTACAGGCCAGATTGGGACACCTGCCCATTCTCGAGCCCTTCTGGCAAAGTTCAGAATGGGAATACCGTCATTGACTGGGGCTAGAGGTCAGCAAACCTTTTATGTAAAGGGCCACATAGCAAATATTTCAGGCTTTGTGTGCAATATATGGTCTAGGTTGCACATTCTTCTTTCCACTTTTACAACCTTAAAAATGTAAAAACTAGGCCGGGCATGGTGGCTCATGCCTGTAATCCTAGCTCTCTGGGAGGCTGAGGCGGGAGGATCACTCAAGGTCAGGAGTTCGAGACCAGCCTGAGCAAGAGTGAGACCCGTCTCCTACTATAAATAGAAAGAAATTAATTGGCCAACTAATATATATATAGAAAAAATTAGCCGGGCATGGTGGCGCAAGCCTGTAGTCCCAGCTACTTGGGAGGCTGAGGCAGGAGGATCGCTTGACCCCAGGAGTTGGAGGTTGCTGTGAGCGAGGCTGATGCCACGGCACTCACTCTAGCCTGGGCAATAGAGCGAGACTCTGTCTCAGAAAAAACAAAAATGTAAAAACAATGTTTATCTCGTGGGCTATAGAAAAACAATCCACAGGCCATCCATTTGTTGACCTCTGGCAAAAGGGCTTTTGAATACCTGGACAAAATCAGAGTTCTGTTAGCAAGGAAAATGATGGTAATGGTAACTGGGCCGGCCACAGAGTGGTGCACAAGTAAAAGGCAATTATAACACAGTAGGGACAAGTGTCATGATAAGGATGCATGGAAGAGGCCATAGCAGTCAGCCTTTGCGATGGCCCCCAGTGACCCAGGCTCTAGTGTACATGCCCTTGTGTTGAGTTGGTTTCTTGCACCAGTAGAAGTGGCAGTATGTGACGTCAGAGACTGTATCATGGAAGACATTGCCAGTTCTTCCTCAGTCTCATGGATTGCCCATTGTAGGGGCAGCCAGGCGCCCTGGTTTGATGAAATTCAAGTAGCCAGTGGAGAGGCCCGTATAGTGAGGAATAGACTGAAGCCTCCCACCCCTCCCAGCTCCAGCTAGCCAGCTATGTGAGCGAGCTATTCTGGAAGCAGACTCCCCAGCCCCGGACAAGCCTTCCATTGGCTGAGGGTGTTGGCTGATCTTGACTGCGACCTCATGAGAAGCCCTGACTCTGAACTTCTAAGCCAAGCTGCTTCCAATATTCCTGGCCCACAGGAACTGCTAGATAATGCATGCCTATTGTTTGAAGTCCCTTAGTTTTGGAGTGATTCGTTACGCAGCCATAGATAACCAATACAGCAGTTTGTAAGGAGGTGGGGATGCCTCAGTCTCCAGAATTTTGGAATGCCATCTTCAGATACCAGGGAGACAGTGAGGGGGGAGTGGTGACGGTGGTGGCTATGGTCGTGGGGAACAGACTGTGATTCAGAAAACCACAAATGGCCACTAGTTCATGTGTAGACTTAGAGCAATCGAATTCACTTCTTTGGACATCATAAATGAGTTCTGGGGAGGAGAGGGTGAATAATTGTCAGAAAAATGACAGAGCTATCAAAAGTATATGGAATAGCCTGCATATTGTGACATAGGGCTCAGTTCTGTTTTCTCTGAGGTGGTATATAACTTACATGATTTCCCTGTCAGTCTTGAAAAGCAAAATGCAGAAAAAACCTATAGTGTCCAGAGAGCTTGGACAGGAGTCTAAATGCCCAGCGTTAGGAAAAGCAACTATGCATGGAGTGGTGATTCAGGACCAAGGACAGTACCCTGGATACCCCTGTCCCCAACCCCCACCACCCCAACCTGGGGAAAATTTTGGGCTTGGTATGTATTTTCTGGCACCCATTCGCTGATATATAAAATTAGAGGAGTTGAATCATAGGATATTTAAAACTCAGCTCTGATATTCTATAAATGTAAGATTCCAGGTTATTTGCCCTGCTGTCAAACACTTCCGGTTTCTGCCAATGCAAAAGGTCATTCTTGTCTGTAGATGGACACAGCACTGAGGGTGACACACTGAACTCACGCCAATTTACCAGGGAAAGGGGACACACAAAGGGTGCTGATTTATTTCTCTTTTTTTTTTTATTTTTTTTATTTTATTTTTTTTTAATTTTTCTTTTTTTTACTTTTCTTGCTCCTAAAGACTTCACTGAATGATTTATTTCTCTGTATTGGGCTCGCTTCATGAATGTGTGCTATCATTTGCCAAGCCCCCCAGGGGATAGAGGGAGGGAAGTCGCAGAATTTTTCTTCAAAAAATTTGCAATCTAGAGGAGGAATAACACAGACTCAAATAACTCTCCTTACTGCATTTCCCTTTCCTCCTTTAAATCTATACTACACTTGCCCCCTAAATCAGCCTGACTCTCAGAGAAGAATCTAGAAACAGTTTTACTTTGATGTGAGTTTAATTCATTGTGTTACTGTGCATTTAAAACCTCATCTATTTTATGGAATGGAAGGCTTAATCTCTTAAAAGAACGTTGAAGCTATCATCAAACCGGCATTTTTTTTTAATTTGGTTAAATTCACCATTAAAGATTCTTCATCTGCAAAATGGGGCTAACAGAGTTGGCACTGCCTGTTTGCAGTTTTATGTCAGCTTACCACTCATCTTTCCATTGCTGAACTAGTGTCCCCAACTTTCAATTCCATGTGTTGGGACCGGTAATCTTATCTGCTGCTTGGCCGATGTGCTGACCATAGACCTGAGCCTGGTCAACGGTGGTAAACTAACTGTTCCACTGTTGACAGAGATTCGTTCAAGGAAGGGCATAGGGCCCTGGGAGGCCAGCTGGGCTCTTGCCACAGGATTTGGTTTCCACTTCATTTGGAATTGCAATCTACAGGGATGATGTAAACTTTAGCTGCCTGCAGGAAGTCATTTGCAACAAGAGAATATGACACTAACATGTTAAATTAAAAAAAAAAATAGTGGGCCGGGCGCGGTGACTCACACCTGTAATCCTAGCACTCTGGGAGGCCGAGGCGGGAGGATCGCTCAAGGTCAGGAGTTCGAAACCAGCCTGAGCAAAAGCGAGACCCCGTCTCTACCATAAATAGAAAGAAACTAATTGGCCAACTAATATATATAGAAAAAATTAGCCGGGCATGGTGGCGCATGCCTGTAGTCCCAGCTACTTGGGAGGCTGAGGCAGGAGGATCGCTTGAGCCCAGGAGTTGGAGGTTGCTGTGAGCTAGGCTGACACCACAGCACTCACTCTAGCCTAAGCAACAAAGTGAGACTCTGTCTCAAAAAAAAAAAAAAATAAAGAAAGAAATAAAGAAATAGCTGCTGTTTGGGGATAATAGAAAACTCTACTGTTGCAGCCCTTGCTTTCATCTGTATTAAGACGAATCCATGACAGCAACATTCCTGAAATTCTGAGGCAGGACAGAAACTTTCGCAGATGTTTTTTTCTCAAGTTCATTTCTCTCTTCTGTCTGGTTCTCTCGAAAGTCTTCCCTTCCTAAAGTATTTTTTGCAAGTCTTTTTAGAGCTTTGACTTACAGTCAGAACCACACTTTTATTTTATTTTTTTTTACCCCCAAATTGAAATGTGTCTCCTGGAAGGATGTGACTTTGTTTTTTTCTCCGAAAGTAGCCGTGTGTTTGGAATACAGTTTACAGATGTTGGAGATTCAAGGCTTTAAGTGAAAGTAGAAGCTGAGGCAGGGTCTAAAAGTTTGGTGCGTATACACTTCCGGCTGAGAGAAGTAGTTTGGGGACCTTGCTCAAGGAGCCACTTGGCTCAGACATTCCTAAAATATTGCTCTTTGGCCTCACAGGTCTTCCTAATAAGGTATTTAATAATTGAGAACATTCTGGTCCATTCTCGAATTTTTACTTTTGGTTTCCTTGATTTTATTTCCTTTTCTTTTCTTTTCTTTTCTTTTTCTTTCTTTCTTTTTTTTTTTTTTTTGAGATAGAGTCTCACTCTCTTGCTTAGGTAGAGTGCTGTGGCATCAGCCTAGCTCACAGCAACCTCCAACTCCTGGGCTCAAGCGATCCTCCTGCCTCAGTCTCCCAAGTAGCTGGGACGACAGGCATGCGCCACCATGCCCGGCTAATTTTTTCTATTTTTAGTTGTTTGGCCAATTTCTTTCTATTTTTAGTAGAGATGGGGTCTCGCTCTTGCTCAGGCTGGTCTCGAACTCCTGAGCTCAAACGATCCTCCTGCCTCGGCCTCCCAGAGTGCTAGGATTACAGGTGTGAGCCACTGTGCCCGGCCCCTTGATTTTCATTATTACACATAACCAGAGTCTATTCTTAAAAATTTATTAAGTACAGCCGGGCACGGTGGCTCACGCCTGTCATCCTAGCACTCTGGGAGGCCGAGGCGGGCGGATTGCTCGAGGTCAGGAGTTCGAAACCAGCCTGAGCAAGAGCAAGACCCCCGTCTTTACTATAAATAGAAAGAAATTAATTGGACAACTAAAAATATATAGAAAAAATTAGCCGGGCATGGCGGCGCATGCCTGTAGTCCCAGCTACTCGGGAGGCTGAGGCAGGAGGATCGCTTGAGTCCAGGAGATTGAGGTTGCTGTGAGCGAGGCTGACGCCACGGCACTCACTCTAGCCTGGGCAACAGAGTGAGACCCTGTCTCAAAAAAAAAAAAAAATCTATTAAGTAGTTATTAATGCTTACTCAAATTCCATATCCAGAAACTAAATGCAGTGCACTATTAGATTTCCTGAGGCCCCAAATTCAGAATTATTAACAATGCTTTGTGTGCCAGCCGTGCAGGTCCTGTCTCTGTTCTTGAGTAGCAGCAAACTGCTAACCAACCCATGAGGCCTTCGCGCTTGCTGCGTCCTTGGCTTGGTCAAGCAGCTGCCTAGTGCTTACACACTTGGCTCCTGGGAGTCATTCGAACTGACGTAAGTGCCACCTGGGTGCCAAGGTGGAGCCAAGTGTCTGAGGCACCGAGAAACTGCACAAAACTGTACGGCAAGGAAAGGACAGCAGGTGCAAAGGCCCTGGGGCAGGGAAGGAATTTGGTCTTACTCAGGAAAGATGACCCCCCGCCCCCACCTCCGGGCTGCCTTCCCTGCCCTGCCCCATCTGTTATAAATTAGCCGCCCGTCATCCTTGGTTGCCTTACCCTGTTTTATGTCGTGTATTGCCTTTTGGTATTTACTGGTGTCAGTCTCACCCCTAGAATCTCAGCTCCAGGACAGCAAGGGCGTGGTGTGTCTTATTGCAATCCGTATCACCGGCTTCTAGAAACAATGCCACAGGCACCATGGGTGCTGGGTGAAGGTTTGCCGGATGGAAAACATGTGGCCGTCACGCAGCCTCACGTGCTGGCGTGCAGACGCGAGGGTCCTGCCGGGCCTTGGCAGCAGGTAGCACAGGTGCACCGTGGTGCGTGTCGCCAAGCTGAAAAAGAATTGCAGATTTTTTTTTTTTTGAGACAGAGTCTCGCTTTCTTGCCTAGGCTAGAGTGAGTGCCGTGGCGTCAGCCTAGCTCACAGCAACCTCCAACTCCTGGGCTCAAGCGATCCTCCTGCCTCAGCCTCCCGAGTAGCTGGGACTACAGGCATGCGCCACCATGCCCGGCTGATTTTTATATTATATATATTAGTTGGCCAATTAATTTCTTTCTATTTATAGTAGAGACGGGGTCTCACTCTTGCTCAGGCTGGTTTTGAACTCCTGACCTCGAGCAATCCGCCCGCCTCGGCCTCCCAGAGTGCTAGGATTACAGGCGTGAGCCACCGCGCCCGGCCAGAATTGCAGATTTTTTAAAAAAAGTTTCAGGGTCACTAATGAAGAAGAAGGGTTCTACCGAGCGGCACACGGAGAGTTGGGGAGAGTGAGCTTTATTTGCATATATGTCACCAAACTCTTGCTCCTCTTTCGGGGGCCTTAGGAGTGAGGGGTCAAGCAAAACCCAGCCAGCAGCCTGCCCAGCTGGATCCTTTTTTTTTCCCCCTCCCTTTGGGTTACCCTGGAGAGGCTTGACCCAGCCAAGTCTCAGGCTTTGTGGTCCTGAAGGTGAGATGTCACCTGGGACTTTGGGTTGTTTGAGAAGGCTGCCCTAGCAGCTTCTGCAGGGAGGTAGCAAAGGCAGCTGCTACTCTTCGAGGGTAGTTTGGTGTCTGAAACGTCCGGCTCTGTCCTGTCTTCGTCACCAGCATTTCTGTTTGTTTGGTGTGTCTGTGTTTTAGGTGCAGAAATAAATGAGCAGCCGCTAAGACCCACCGACTGGTGACAGACGACCTGTTTGGGTTGTGTGTGTGTGCGTGTGTGTGTGTGTGTGTGTGTGTTTCCTCCTGTTCCAGCTTGGTGTGCATTTGTCAATACAACGGAGTATTGACACGACACACAACGACGGGACAGAGCCCAGAGCCTTGATCCCTGAGCCCCTGGGGGCTCGCCCTGGACCTCAGTAGTGGGCCCCTAAGTTTGCCCAGAAACCGTCTGTTTTTCTCGTCAATGTCGTATTGTAGGAGAGGAAAATTACCAGGTAGACAATACCTATTATGGGATGGCAGGGGGGAAGGGTAGTTAAGGGGAAGGGGAGTTCAGTGGAAATGATCTGCGAAAAACAAAATGCTCTGCAAGAGAATGTAACTAATCGCCAATTAATTTCTCTCTATTTTTAGTAGAGACCGGGTCTTGCTCTTGCTCAGGCTGGTTTCAAACTCCTGAGCTTGAGCGATCCTCCCGCCTCGGCCTCCCAGAGCGCCAGGATCACAGGCGTGAGTGTTCTAGCTATTTTAATATATTAACTTCAGTTTAATATAATCCTCATCAGAATCTATAAGTCATCTGAAAACCACCGCTATTCTACGAGGATGCCAAAATCATTGCTGTTTTACAAATTGAGAAATTGAGTCACTGAGGAGGTCAGCAGTTTGACAAAAGACACAGAGCTGTTAAATATCCGTGCAGAATTCAAATGGCTGCCCCATCCATCTGCAATCCCAGGGTGCCTAACACAGGGGGTACAGAGCCGAGCACAGGGCAAGCATCTGGTAGAGGTTGTTATTGTTTCATTGAAAAAAAGTTACTTAATGTTGGAACAGTTGCTAGCAGAGCTACTCTCAGTATCGTCCCATCCCTGAGGACATTGTGAATATTCTATCTTCCTGGGCCGGAGTGTAGCATGGGTAAACCATGCTTGGACGGCAAAGTTTTTGTAATACATTTCTCTTGGTCCTCAGTGGCAGTGACAACCGCAGCCCAAACTGTGAAGGGCAGCACTCAAGGGCAGCGGCAGTGGGCTCCTCATATCTAGCCTTGTGGCATGATTTTGGTCATGATCCTGGTGGCTTGTTCTAGCCAGGTCATCCTCCAGTCATCCCTAGCAGTCATTTGGTTTCTTTGACATCCTTCTAATAAACCCTCCTCCACCACTTTGTTTTCTTTTTTTTTTTTTTCTTTTGAGACAGAGTCTCGCTTTGTTGTCCAGGCTAGAGTGAGTGCCGTGGCGTCACCCTCGCCACAGCAACCTCAAACTCCTGGGCTCAAGCATCCTCCTTCCTCAGCCTCTGATAGCTGGGACTACAGGCATGTGCCACCATGCCTGGCTAACTTTTTTCTATATATATTAGTAGCCAATTAATTTCTTTCTATTATAGTAAGATGGAGGTCTCCTCTTGCTCAGGCTGGTTCGAACTCCTGACCTCGAGCGATCCCCACCTCGCCTCCCAGAGTGCTAGGATGACAGGCGTGAGCCACC
>NC_033689.1:6606006-6617035 GCF_000165445.2 Microcebus murinus
GCCGTGGCATCAGCCTCGCTCACAGCAACGCCCTCCAGGCTAAAGCGTCCTGCTCAGCCCCCAAGTAGCTGGGCTACAGGCATGCACCACGATGCCGGCTAATTTCTATATATGTTTGTTGTGGCCAATTAATTTCTTGTTATTTTTAGTAGAGACGGGTCTTGCTCTGCTCAGGCTGTATCGAACTCCGACCTTGGGCGATCCTCCTGTCTCGCTCGGCCCTTCTTCACTTACTTGAACTTACATAATCTGTAAGGTACCTTGCAGATGTGAAATTTTATGATTCCCTTTGGCAATGTACTTAAACTCCTTTTCCCGCTCGAGCAGCATTTGATCCAAATAAGGACCAATTCTGTAAAAGAACAGAATTTCCTTTTGTTCAAATGGAGGAGTGAGCTTTATTGGATTTTGATTTGTAAGCTCCATACTGACACAGTGTTCACTATCTGGGATTATGGGGTCTGATAAAAGTAACACGAAAGCCTAACACAGCCGTTGACGTGAATGAGTTTGCTAAAATTTAGCGTAGAGCCGGCGCTGGTGCTACGCCTGTAATCCGAGCACTTCTGGGAGGCCGAGCGGGGAGATCGTTTGAGCTCACTAGTTGGCGACCAGCCCTTGAGCAGAGTGAGCAGCCTGTCTCCTATAAAAATGAAGAAATAATTGGCAACTAAATATTAAAAAAATTAGCGGGCATGTGCGCGTGGCCTGTAGGTCCAAGCTACTCGGAGCTGAGGCAGGAGGATCGCTTGAAGCCCAGCAGTTTGAAGGTTGCTGTGAGCGAGGCTAGTGCCACGGCACTCACTCTAGCCTGGGGACAGAGTGTACTCTGTCTCAATAATAAAAAAAAGATGTTAGTAGCAGAGAAAATGTAGGATTTTTTCCAGATTCCAGAAAAATAAGACTTAATTGTCTATGAAGACAGTTCCTGGCGTGAGTAAGTTCTTTTCTCAGGAAGAATTCCAGTCTCCCCCACTCGTCACAGATCTCTCTCTTTTTTTTACTATTGTTAAGTTAAAAAAAACACAAACTTTTTCCTTTAATAATCAGAAAAACATAAGTGCACTTGTTCATTTCGCTTGCACATGACGTTTGGATAAATGGAATCCTTGAGAAACCGCATCCGGCTGATGCTTTTTAATCTCGAAAGAGGTGCCCTACCAAATTGCAAAGAGAGTGTTCCATTGTGTGTTTAGTCTGCAGCGCAAGAACAAGTTACGCCTCTAAGGAAGTGTTTTGGAAAACTGTCGATGCATATATACAGCGCTGAGTTCTTTAAGAAAAAAACTGGAGCAAATATTCCGGTGTCTTCCGTTGAACTTGAGAAAGGTGTTGAGATGTTATATAAGCGCAGAGAGCTAGGAATGATGGACGCTCTCACGGCCCGCAGGGGAAAACGCGGAGGGAGTGTGTGGAAGGTGACATCCTTTACAAGGGACAGTCCTTGTTTCCTGTAATCTGCGGCTCTAATATGAATTCAGTGCATGGCATGGAGCCTAGTAAATCAAAACTACATTTGAACCTTATTGATTAAATAAAAAAGTCAAATCGGTCTTCTCCTGAAAGCTATTTGCAGTTACAGGATAGTACCTGAAATCTGAGACGATGGAGGGGGTAAAAAAAAAATGCCAGCCAAAAGAAAGCAGAGTGTTAAAATTGAGAAGGTCTCAGACTTTTGTATTTAATTGATCCACAGTTTCAGAGTCTAACGTCAGATTGTATCATACAGAGCCAATAAAACAGACAATATTATTTGTGGACAGGAATTAAAGGATGCCTTATATTTATGGTTCTTTCTTCCTCATGACTTTTAGGGTCTGATTGGGGATTTCGCTTCTGGTTGCCTTAATTGGGGAAGGGGGGGAAGGTGGTGAGACGCAGGGGAGAGGCTGAGAGCTCTACCCCCACGCCACCCCCATTCCCAGACAGCATGAAAGGCTAGAGGCATCTGGTCTCTATTTCTACCAGATAATTGAGCCTATTACCCTGATGATTAATGACCTTCTTACGTCTCCTTCTAGCCCTATAATTTTATAATTCCAAGAACAAAGGCTCCTTCTAGCTACCAAGGCAATTAAGGTAAGGATCACACTTAGGCCCAAGTGAGATTGTAGACGAAGTCATCCAGACACTAGCTATCGTCCTCTGCTTGTCTTTGGCACTGGTATGTTTAATCAGAAGAAGGGCCGTCTAGATTGAGTGGATGGACAGTTAATGGCATTCCCTGAGAACTGCAGATTCTCTGGGTACCTCCGTGAAGTCAGCTGGTGTGTTCTCTGCCCTGCAGACTTTTGGAAGTGCCGAGATACGAATAGTTGGGCTGACCACGGCAGATCGTCACATAGGGTTAGGCAATCGGAGTGATAACGACAAGTAACAAGAAGGCTCTGAACAAAGATTAGTTATCCTAAAGAGCACTGGTATCAATGGCCTTTTGCACATAAGGAGAACTGCAGCAGACTCCTAGCAAAATTGGGAATGCAGAGAAAGTTTTCATCAGGAATTCAACAGCGCCTCCCAGTTTCACCCTCTCACCCCCTGAGCTACTGACCTCTCCTTTACCAGCTCCTCTGTCCCCTCTAACTCATGTTCAATTGCCACTGTTGCTTTTTGCCCCGTGTAGGACCAACACCACGAGCCCCTTTGTTTTGCACAACATAACTATCCTCGGCCCTGTGATGGCCCAGGGGATGGTAGAGAGTGAGATAAATGGGCGATCTAGGTGCCATATGGAATCTTCTCAGGTTATAGACTCATCCCTTGAAGAGCAACGCTTAGCCAAGCCAGCATTGTGGGCACGAGGTGGCGTCAACACTCCGCGATGCAGTTACTGGGCATCCACCAGGTGCTGGGGCTTTAGAAAGAGCTGTGGCTCCTTCCCGTTGTTAACCATGATCCAGCATGGGACAGCCAGGAAGAAGGTGCCGACGTCTTCACGCTACCGGGCAGCTGCTCTTTCCATTCCACTTCTGGGCAGGAAAGTGGTGGGGTGAGTGGCCTAAACTTAATCGACTTGGTGTGTTTGTTTGGGGCCTGTAAGAGCTAGGCGACTTCAAAGGTGGCCACCCCTTGTTTGGAATCTTCTGAGACAGCCCGTGAGCATCAGAAAACTTGCCTTCCCTGTCATTTGTTGAATTTGAGGAAACAGGGGCAGGCCACTCTGCAGCCAAACTGGATTCTTCTGGAAGGGAGACAGAGGCCCACCATTGTCTGCTGCCCGGCTTTGATGCCCCAGCCAGAGGTCAGGGTTCAGATGGCCCGGCAGTTCTGGGTGACCCTGGGTGACCCTGGGTGACCAAGCCCCACTGAAGTGTACAATGTGCATCTTTCTTGTGGTTCGAGGTGTGGCCTACGGAAGGTATAGCCCAAAGTGTGGGGACATCAATACCCTGGGGCCATCTTCAACCAAGGAGGAAGAGGATGATGCAGAGGAATGTTCCATCTCCCCTGCCTCTTAGACGATTCCGGGCAATGCCTCACGTGCTTTCCAAGAGGTCCTGGTAGAATGAACCCTTTATTGCCTCTGCCCACTGGCAATTCCAGTACTGCACTGTCTTAGCTCAGTTTGTGTTGCTATGAAAGAAATAACTGGGATCGGGTATAAAGAAAAGAAGTTTGGGCCAGGCGTGGGGTCTCACGCCTTTGGGAGGCCGAGGCGGGAGGATCGCTTGAGCTCAGGAGTTTGAGAGCAGCCTGAGCAAGAGTGAGACCCCATCTGTACTATAAATAGAAAGAAATTGATTGGCCAACTAATATAGATAGAAAAAATTAGCCGGGCATGGTGGCGCATGCCTGTAGTCCCAGCTACTCGGGAGGCTGAGCAGGAGGATTGCTTGAGCCCAGGAGTTTGAGGTTGCTGTGAGCGAGGCTGACGCCACGGCACTCACTCTAGCCTGGGCAACAGAGCGAGACTCGTGTCTAAAATAAAAAAAAAAAAAAAAAAAAAAAAAACCACGAAAAAAAAAAAAGGGAAAAAAAGAAAAGAGGTTTGTTTGGCTTGTGGTTCTGTAGGCTGCACTAGAAGGATGATACCAGGATCTGTTTCTGGTGAGAGCTTCAGAGAGTTTACAGTAATGGCAAAGGTGAGCAAGTGTGTTGAGAGAGAGAGAGGAAAGGAAAGGAAAGGAAAGGAGAAAGGAAAAGGAAAGGAAAAGGAGAAAGGAAAGGGAGAGAAAGGAAGGAAGGAAGGGAGGAAGGAAGGAAGGAAAGATAGGAAGGAAAGAGGGGAGGGAGGGAGAGAAGAAGAGAGGGGGGAAGGGAGGCTTCAAGCCCCAAGCAGTAGCCAATATTGCCAATTTGAGATATATATTCCTCCGGATGTTTCTATTTTTCTTTTCTAACTTAATGTTTGTTGACTTGAAATGCAACTGGGTCTTACCGTGTGTCTTAAGAAGCCCTTAACTTTTATTATCGATCATGTCAATTGGAGAGGAAGCCTTGGTAACAGACAAATTTGTAAAAAATATCTAATTTATTTTCCAGAAAATGTGAGATTAGCACCATGAGAGTTAAATATCCGGTGTGACTTAGGTTACGGTCATATAGACAAGGTTTTCAAGGTAAACAGTATCTGTTCTTATCAATCCAGAATTTTTACTGGGAATAAATCAAGTTCAACCATGTTTCTATCTTTCCTCTACCATCCATTTATAAAAACTAACAACATACCAGCTTTCTTCTATCTTCTATGAGAACTTCTGGTTGCTGGGATTTTTTTTTCTTTTTATGATTATAAATAGCCTTCATTAAACTTGCAAACTAAACCCACAGTTCGGAATCTTGTGCATGGCTGCAACTTGGTATTATTCAGTATTATTAATATATGTGCTGGGAGACAAGAGAACATTTTGATAAATACTCATGAAATGTGCCAAATCGATGCATATTTACAGTATCTATTTGCACAGAGCAATGCCATGAACATAGGACTCACAAGTTTTGAAGTCTGATACTGCTAGATAGATTGATGCCCGTAATTTATCATGTGCCGCTAGGAGCAGCGAGATGAATTGTAAAACCCTTTAATGGCTTCTAGCATCCATGCAACGAACCCCCCTGGCCTTTCTCTCTTTGCCCTCAGACTCATCAGCATCTCAGTGAAGTAGGATTCAAGCATGAAGTCAACAGAAAACTTTTTCTCTAGGTTTTCAGGAACAGACCAGAAAAAAAAAAAAAAAAAAGACAACCCTGCAGGGAAACACAACCACAAAGGATTTTCCTCTGAGGCTTTTGAAAAAGGACCTGCAGTTTTGCATGCTGCAAATTTTTCTTTCTCTTTGTCTCCCTTTTTACCCCAACCTCTACTACATGGGAACCAGGAATAATAGTTTCTAATGGCCTAAAAGAAGGGAGGGGTGGGTGGAAAGAGAGCCACAAAGCAAAGGAAGGGATTTCGAAACTCTTAACTCTTTCATACCCACCAGCACCAGAATCCATGAATAGAAGTGTCTGGCAAGAGGGGAAGAAGGGAAAGTTCTTTTCACTCGCTTCAGAATGCTCTTGAGCAGGAGGGAGAGAGCAGGGTTATATTAAATGTTTTGCACAAAAACTCTCCTCATTTTCTTTGCAGCGGAGCTGCTGGGCATCATGGGAGAGTAGTTTTCTCTGAAAAATTTTGCTGCAGTGGCTGTTCTTGGTCTGATGGGAGTTTTAAGAAATCCCTCCTTGGTGGGAAAAAGTAGACAAACTTTCTCCTCTTTGGAGAATTTGTCTATTACGTGTCTATTATGGAATGGAATGTGTCCCTGTCAAATTCATAGGCTGAAGCCCTGAACCCCAGTGTGACTGTCATTGGAGACAGGGACCTTAAGGAGGTTCTTGAAGGTTAAATGACGTCCTAAGGGTGGGCTCCGATCCAACAGGGCTAGCGTCCTTATAAGAGGAGGAGGAGACAGCAGGAGTGCATGCACACAGAGGAAAGGCCATGTGGGGACAGGGACAGGGTGGCCATCGGCCAGCCGGGAGGAGAGCCCTCCCCAGAGACCAACCCTGCCGCAGCCACCTTGATCTTGAACTTCTGGCTTCCAGAACCGCGAAAAAAATAAATCTGGATTGTTTAAGCCGCCCAGTCTGGTAGTGTTCTGGGATGGCAGTCCTAGCAAACTGGCAGAGCATGTCTTTTAATACCGGAAGGCAGGTTGTCTTTCCCTTGCAATGCGATCACTGGACACGTATCAAGGCCCAGGAGGAAGGAGAGTGGTTGGAAGAATTGGCTGCAGGCCTGGTTCACATCCCAGCTGGTCACTTTCTAGTGGGGTGACCTCCAGCGAGGCACTTCCCCTCTTTACGTCTCCTTACCTGTAGAAGAATCATGAGGGTTTATACCTGCGAGATGGAGATCATTGTGAGGTTGAACACCTCAGTGTACGTAGAGCATGTGACAGTTCCTGGCACTCTGAAAAGGGCTAGCTAGCCTTGACAAGGACGCTGGCAGCCTCATTTGTCTGTCGTATTTTCAGCTGACAAAATATCTCCATAGCCATTATTTCCTTCCATTTTTACAGCGATCTTATGAGATTAGTTTGGGAAGGAAAAACTGACACCCACTAGGAGGGGGGGGGAGGAGACTAAAATGTAGAGAGGGCAAGAAACTTGTCCAAGCTCAAATTTCTAATAAATGTGGAGCCAGGCTTCCAATGAAGGTCCCCTGACTCCAAGTTCAGTGCTTTCCTCACTAAATTTGCAGACTCTCTGCATTCCTCCCTCCCACGGCCCCTCACTCCTTGTCTTTTTTTTTTCCCCCTCCCGCCCCCACCAAACACTTACTGAGTTTCTATCATGTTGTAGGCATTTCCTTTTCTTTCCCAGGCCCTGTGTTGTGTGTGTGTACATGGGCATGCCTGTGTGCCCGCACTCCTGCACCCAGGACTGTCATTCTCACTGGGGGGTGACCTCCCGCCTGGAGTCTCCTCTTCTTCTTACCTGCCAGTTTTTTCAGCTCCAAGAAATTGACACTGGGCATTGAAGGACGCCTTATAAATAGAGCCTCAACAGCACTCTCTTTGGTTATCTGAAAACTGACACAAAGCACAGGCAGCCGGGATGAAAAGAAAGAGCGCAGGGTCCCTGGTGGAGCAGATAATCGATATCTTTAAATGATTTGAGAGCAGAGATTCCCAAGGGAGAAGTGAGAAGAGACATGACAATGACAGCCTGTGACAGCTGGTTGGGATCTCCTAAGGACAGAGGGGTGGGGAGAGGGGGGGCTTTGAAAAAGCAGATTTCATATTGCAATGTTTATATTTGGAAAAATGTCCCCCAAACTCTTGTTCTCATAGCACAAACTACAGAAATGCAAGCTCTCCAGAGTCTCCTTGACCCATGGAGCCAAGTAGGAGTCTCAGAAGTTCCCAAAGGGACAGGAGGCAGGTTCTGAATTGGGAGAGGTGAGATCGTCACCATGTGTCCTTTGGCCATTATGGACATGAATCGAAAGAACCGAGAGACACACTGCTCCATGGAGTCTTCAGAAGAGAAGCAGGGCCTGAAAGGTGGAAGGAGTCAGAGTCTGGAAGCTTCCTGCAGAGTCTGAGAAGGCCACCAGAGCCAACGCCCCTATTTTACAGATGAGGCAACGGAGGCAGAGAGAGAAGCCACTGGCATGATGAGGTCTGAATGCTTACAACCGGACTTGCTGAGCCCCGCACTTGCCCAACCCGCCTGCAGTGGCAGATCCATCAATGGAAAAGACCAGGGACTCTCCAACAAGCCAATCTTCCACTCCTAATAAAGACAATTAATATTATGCCTGTAGGAGGTTGGGACCAACTGGGGCCACTGGCTTAACAGGCCTGAAGGATGCATCTGGGAAGGCTGGGAACACAAAAGCAGGGGCTCCTGCCGTTCTAGAAGGGTTCCTAAGAGTCCAGTGTCCTTTAGGTAGGTCTCTCTGCGGACTGGAAGTAGTGAGCTGGATAGCAAGGGACGTGCAGCCATTGGTTTTCTGTGCATATAGATAATGCCCCGCTGAGGGGTAGGGTGTGTCCCGGTTGTTTATTCTGCACAAAAAAACACCCCAAATGTGTTGGTGACCCTCACCCTCACACTTTCCCTGACTCTGACCCCTACCCTGAACTTGACCTGACCCTGAACCTGAATTTGACCTGACCCTTATGCTTTCTCTGGCCTCACAGTGAACCTGAACCTCACGAGGCCTGATTTTGAGTCTCGAGTTGGATCATCCCCTCAGCCTGACTTTCACCCTGACCCAGGGCGGGATCTTGACCCTCACCCTGTTCTGACACTGCTGTGACCCCCAGCAGATGCTGGCCCAGTCTCTGAGCTGAGGCTCGCTCTGGTTCTCACCCTCACACTGTCCTGATGCAGACTCCAAACCCAGGGCTGCCCCTGAATGTGATCCTAATCTTGACCCTGAAACCCACCTGACCCCGACCTTCACCCTGACCCTTACCACGTCTCTGACCCTCACTGCGGCCTCACACTGACCCTGAGGCCGACACTGACCTCTATCTTGATGGTGACCCTGGGCATTTTCCTCACACTCTGAATTTGACCTTAATCCTCACCCTGATGCTCATATGGACTTGGATCCTGAACGTGACCTTCACGATCATCTCGACCCGACCTTGACCCAGACGCTCAACATGACTCTCTTCCTGACCGGACTCTGACCTTCAACTTGAACCTCACAGTGACCTTGACTCTCACCATGACCCTGAACTTAGTGCTGAATAAGCTCCTGACCCTTGCCCTGAACTTTGACCCTGACCTTCACTTTGTCCCTGAACCTTAATTTGAACCTGACCCAGATCCTGACCCAAATACTGATCCTAACCCTTACCATAATCCTAAAGCTCATTGTTATCATGACCTTGACCCTCAACCTCACTCTATGACCCTCACTCTGACCCTCATCATGAGACTGACCCTACTAATGACCTCACCATCACCTGGTGGAATTTGAGCATGCAATTGTATATACTCACATGCTAGTTTCACCTAGATTTTTTTATCATTTGCAATAAGAACGTGCTTTTGAGAAATATGAACTTGCTCATACAGGAAATGCCTGTTTTCAGATACGCTGCTCTGATTTGTGTTAATATGGTCCACCTCAAAGTGAGACAGTGCAGTGGGGAAGAATTTGTGGTTCTCACTGATTTGCCACAGATAAAGCATGGGTTTACTCTGCAGCTAATAAGAATTTTCTTTAGACACCAATGTCTGATTTCTTCTTTACTGCTAGTCTGTTCACATAAATCCAATTTTCTATGATATTTGCTTTCACTTACAAAAAGTTACAGTTGAGAAACGTGTAAATATGAACTCATTTTTACATATATAGCTTAGATTCCTCTTATCTTGTTCTAACTCACAGAAAGAAATTGTAATTGAGATGAAGGTGAGTTTCTGAGTTGTTTTTTATCATATACATTTTATACAGATCTTGGTTTAGGCGAACAGAAGTAGTATCGAAAAGAAGTCTGTTTGAGTGCAAATGAGCTTGGTCTCAGGCATTCCTCTCAAAAGAAACTCCTATTACTTCTTGGAATAACCCGAGGTGAATATATAAGCACAGATGGATACGTGTCATTCATCTCAAAAGGCAAATCCTTACTGTGAGGGACGACAGATGAGGAAGGGCCTAAGCAATAGTACTGAAAAAAAATCTGTGTTCGTATTCTTTTATTTTAATTTTAATTTTTTTTGAGACAGAGTCTCACTCTGTTGCCCGGGCTCTAGAATGCTGTGGCGTCAGCCTCGTCACAGCAGACCTCAACTCTGGGCTCAAGCCAATCCTCCTGCCTCAGCCCCCCCAGTACTGGGGACACAGGGAACGCCACCATGCCTTTGGCTAATTTTTTTTTCTATATACTGTTTTTAGTTGGCCAATTAATCTTCTATTTATAGTAGAGAGCGGGGTCTGCTTTTGCCAGGCTGGTTCGATCTGACCTGCTGAGCGATCTCCGCCTCCGGCCTCCCAGAGTGCTAGGATTAGACAGGGTGAGCCACTGCGCGGCCCAAAATCTGTGTTAGTATAAACAAACTCAGTTTCAGACAGCCCTCTCAAGAACATCTTTTTATTGCTTCCTGCAGTGACCAGAGCTGAATGTAAGAGAAGCAGCACACACCCATCGAGACTGCATGTCCTTCCTTCGAGGTAGGTGTAATGGACTGAATGTTTGTGTCTTCCCCACAATCCAGGTGTGGGGATCCTAACTCGCGATCTCATGGTAGTAGGAGGTGGAGTCTTAGGTCCTGAGAGCAGAGCCTTCATGAATGGGATTAGTCCTATAAGAAGAGTCCAGAAGCTTGCTCCCTCTTGCTGCTCTCCATCCTGTGAGATATGGGAACCATTGGTCATATGCAAACCAGGAAGAGGGTCCCCACCAGACACCAGATCTGTCAGAGCCTTGATCTAGGGCTTCCCAGCGTCTAGAACCATGAGAAATAAACGCTTGTGGTTTAAGCCGCCCAGTCTATGGTACTCTGTTACACCAGCCCAAGCTAAGGCAACTGGAGAAATTAGAGTGAATCTAAGCAGTAACATTGGCCGGGCGCGGTGGCTCACGCCTGTCATCCTAGCACTCTGGGAGGCCGAGGCGGGAGGACTGCGCTTAGTCAGGGAGTTAGACGGCAGCATCCTCATCTGCTCCAGAGCAAGAGCAATGACTAATGTTATTAAAAACAGAAAGAGGCGGGGCCAGCGGTGGCTCACACACTGTAAATCCGCAGCAACGTCTGGGAGGCGCCGAGTCGAGCGGATTGGGCTCCAGGTCAGGAGTTCGAAATCCAGCCTGAGCAAGAGCGAGACCCCCGTCTCCTAGCTATAAATAGAAAGAAATTAACATTGCCAACTAATATATATATATATATGTATATATTAGTATATATACATATATATAATACTATAGTAGTATTTAAGCCAGGCATGTGGCAGCGTGCCTATAGTCCAGCTACGCGAGGCTGAGGCAGGAGGATTGCTTGAGCCAGAAGTTTTGAGGTTGGCTGTGAAGCGAGCGGCTGACACCACCAGCAGCTCCACTCCTAGCCTGGGCAACAAGTGAAG
>NC_033689.1:6703363-6714608 GCF_000165445.2 Microcebus murinus
CTGGGCCCAGTCCCCGCGCGCCCCGCGTCCGGCCGTGGCGCCCCGCCCGTCCCGCCCCGCGAGGCTGCAGGGCGTCGGCCACTCCTAGCCCTCCCGCAGCCGCCACTCACGCGGACCTCGGGACATCTCGGCGGAAACGCCAGCACGGTGCGGGAGGCTGCGGGGAGGGTGCTGAAGGCTGCGGGGAGGGTGCGGGAGGCCGCCGCCGAGCTCCGGGGAGCGGGCCTGGGGAGCTGCGCGGCCTCCCACCGACCCGAGCGCGCCCGCGGGCGGGGTCTGCGCCGTCGGCGGCCGGTGGGGCGGGAGCGGCGTGCGGGCGCTCTGCCCGTCTCCGTTCTGTCGCTGGACGTGGGCGCCTGTGCGGAGGCGGGTGGAGGCCTGCTCGCTCGGACCGCGGCTGCAGCGTGCGCGGTGGGACAGCCGCCTCGTGCCGTCGGCGTTGGCTGGCAGGGATGGCGGGTTACTGCGGGGTCACTGAGTAAAAGGGGTGCGCGCTCTCCGCGGGACAGAGGTGTGTCCCTGAACCGCACTTCTTAGCTTACGGGAAGGGCGTCCTGGTGTCGTCCTTGGCCGCAGCAGCTCTGACGCAAACACCATCAAAAGCATTCCTGCAGGTCCTAGACTGTAGCTAGTGTAGGGGACTGAAAAGTTGGGCAACACATGAACATTTCTGAGGAATGCAGGGTGCTGCAGAGTTGGCAAGATCTTGTGCTGACTTGCAAGACCCACCTGGGGTTTGCACCCCAGATAGCAGGAAGGTGGCTCCGGGGTGGAGGGGCGAGAGACAGTCGGCTAACCGCACACCTCTGCTTCTGGGAGGCGCGTGCTTGCTGCACTTCCGGGAAGTGTCCCTTGCAAGCCCCAATGTACAATTAAGGTTTGCAAAAAAAATAGCACAAGGGAGGGGGACAAGGGCCGCGCGTGAGCAATTTGGGGGGTAGAGGAGGGGATAAAAAGGCACACCCCGCTTCGCTCGGGGTCCCCAGCCTTAGAGTGTCCACTGCGTTGGTGCTCTGGGCTCGGACCCTGGCTAGCCAGAAATAAAGCTCCTTTTGTGTGATTGCAGCTTCAGAGTCTGTGTCTCTTTGTCCGGTGGGCGCCAGAAGGTCTGTCCCTAACACTAGCAAACGGGAAAGGAGCGGTCAACAGCGGCTAAAGGGACAAATGTCCTGACTCTAGGAGGTTTCTCTGGTCGTCTATGGCGTTGGCTGTCAAGAAGTGCTGCGGACTCTTCAGGGCTCGGGAGTGGACAGGCCGTGTCCTCCCCTAAGCATTGCACAAAGCTTCGCAGGGACCCGTGGCGGAGGAGGTTGGGGTATTTCCTTTCTCTTTGTCTCCCGGTGATCATTAGGCTGTTCCTCAGTTGGACCTCTTGTTTGTCTTTGGCAATGCGTGAGGCTGCACTAATCAAGGAACTTTGACGTCCCTATGTCTTTAGACCACTATTAATTCGTCCCCAATTTACACTTGAAGAAACTAAGGCATGGAGTGAACTTTGAAATAAACGTGCGGTATCATCCGCATTCCGTGACTGCCAGGGAAGGTGCATTGAGTAAGGAGGAAATTGTGATCAATTAGAAATGTGTAACGGCAGCTCTTCTGTAGCCAAAAGAGAAGACTAGGCTTGTTTTAAAATGAAATTTGGAGTGTACCATCATTATTTTTCTGGATAAAACAGCAAAAACGATTGATTTTGATTTTCCTCTATCTGTAGTATACTGAGTCCCAGAAATATGTTGTACTTTCAGGGTTGTGAATCTGAACGAGTATGAAGAAAAATTCCTGAAATATCAGCTTCCAAACTGGGCAAGATACTATGTGGTGCTTGTTGGTCCATAACATATTCCATAATATGATCCAAAAATTTGAAAAAAATATCATACTTTCCCATACTTTGGTTGGACATAATTTGGCAAAAATCGTTCACTGTATTTGTAGAATACTGAATTGTAACCATATATTTCCTATGTTTTTAAAATTTATTCTGTACATTCCCCTTTTTCTGACTATAGCATGTCCACTTAATATAGGCGAGTAAGGCTGTAAGATGGGGTCTTTGCATCTGGATTTTTCTAAAGACAAAAACGTTTGCTATCTAGAGAAACAGCGTGTGTTAAATAACTGAGAGTGAAAGTCTGGGTGTCAGGACAAAGGGTTCATTCCAGGATCTGCCACTTTAGGTGCATCAGTTAACTGCAAATCTTAGTTTCTTTATTTGTAAATTGAAATCATGGTAAAATTTACTTCATGGGTGATAACACGCTCATGTATGTCATAATACTTGTTCAAATTCTGTTTCCGTCTGTCTCCTGCTGATCATTTGGCCTTTCCTTGCTCAGAGCTCTTATTTGGGCAAATGATCAAGCTGCTATAATCAAAGAACCTTGGAGAAGTCCTTTGGTCACTTGGACACCTGAGTGAAATTAGAGTTCTGTTAGCAGGTAAGAAGGGGGCAGCTGCAGGCAGGCAACCAACATTTTCTACCACACTCTTGTCATGTGTGGCCATTATGAAGAAATAGGGATAAATTAGAACGTTGGTATATATATACCAACGTTAGTCTCTCTCTCTCTCTATGTATATATATATACATAGAGAGAGAGAGAGACTTACCCTGCCTTAGAAGGTAATATGTAAAATATCTTGGAGTTTCTCATTAACTTCAATGGAAAAAAATAACTTCCCTGAGTTAATATCTTTTTATTCAAAAACATTAAGAGCTTTTATTAAAATGCACAAAATTACATTATTATTCAAAATTAGTTGATATAAGAGGCCAGCACTCCTTCATTGATTACTCTGTAACATGACTATGTAACATGACTATGTCACCTGCCTAAATTCAGTGTTTTTGTGGCCGTTGGATGGCCTTCTCTAAACTACTCTCAAGGCCTTCTTAAGATATTTAGTGCTTATAAAGTTGAATTGTTCACTGGGGGCAAAGCGGCGGGGAAGAAAGTAAAAACAAAATAAATCATTGGAAACCATGCAACAGATGCATAATATTAAGGTCGGACTTAACAAGCATCACAAGATTATACGGGAAGTGACTTCGTTCGGGAGCGGAGCTCACAAAGTCTGGCGGGTGCACCTGGAGGCCCCTTCCCCTGAGCCCAGCCGCATGCAGGTGGCCCTGCGGGTCCTCCTTGGCTGTGACAAATTTGAGACGTGGCCTGGACTGAGGAGAGAGAGCAAACAGGCCTCCTTATGAAGTTGAAACCTTTTGCCCAAATGGCAACAGATTTCAGGGCGTGTTGCAGTTCCTTCCTGTTGGTGAGCATTTAAAAAACGATATTGAACATTCTTGACCCCGGGGAGGCCCAGATCCCCCAGCGGAAGGCAGCGAGGGGTGCGTGGAGCCGCGGGGGGGCGGCGCGGGCGGCCTCGGCTTCCGGGAGGCGAAGGCGCAGGCCCCACCGAGCACCGGCCGGCCGGCCGGGACGAGCGGGAGGCGGCCGCGCGGGGCCGGCTCGAAGGCTCGGTTCCCGCAGCGGGCCGCCGCCACCGCCTGCGAGCCGCCCGCCGGAGGCAGAGCCGACGCCGGGGCCGCGTCACGCGGTTCCCGCAGGGAGGCGCGGGCCGTCGGCTTCGCTCTCGGCCGCGGGCACCAGGCGGCTGGGCAGCCCTCTGCCGCTCGGGCTGCGCCCGGGCGATGGCGGGGAGCGCGGGCGGAGAAGAGAGCCGTCGAGGCAGGGGAGGCGCTTTCGCTCCCGGCACCTCTCCGCGCGGGCTGCAGACGCGGCGGGCGGTCCCCGGGGTTTTTCCGAGAGGCCTCTCGAAGCCGGGCCAGAGGCCGTGGTGGTGCTTCCCGCTCCTCCGCCTCCCGACCCCTCGTGTGAGTCGTGCCCGGACGAAGCCGGGCCAGAGCACAGGGAGTCCCCGCTTCGGGGCAGCCGGCGAAGAGCCATGGCAGCCCATGTAAACCAGAAATGGCGGCGCGGTCGCTTCCTGCATCTCCTGCCGGGCTGGCTGCCCCTGGCAATCACCCCACAGCCGCCTGGGAGCCCGCTGCCCCACCAACACCCCAGCGGATTTGTTTATGCCCCAAGGCCCCACGTGCCACTGCCTGTTTCCGGCCAACGCTGCTTGCGTTAACCCTGATTGGGATTAATTTTTTGAATCCCACTGTTTTTGATTGGATGTTACAGCTTGTTGCTGATTGGATGTTAAAGCTTGTAGTTGATTGGACGCTTCTTGAGCCCTACCAAGGGTATAAAAGGAGGGGCAGAAGGGCAGGAAGGGGGAGAACATCGGAGAAGAGAGCTGTCACACTAGGTGCTGAGCCTGCTGTAGAAGAGTAAAGGCTGTTCTCAGACTCCTCCTGTGTGGCTGGGTTCTTTCCCTGGTAAAATGAACAAGAGCTGCAGCGTTAGCTGTACACACTGCGCAACAGCCAGCCTTGTCTTCTATGTGGTCTGTGCTCACAGCGCTCCGGGTTTGCTTGAGACCAGCAGCCTGGAAATCCGCAGTTTCAGAAGAAAGTGCCTTACAACCTGCCATTCCCGGTGCCTGTTAACGTTCTTGGCCTGTCTTTTGGCAAATAGGTGGTTCTCACTTTTCTGTGAGTTCTTCTCCCCTTCTTTCTCTTTCCTCTCTCCTTTCCTCTCCTCCATTGACTTAGGAAGAGCTAACAGTGTTATACAACGAGCTGTTTTCTTAACCAAAAGAAAAGCAAGTATGTGTGTTCGAAAATGACCCAAATAAAATAAGTTTTCCAAAACCTACTTTTTACTTTACAAGAAACAAAAAACAACAGGCCAGTTTAGCCCATTAATAGACAGTTATTTGTCTTGAAAGCTATAGCTGGGAAATTAGCCTTATGACAATTGAACACCAAAGCTTAAAGTTTGGTATGTTATTACTGGGTGTTTAGTCAACCCAGTGCATTTAAGGATTTCATTTTTCTTTGAAGGACAAGCATCCATTGGCATCTGTTGGTTATCATCCCCTTCAAAACCTAGTCACTATTACCGGTAACTACTTAAGAATTTACACTTCCGAGCATTTTTTGGATGTATATATAGTTTGTAGAAATCATCAGTCATTCCTGAGAAAGTTAACCTTTTAAATGAGTAATCAACATAGTGCATACACAGTAAGGAAGATCAGATTTTAAATAACAAAGATTCTAAAAGACTGCTTTGATATACCCACTTTTTCTTTTGGTTTGGGTTTTATTGGTACAGAGTCATGATTTGCTGCCTGAAGTTACATAATTGGGTTGTGAATCACAGCACATATGGAAGTTTTTTAATTCAGCAAGTGTTGCCTGCAGTTGTGCCAACTGGCGTCCTAGGCACAAGTGGTGCAAGCCAGACCCCTGGTGTCCCTGCACTCGTGGGTCTTACAGTCGGAGTTAGGTAACAGAGATTGCCAGATGAGTATACTTAAGAAGTATAGAAAGGGTGAGGAATGCTCTTCTAAGGAGGTAGTCAGGGACGGTCTCCCTGGTGGGTGGTGAGTGAGCAAGCCGCTGCTGTCTCAGGGACGAAAATAACAGGCAGTGGGGACAGCAAGCACAGAGGCCGTGAAGGAGAAGCAGGCCTAGGGTGATCCAGGACCAGCAAGGTGCTGGAGTGCCGGGTCCACGTAGATGCTCTGCAGAGAAGTCGCGGGAAACCGGACATTTAGGGCGTTGTAGGCCGTCATAAGAACCTCGGCTTTGACCTTGATGAGAAGGGAAACTGTTTAAGAGTTTTGAGCAGAAGAGGGACATGGTTCTGGTAGACAAGTATGCAAACAGAGGGGCAGCGTCACTTAGTGGCCATTATAGTTTCTCTAGGTAGACTTACCAGTTGAAATCCCAGCCTTTCCAAAGTTTATTAGCTGTGTGTCCCTGAGTAAGACACTTCACTTCTCTGTCTCTTAGTTTCCTCCTGCAGAGACAAGGGATAAAAATACTCCCCAGCTCATAGGGCTTTTTTGAGAATTGAGTGAGCAAATATTTCTAAATGTGCTTACAATAATACCTAACACTTAGTAAGAGCTCAATGAATGTTAGCACATATCTCCTCAAGGGTGGTTTAGAAAGAATTATAGTTTTCTTGTTGACGCTTGCCCAACCTAATTTTCTTAAATTTTTTTAACTTTTCTGCACTCAAGAGTACTTGACAGGTCCCGGGTGGATCTTCCTACTAATCTGTCTGTGTCCAAACAATACAGAGTGGCGTTCAGTATATGTGATCTGCCAACCGGTACTGATGAGGGTGCGCTACGTTAGAAGCAAGCCAGCATTATATGAAATAAAAGACTTTGGTCTGGGGGGAAAACATTCTTATATAGCATCATTTTTGAAAATCGATAGATATATTTCAGAGTATGAATGGGCCATGACTTACCCTCTCCTCTGTACGTGTTATTTATTTTACATGCTTTTGCTGTTCTGTGTAATGTTACTGGGAATATCCTTGTATTGAATCTTCATCAGCATCCATGATTGAATTTGCTAGAATGAAGAACTACTGGTTCAAGGAATTATTCCTTTCAAAAATATGATTTTTATTATACATTTATGTTTAATATAGAAAATTTGAAAAATGTGGCAAAAGTCTAAAAAAGAGAGTACAAATCACCCTACCATCCAGATATAATCCTTTTTAACATTTTGGTGTCTTTCCCTATCTATTTTTCTGCATATATTCCTATATTTATTTATACATGTATACACACACATATACACAAATATAAATATGTATCATTGTTACAGATTTATTCCTTGAAAACAGTTTTGGAAGGCTATAAAATATTCTTTTATGAATGTGAATATTCTCTTATGAATTCATTTAACTATATCCTTTATTTTTAGACAATTTAATTGAGTTCCTTTTAAAAATAGTTTTCCATTTAATGATCAGCTGCCACATGCGAGGCTCCGCCAGGCACCGGAGACGGTGCGCAGGACGGTTTCTGCCTTCTGTGCGCATCATGAGAAACAATTCTGAAGTTACAGCTGTCTGACTTGGTTCGGGAGAGTACGTGGTGCTGTAGAAATGTCTACCGGGGAAACTTAGGGTGGCTTCCCTCAGGAAACGCCAGTTTGCTGAGACCTGCAGAATGCACACCCCGGTTATGGTTGGGGAAGGGGTTGGGGGCAGAAGGGGCCCGGAGAGTGTGGCGGGGGGGGGACAAACTCCCACATGTGGTGGGGAGGACTTTAAGCTGTGCCTGCTCCCTTGGAGCTAGGCAAATGGGAAAGGAGGCCTAAAATCCGTGTTCTGTCTTTTGTGCCTTCTGTATCCCCCCACCGCTGTCTCCCCTCCACCCCAGTCTCGTTCTCACGAGGATAGTCAGTCCCAGCTGCGTGTTGGCGTTCTCACAGCCTGGGCAAAGGCACCGTGTGGATAATACATGTGGGCGGCCGTGCCAACCAGAGCCCGAGCCATAAAGCAGGCGACAAAGATGTTTTCACGTACATTTCTGTTTCTCGTACAGTCTTTAGCAGTTCTGTAAGGCGGCCATTATTGTTTCATTTTGCAGGTAAGGAAACTGAGGCTTAAGTAAGTTCCCCAAGGTCACAGGGCTAATGAGCCACATAGCTGGAGTGCATGTGCATGGGAGGAAGACTCGTGCTCTGTGAGGTGTCCTTAGGGCCCCTGTTCTCCCACCTTCAGTGCCTGCCTCGCCCTGGTCCCTGAGTCTTCACCCTGTGTTCAGGTCCCTCACCCCGTCCCCGCCCCGTCCCACAGTGCACTTCTTTCCCAGGGCGCTCTGTCTTCCTTGGCAATGTCTCACATCCTTGTAGGGAAGGTGGCCTGTAGACGCTGCCCTGTGGGCCTGGTCTGCCGGGCAGGGTCAGCCTGCAGCCCTGGCACGCTGTGCAGGGGAGGCTTGTCACCTGAGCCACCTGCAGCAGGCTGCTGGAAAGACAGTTTTCAGAATGTCCTCCTCCTCAAGGGCGTTTAACTTTAACTTCCTGCCCACCACGGCGTTGTTATGAAAAACATCAAAGTGCAAAGTTGAACAGATTTTACAGTCAACTCCCTGACACCCCTCGTGGGTGTCACCTTATGCTCTTGCTTCCCCACATGGCTGGCCGTCCGTCAGCCCGTGGTTTTTGGATGCACGTCCAGGGAAGTGCAGATGTCAGCTGAATACTGCAGCACGCTCGCCATAACCAGGGCTCCTTGTGTTTATAGGGTTTCCTTTTGGTATAAAATTTACCTGCAATTCTTAAAAGTACATTTGTTGAGTGTTTACAACCGCACATGTCTTTGCAACCCAAGCCCTTTACCGACATACGAACATGACCGCACCCCAGAAGAGTTCCGCCTTGTGCCCCATCCCACTCGAAGCCTCACCCGGCCCAGAGCTCACTGCTTCTTTTTCCCAGCACAGACCTAGTTTTGACTGTTCCTGGAACTCATATAAACTGAATATATAGTAACGTTTCCTTGTTAATAACTTCTTTCACTCAGCGTTATGGTTTTTTACATTTTACATCGGCATCTTTTTTTTTTTTCTTTTTTTTTTTGAGACAGAGTCTCGCTTTGTGCACGCCTTAGAGTGAGTGCCGTGGCGTCAGCCTAGCTTCACATGCAAACCCTCAATACTCCTGGGCTCAAGCCAATCCTTTCTGCTCAGCCTCCGAGGTAAGCTGGGACTACAGGCATGCACCGACCACGCCGGCTAATTTTTCTATATATATATTAGTTGGCCAATTAATTCCTTTCTATTTTATAGTAGAGACGGGGTCTTGCTCTTGCCTCAAGGCTGGTTTCGAACTCCTGACCTCACGAGCAAATCCGCCCGCCTTTCGGCCTTCCCAGAGTGCTAAGGATACAGGCTTTGAAGCCACCGCGCCGGCCATTCGTAGCTCTTTTTGTGTGTTAGAGTTATTATGTAGATTGGCCGGAGTGAGTATCCTATTGTGTTAATGAGGATACCAACGGTTTCTTTATCCATTTCTCTTATTGATGGACAACATTCCTTATTGCCATCTCATGTGCTGTTGTGAATAAAAGCGCCCATAAACATTGTTATCAAGTCTACTTCTTGGGACACACTGCCTTCCTTTTCTCTGGGATTGGAATTTCTGGGTCATACTATAAGTACATGTTACTTTTTGTAAGCAAAATAATATGATTAGTGAAGACAAATTATGTAGGGTACCATTTTGATGGCCCTCTGAAATGTTCAATGAATATTTCATGCCCCATCAATATGTGTATTTTGTGACTGTCTATATTTCGGAAAGCATGTCGTATTTCTGGAAGTATAAAACATCCATAGCCCCCTTTGTAACTCCTACTCAAAAAACAGACATGCACACTCATGTTACACACACACACACCCCACCGCCGCACACACCCACAGTGTGCATGTGTCCCTGCTGGTATGCGGGAGTGGCCGTTTTGCAATAAAGCTCTTGCCGGTCCTTTTTCTAAAACGGTTGTACCATTTTGTACTTCTTACCAACAATAATGGGTAATGCCAAATTTGGTTGCTTCACTGTCTTTGCAGTACTTGGTGCTGTTAGTGTTAATTTGGATATCCTGGCCGGTGTGTGCTAGTATCTCACTGTGGTTCCCGTGGATTTGTGTTCTTCTTTTCACTTTGGGGAAAATGAGCGAATGGAAGAAAAGAAGGGAAGAGGGAGGGAGCAATAGTGCTGTTTTGAGATCGGGCATTGTATAACTTCTCAGAACTGATGGACGAGCTCTCCAAATTCTCATCCCCTTTCACATCTTTGTATTCGTTTTAGTGAGTACATTGTACTTTTTATATTCTTCACATTACTTTGTGTTCATAATTACTTTAAACTTATTTTCTTTCTAACGCTGTTCAATAGTTCATTTACCCTGAAGTTTTTGGTGCCTGATGCTGCTATTCATATAAAGCGCGATAAAGAAATCACCAGGCTGGTACCACTTCCTGTATAAACGTTTTTAGTTTGGGGATCCTGGCCTCCTCTGATGAGCTTCAGTTCAAAGCCCAAATGCTATTTGAAAGAAAGTCCTAATGGTTAAAATTTCGGAAGTTGCTTTAATACTGCAAGCCCAGTCCAAGACCAATACGTTTGTTTCTTGGTGAGCTGCTTTTGCTATAGTTCGTCTATTCTTGGAGGGGCAGCACATGGACCGGCGCCGTGTTGAGAGAGGCGTCTTAATTTCAACCCTCTTTTCTTGCATGCTCTGACCTCAACTCCTGTCCCTGACTGGCATGAAGCCTCAAATTCTGGATGATGACATTGGTTGTGCCCCACTGGGCTGCCCCGTGGGCCAATGCTCTCCTCAGTTTCCCTGTTTGTTTTCTGTCTCTAGAGTTCTTTTCCTTTTTACTGAGCCCTGCTGTGCATTTGAGTGGATGTTTGTATTATGTTATCCAATGCACACAGGTCCTTTTTGGCAGGAAGATTTTAAAATGTTTCTAGTGTTCCATATTGCCAGGAATGACAAGTCTGAAGTCATAAAGATCATGGTCTTCTATAATTCTTATAAATATATATTAAAAAGCTCATTTTAGAGGCTGTAAATCTATCCTCAAAAATAGAAAGGCACACCAAGCGTGTGGTGGAACTTTACAAAACTTGTTTTCCCTGTGATGATAGCGTGTGTTTTTTTGTTTGTTTTTTTACAGGGTGTAGCTCTAAGGGAGGGAGGGTAGTGTAATTTTGGGCAACCTGAGCATCCCAAGGCAACCAGACACGTCCTGCATGACGTGAAGATGAAATCTAGTGACTTCCTGGAGAGGGAAGATCAGGACAGTGGAGTCTTCAGGACGGTGAATTTGTGATTCTGGAGAACACATGGACTCATGATTAGGAGAAAGCCCAAGTGCACTGAGTGAGCCTGGAGCAGAGGAGGGTGGAGCCCAGCTCTGGGCTGGCCGTGGACAGTGGCTGTTGTGCAGGTGTGGCTCTGCCCGGGGATGGGGGCTGCCAGGTGTCAGAGTGAGACAGATTGTTGCGGCAGTGTGTACAGCTAGTGTTACAGCCCTTATTCATTTGACCAGGGAAAGAACCGAGCGGCACACGAAGAGTCGGAGAACAGCCTTTATTCTTCTACAGCAGACTCAGCACACCTAGTGTTACAGCTCTCTTCATGTCTTCCGATGTTCCCTCAATGTTTTCCCAATGTTCTTCACCGATGTTCCCCCCGATGTTCTCGCTGATGTTTCATCCCTTCCTGCCCTTCTGCCTGCTTTTTATACGCTTTGTAGGGCTTCCAAGAAGCATCAATCGAGCAACAAGCTTTAAACATCCAAATCAACAACAAGCTTTAACAAATCCAATTCCGAAACAGTGGGG
>NC_033689.1:6769769-6781951 GCF_000165445.2 Microcebus murinus
GGTTTTTATGTAGACTATTGGCAAGCCCTGGGAGTTGGTTTCCTAGAAGAAGGAGCAATCTCAAACTGATCCAAACGATCTAACCACCCACTAAGTGCCCGTGGGCAGCATGCCTTCCTGCCTGGTGTCATCCGGCCACGTGCAAAATAACGACCCATCAGCCCTGGGAAGCTCACTCTGGTTTCCTCCATGTCCCTCATCTTCTCCACGTGCCTGTAGAGAGGCCAGCAGACAACACAAAGAGGCTAAAAAGACACTTTGGAGGGTGCAAGGACGCGGGGGCAGGGAGATGAGGAAGAGTTGGCTTAGGGTCGAAGCAGGAATACAGCACTCCTGCTCTGGGTTGGAAATCTGTCCTGTGTTGTCCTTTCTCCAAAGATGGGAATCACATGCCTTTGTAAGATCATTTTAGGTGATGGACATTGAATCGTCCAGTTTTTTAATCCTTCTGAATAGGCCAAACAGAGAGTCTCGGTTTGGTCCTGCAATGAAATGCCTGTAACGGTGGCCAGCCTAACTTTTTATAGGGGAGAACGAGCCCCAGACTCAGTGGCTGCGGGCAAGTAACCATGCAGAGCTGGAATGCATCAGCACTGTTTTTTTCTCTTACGTTTGTTTTTACGTGTAACTTCTAATTACAAGTGGTACCCCTTTTTCACTTCATAAAGTTGAAGATACAGTTACTGGAATTTAAAGAGTATTCAAAGAATGCCCTCGGTGGTACACAAAGATAAGAAAAACTATGAGAAAATGGGAAAGAATGAAATTTGGAAAACACTTTGTTTACCCCAAGGATAGGCATGTAGTCCAAGGGTAGAGAAGAAAGGGAGGGCAACCCAGGCGGGAATTGGCATGGTCTAAAAAACTTGCAGGTAGAGCAGAGGCAGTTGGTGAAACCCATTTTGGTGCCTGCTACCTGGTTGGAGTGCGACAAGGAGGCAGGTGATATTAACAAGATGGACGAGGAAGCAGAAGGGAGGTGCTCGTAGCAGAATCAGAGAGGCTAAAAGGAATATTTGGAAGGCACAAGAGGAGAAGGAAGTGGCTGGAAAAGCGAGCTCTTTTAGCAAGACCAAGGCTGGCAGTACACAGACTAGGAGACTGGCCTTTAGGGTAGGAACGTGTGCATTCAAACTAGAGATTTGTTACAGCCAACCGGACTGGGAAGGAAACCGAGAGCCACAAGAGAGTACTGCAAAACAAGCTTTCATCACGCCGGCGGGCTCAGAGGGGTCTCGCCTCCAAATTCTGAGCAAAATGGGATCTGAGTCTAGTGGCTTTTATATGACACAGAAGCAAAGGGTTACAAAGTTTGCAAGAATGAAGTCTAGTCTCGTGGTACTCTACGGTTGCTTAGTCATGCTAGCTTGCAGTTATGCACAAGATTGAAATCTAGTCAAGGGTCACTCCAGAGTTGCTCAGTCATGCTAGCTTGCAGTTATGCACAAGATTGAAATCTACTCAAAGGTCACTCTACAGTTGTCCAGTCATGCTAGCTTGCAGTCATGCACAAGAATGAAATCTAGTTAAAGGTCACTCTACAGTTGCTTAGTCATGCTAGCTTGCAGTCATGCACAAGAATGAAATCTAGTTAAAGGTCACTCTACAGTTGCTTAGTCATGCTAGCTTGCAGTTATGCACAAGATTGAAATCTAGTTAAAGGTCATTCCAGAGTTGCTTAGCCATGCTAGCTTACAGTTATGCACAAAAATGAAATCTACTCAAAGGTCACTCTACAGTTGTCCAGTCATGCTAGCTTGCAGTCATGCACAAGATTGAAATCTAGTCAAAGGTCACTCTACAGTTGCCCAGTCATGCTAGCTTGCAGTTATGCACAAGATTGAAATCCAGTCGAAGGTCACTCTACAGTTGTCCAGTCATGCTAGCTTGTAGTTATGCACAAGATTGAAATCTAGTCAAGGGTCACTCCAGAGTTGCTCAGTCATGCTAGCTTGTAGTTATGCACAAGATTGAAATCTAGTCAAAGGTCACTCCAGAGTTGCTCAGTCATGCTAGCTTGCAGTTATGCACAAGAATGAAATCTAGTTAAAGGTCACTCTACAGTTGCTTAGTCATGCTAGCTTGCAGTTATGCACAAGAATGAAATCTAGTTAAAGGTCATTCCAGAGTTGCTTAGCCATGCTAGCTTACAGTTATGCACAAAAATGAAATCTAGTCAAAGGTCACTCTACAGTTGTCCAGTCATGCTAGCTTGCAGTCATGCACAAGATTGAAATCTACTCAAAGGTCACTCTACAGTTGTCCAGTCATGCTAGCTTGCAGTCATGCACAAGAATGAAATCTAGTTAAAGGTCACTCTACAGTTGCTTAGTCATGCTAGCTTGCAGTTATGCACAAGAATGAAATCTAGTTAAAGGTCATTCCAGAGTTGCTTAGCCATGCTAGCTTACAGTTATGCACAAAAATGAAATCTAGTCAAAGGTCACTCTACAGTTGTCCAGTCATGCTAGCTTGCAGTCATGCACAAGATTGAAATCTAGTCAAGGGTCACTCCAGAGTTGCTTAGTCATGATAGTTTGCACTCTTAGGAAGGGAGTGGAAAAATTCTCCCTTACATTCCCCCCTCTCGATGCCCCTAAATGCTCTGTGGCCACTGTCACCAGAGGGCATCACCTAAATTGTTTAGTGGAGAGTATGCTTGGAAGGTCACGATGCGGGCTGTGGCCCTTTGGGTGACTGTAGCTTCTAATAACTTAATGATCTGGCTGAGAACGCAGGGCCCTATAGTGGCAAGAAGGAGAATGGTCATGAGGGAACCAATGAGAGGGAGTAACCAGGAAGACCATTGTCCCAAATTGAACCCTAACCAATTTTGGCTTTCTTGTCTTTTTTGTTGGACTATTTCTCTTAGTTCGTTTATATTTTCTGTCACTATCCCTGATTGGTTGACATAATTGATGCGGAAAATGTCGGGCGCCGGGTCGTGGCCGCTTGCCGCCTCCCCGTGGTTCCGCATCTCCGGGGGCCAGTGCTGCACGAGGCCGGTTAGAGGCACGCTGCTGGGGCCGGGCCCGTGGCACACAGCCGCCCGGACGCCCCAGTGCCGCCGGGACCCCCGTGCTGGAATGCCCCCCGGCCCACGTGCTGGCCTGTTTCCGGCCACGCTGCTTACGTGATCCTGATTGGGTAATTTTTGAATCCCACTGTTTTCGATTGGATGTTAAAGCTTGTTGCTGATTGGATGTTAAAGCATATAGTTGATTGGACGCTTCTTGAGCCCTACCAAGGGTATAAAAGCAGGGCAGAAGGGCAGGAAGGGGAGAACATCGAGGGAACATCGGAAGACACGAAGAGAGCTGTAACACTAGGCGTGCTGAGCCTGCTGTGGAAGAATAAAGGCTGTTCTCTGACTCTTCGTGTGCTGCTCGGTTCTTTCCCCGGTCAAATGAATAAGAGCTGAAACAAGGGCTGTAACACTAGCTGTACACACTGCCCCAACATTTTGGTTCCCTGACTGGGAAAGCCGACTGAGCTGGCTCCTTGAAGTCACCGGATCGGTGAACGGCGCAGACTGTGAACAGCGTCTGCGGAGCTGGCTCCTTGAAGCCACCAGAACAGCGAACGGCGCGGACGAGCGGACTGCACCCGGACAGTGGACGGCACTGAGCAGCGTCCCTCTCCTTCAGCACCAAGAGCTGTTGGCCAAGGGCAATAAGCTTGCCAAGGCCTTGCTGAGGGAGGGGAAGCAGGGGCACTGACGCAGGCCACGCTGCGACAGGCCTCCCGGCAGGTGCTGGCCTCCACGGTGCTGTTGGCCAAGGGCAATAGCAGGAGGCTAAACAGGTGGGTGCCGGGCTTAGCCAGCTGGAGTGGCAGACCAAGGCCAGGACATCGGACAAGGTAGGGTCCCTGGGACCCGCCCGAGATTGGCCTATCAGTGGAAGAGGAGCCCCCTCGGCTCCTAGGGTGTAGGCCCCATCAGTGGGACAGAAGAAGAGCCATCAGCTTCTAGGAGGCAGGCCTGTCAGTGGGACAGAAGAGGAGCCCTATCAGCTCCTAGGGGTAGAGTCGTCAGTAGCACGGAAGAGGAGCCCCATTGGCTCCTAGGGTATAGGCTCATCAGTGGGACGGAAGAGGAGCCCCATCGGCTCCTAAGGACAGGGATCTCCCAGGGAGGGAATGTGGAACTTCTGAGTGAATGTGAGTGGAGGGAACAGTGACTGCTTGTGGTCATGTGTCAGTAGTCCCACAGCTTCGGCTACGGGGTTTGAGTGGGTCCTAATCAGGGGTTCTATGGCGACATTGGCATAACGGTGATTGCCAAGATGTGCCTAAGTTCCCTCAAGGGACACAGCCAGGCAGATACCTGAGAGCAGGAAAGGAGTGTTGTTGGGTGGCGTAGGGAATGGGAGCACTGGTTAGCAGCTAGAGCAGGGATCAGAGTCTAGGCAGGGACAAGGTTCAGAAAAGGAGTGTTGGGTGGTGTAGGGAACAGGAGTGCTGGATGAACATGGGAGGGTTAGAATCCAAGCCAGCAGGTGCAAGGTGCATGCTGATAAGTTTCATGCATTCATTGTGGAGAGTGGTGACTGGGACTGCATCCGCCACCCGCCACCATCGGCTTCTCCACTGCTGGCATCTCCACTCGTCTGCCGATTGTAGTCTGCCCCGGCCTTCCAGATGCCTCTGCGTGAAATGTGAGGTCCACCGCAGGTTTGGGATGCCGGAACCATCCAGCTGGGGCAACCTGCCCTGTATTATCAGGCTTTCTCCACCACTGACCTATTGAATTGGAAACTCCATACGCCCTCCTACTCTGAGAAACCGCAGGCCCTCGTCGACCTCCTGGAATCTACCTTCCAGACTCACCGCCCCACGTGGAAGATCGCCGGCAACTCCTGCTGACTCTCTTCAATACCGAAGAATGGCGTCGGATCATGATTGGAACTGGGAAGTGGCTGCAGGAGCGGATGCTGATGGGCACCCTGGATGTGGAACAGTGGGCATCACGAGCGGTGCCTGAGACCAACCCAGAGTGGGACTTCAACGCACAGAAGGACAAGCGGCACTGGAGCGGGACCGAGAGGAGTGCGAGAAGGGGCCAAAAAGCCATCCAACGTGAACAAGGTTGCCCTAATTACCCAGAAGCCAGAGGAGTCACCGTATGACTTCCTTGAGCGCCTCTGTGAGGCATACCGGATATACTCACCTATCGACCCAGAGGCAGCCGAAAACCAGAGAATGGTGAATGCAGCGTTCGTTGGACAATCGGCCTCCGACATTCGGAGGAAGCTGCAGAAACTCGAAGGATGCGCAGGCATGAGTATCATGCAGTTAACGGAGGTGGCCCAGAAGGTGTACGTCAACCGGGACCAGACTGCTCAGAGGGAGGAAGACCAGAGGATGAAGAAAAAGGCTGCCCTCCTGGCTGCTGCCCTCAGTAGATCCAACCCGTCCAGGTGGCCCAGACCCCCACGAAAGGGGGTAACCAGAGGACGGGCACCTTTGGCAAGAGGCCAGTGTACCAATTGCAAGAGTTTGGCCACTGGAAGAGTGAATGTCCCCACAAAGGATGTCAGCTAGTAAAGGGGGGAACCAGAGGACGGGCACACTTGGCAAGAGACCAGTGCGCCAGTTGCAAAGGGTTTGGCCACTGGAAGAATGAATGTCCCCACAAGGGAAGTTGGCTAGTGCGGCCTGGACCCCCACAAAAGGGTGGAACCAGAGGACGGGTGGCCCTGGTGGGAGACCAGTGTGCCAATTGCAAAAGGTTTGGCCACTGGAAGAATGAATGTCCCCACAAGAGAAGTCACCTGTTGCAAAGGAGGGCCCCGTTCAGGACAACCCAACAGAAACCGGAAGCCCAAGAGCTAGTGGGGCTCGCTGGCATTGAGTCCGAGTTGGGCCGACTGGGTTCCTTCAGCCCTCAGGAACCCACAGTCAAGATGGAAGAGGGGGGCCAACAGATGACATTTGTGGACGTTGGAGCAGAACATTCAATTATAAGGCACGAGGTCCTCCACATGCCAGACTGTCTGGTGCCTCTCTGGGGACAGGACTTGCTGAGCAAGTATGAGGCAGACGCCATCCAGAGGACCGAGGAGCTGGAGGAGGCCAAGAAGAAGCTGGCAGAGAAAGATAAGGAGTGCGCTGACCTGAGGCACAGCCACTAGCAGGCAGTGGCGTCCCTGCAGGCCTCCCTGGATGCTGAGACCCAGGCCTGTGAGGAAGCACTGAGGCTCAAGGAGAAGATGGAGGGTGACCTCAGGGACCTCAGGGAGTTGCAGCTGGGCCATGCTACCCAGCAGGCCACAGAGGCCCAGATGGCCACACGGCTGCTGCAGGCCCAGGGCGGGTTGAGGAGCAGCGGCTGGCGGCTGAGGTCCGAGAGCAGGCGCAGGCCCTGGAGCGCTGGGCTGTGCTGTTGGCTTCTGAGCTGGAGGAGCCGTGGGCTGCTCGGGAGCAGGGTGAGCACAGCCGGTGGCTGGCGGAGCAGGAACTGTTGGAGGCCACTGAGTGCCTCAACCTCCTGCATTCGCAGAACACAGGCCTCCTGAACCAGAAGAAGCAGCTCGAGGTGGATTTGGCCCACCTGAGTGGGGAGGCAGAGAAGGCCAAAAAGGCCATCACCGATGCCACCATGATGGCTGAGGAACTGAAGAAAGAGCAGGACACAAGTGCACACCTGGGACAGAAGACACTGGAACAGATGGTGTGGGAGCTCCAGGCCCAGCTTGAGGCTGAACAAGCTGCCCTCAGAGGTGAGAGGCAGGTACCTATGGGGGTCCTGGCACAGACTGTGGCCCCTGGCAGAGGCCAGAGGCCTGTCTGTCCAAGCGGCTGGACTCAGTAGTGTTGGGACGGCCGCCTCGTTTGTTGGTCAAGAAGGCGGACTGGCGTGTTTGGGCAGGGTGTCCATGTGCAGACCTCGAGCCTGCCACCTTCCTTCCTACCGGGCCAGGGCCCCCGGACCATGACTGTGCTGAGGCCGTGGAGGAGGTCTGTGCAAGCCGGCCAGACTTGAGGGATGGTCTGTTGCCGGCGCCTGACCTGGAGCTCTACACAGACAGCAGCAGCTACATCCAGGATGGCAAACAGTTGGCTGGCTACGCAGTCACCACAGGGAGCGAAGTTGCACTTACATGGGGCAATCTACAAGGAAAGAGGGCTATTGACCGCAGGGGGAAAAGAAATCAAGAATAAGGAAGAAATTCTTCAACTATTGGAAGCAGTGTGGGCACCGAAGGAGACTGCAGTCATCCACTGCAGGGGGCACCAGAAGGGCACAGACTCGGTCGCCAACGGTGACCGTCTGGCAGACCAGGCAGCAAGGCAGGCAGATGGGACAACCAGAGGATCCCACCAAATGCCACATTCTCCTGGCCCCCGAGTGGCCAGAGAAACCCAGGTACACGCCAGAGGAAGACCAATGGGCAGAGCAGGGCCCTTACCCAGTTGCTCACCCAATGACGGCCAGTGCCCGGTGCCAGACTTGCGCCAGGAACAATGCAGTGGCTAAACCAAGGCCAGCTGCAGGAATTCAGCACACTGGGGTGTCTCCATTCGATGATGTGGAAGTGGATTTCACAGAAATCAAACCAAGCAGGGGATACAAGTGTTTGCTGGTTATGATATGTACTTTCTCAAGTTGGGTTGAAGCTGTTCCCACCCGAACCGAGAAGGCCAGAGAGGTAGTGAAGCTCTTGCTGAGAGAGGTCATCCCCGGTACGGCTTGCCTCTCTCCATCAGCAGCGATAATGGACCCAGCTTCACGCAGAAGTTACACAGATCCTCTCCAAGGCGTTAGGTGTCCAGTGGGAGTTACATACAGCCTATAGGCCACAGAGCTCAGGGAAAGTAGAGTGTGTGAACCAAACCCTCAAGGTTACATTGGCTAAACTCTGTCAGGAGACACAGTTACCCTGGGTAGATAAGCATCGCCTTACTGAGGGTAAGATGCACTCCTGGCCCCACTGGGTACTCACCCTTTCAGATCCTATATGGTAGGCCACCACCCATCATCAAAAAGCACGGCCACTATACACCAGACTGTTCAAGAGAGAAACCAAATTGGACTGGGACTCCCAGTCCACCCCCATAAACCCGGGGACTCGGCCTGGGTAAAGGATTGGAAGAAGGAACCCCTAGAGCCAACCTGGAAGGGACCCTATACTGTGATATTGGTTACCCCCACTGCGGTCAAAGTTGCAGGCGTCACCCCATGGATCCACCATTCCCGAGTGAAGCGAGCCGAGACAGATGATGCGACCAGTCATTGGACGGTGCAACAAGGTCAACAGGAGCCGCTGAAGATCCGGGTCAGACGCTCGTCGGCAAGTTGGCCCTGAATATGGCTGGACTGTATGGGACCACCGGTCTGGACTGTCGTGGGAATTGGACTCGGGGCCTTTGCCCCAAGAGACTGGACTAACTTGCTTTGGTAATCCATTCTGGGTTTACATGGGGTGCCTCTGTGGTCTCGGTTGGGGTTCTCTGGGGAAGAACGTAAACCAATCAGGAATCGTAACTACCAAACTCAAAGGGCTAGAAGATCCTTCTGATGGTAACCACGGGCCCAGTGTAGTTACTAGATTCATTAGAGGTGATTGCCTCTGTGTAAACTGATGAGGGCATCAAAGAGGGGAATGACGTGAAAATGTTGGTGCCGGAATGCCGCACTTGCCGCCTCCCCGTGGTTCCGCATTCCGGGGGGCCAGTGTCTGCTCGAGGCCAGTTTAGGGCACGCTGCTGGCTGGCCGCCGGCTCACCGGCCGCCCCGGATGCCCGAGTGCGCCGGACCCGTGCGCCGCCGTGCCTGTGCGCAGGACCCCGCGTGCCGGATGCCCAGGCCCACGTGCAGCGGCCTGTTTCCATCCATGCTGCTGCGCGATCCTGATTGGGAACTTTGAATCCACTGTTTTTGTGGATGTTAAAGCTTGTTGCTGATTGGATGTTAAAGCTTGTTGCTGATTGGATGTTAAAGCTTGTTGCTGATTGGATGTTAAAGCTTGTTGCTGATTGATGTTAATGCTTGTAGCTGATTGGACGCTTCTTGAGCCCTACCAAAGGTATAAAAGCAGGGCAGAAGGGCAGGAAGGGGAGAACATCGAGGGAACATCGGAAGACATGAAGAGAGCTGTAACACTAGGTGTGCTGAGCCTGCTGTGGAAGAATAAAGGCTGTTCTCCGACTCTTCGTGTGCCGCTCGGTTCTTTCCCCGGTCAAATGAATACGAGCTGAAACACTAGCTGTACACACTGCTGCAACAGAATAGCAACACTCCTCCCCCAGGAATACGCAGGTTACCCCTTTTTTCAGGAATACTCCTTTTTTCAGCAGCCAAGAGATCTATCTAGAGCTTTCTGGTTTTGAAGGGTCCCTGTTGCTGAGGAGTTTAGTTGACCCTGGAGGGTAGCCATGAGTCTGCTATTCATTCTACGTCATCTGCCAGTTCCCAGGATACTTTTTGGTTTATGTGTAGTGAGGTCCCCAATCCTCCAAATCCAGCTCCCATGCTCATTGAAATAACTGTCTCTGCGAGGAGTGGGGTGAGCAGAGGGACTGCGAGTTTTTTTCCCCAGACATTTAGGGGAGTGTTTGTAGATTGAAACATCTGGGACCAGGAATATCTGGGTACAGATGCGAGTCCAGCCGTCTGGAAGACAGAGATATAAAGATTTACCATATAAGAAGAACATGCCTTCACCAGGATAGAGAATGTTGGAGCTGTAGGTGAGATTTTTATCACATAGATTGCATGGGAGAGTCCCTACAGGCTTGCTCCCTCTTGAGCTGAGGAGGCAAGTGACATTAATTGATCTGGCCAGATGTAGGCCAGATGTCATCACTGGTCCAACTAGGACAGTTTTGTTGGGTTCTGGCTCAGGGCTCTCCAACCTGTGGGCATCACAATCCCCAGGTATAGTTGCCTATTGAGGGGTGAGCAAATCGAACATTGGGTCTGATTAGGTAATGCCTTAAGCGTGCTATTAATAATCCAGGCTATCTCTTGGCGGGACTTGGCAGAGTTTTGGAAGGTGGGGAGATTGGCCTTTGGGGTGCCTGCCCCTCAATTTGCATCTTGTTTTATTGGGAGCCCTGTTCCATAAACCCAACAAGCCATGTCTCCTCGTCTTCCCCCACAAGTATTTCCTATTAAGCACCCTTCCCAGTATTTTTTTGTTCCATGGATACATTTTTGTAGGCCAGTGACACATTCTGGCATAGGGGCTGTGGTTTGAGCCTGGAACTCCTAAGTCCCCTAGGGCCCTGTTTCTAGTTTTCTAGATTGATGAATCCTCCTTGGGAGCCCAGTCGGTCATGTTCTCTTTTTATTCCCACGAGGATGATGAAGTCCTGTGTCTCCGGTTCCATCTGGAAACCCCGGACAGGGCCTCGCTGAGGGGGTGGAATCGGCGGCCCTCCAGGAGCGGGAGGGACGGGCGATCAGTGGTAGGGAAGGGCTGGTGGTATAGTGCTGCTGGCCCTGGCTGCATTGACCCATCTTCGGCAGGCTACAGATTGGCAGTTGTAGGTCTGGGCCACAATGGTTTGGGGGCAGAGTGAAGACAGTGAGCTACCAGAGCTGTGGCCTTGGGTGAGTGGATACTGACGGTAGCCCACTACCGACAGGGGCCTTGACGGCAGACTCTCAATGTTATAAGCAAGTGGCAAGAAGAATTCTTCATTGGATGGGCTTGGGCCCTGAATCAGAGAGCTTTCTAGGCTGCTGAGCGAAGAACGCCCTACTCTGTCCCCTTTCTGAGCAGAACTGGACCCAGGCCAGGGTGGCAGGGTTCGAGCAATTCTCAGCCAAGAATATAAGGGAAACTGATCTGGCTGTCCAGAGGTGCCAATAACCTGGTTCCAGACAGTGGGAACATCTAGAGTTCCTGTACCAGGCCATCCTACTCCAAAAGTGGGCCACTCTAATTCGCAGAGCATCCGGAGATGCCCTGAGTTCATTTGTACTCTGTAATCTTTGGAGAATCCCCTTGTAAAATTTTTGATCACACACCTGAGAACAGTTGGTTTGGACTCAGACCCCATCCCCCGGCCCCCATAATGTTCCTACTGGTCTGTGCCACACAGAGTGGGGTAACTTTCAGTTGTCTGTCTGTCTGATCCCCTCTCAGGGATTTAAGGCACATCTTGGCTAAGGTGAACTCATATAAACCCCGGGCCGGGTCACTTTCCTTTCAGAAGAGTGAGTCACCATTATACTGTACACGCTGACACAGAACCACAGGTTGGGACCAAATCAGACCCCATGGCTTTCGCCGTGGAGCTGCAGCACTCATACGCCAAGAGGTTATTGCATCTCCCCTCCCCCCAGAATCCTATAACCTTTGTAGGAGGTGATCAGTCTCCTCTTCCATCCTTGAAGGCTTCTAGCCTTTGTCCTGGGGTCCGACTACCGGGCAGAGTCCCGGGGTGGTCTTACCGGGGTTCAGATGGCCGTTTCTGGTTGCACATATTCTTTTGGTGTCCAGGCTGGTTCGAGGAGCCCCTTTGAGCAAAGAGGAGAGTGTCCCCAATCAGGACTGTGGTGCACCTGGATACTCACCAGTCGTCAGGGTCAGCCGGCGTCCTGCCCCAGTGGGCAGTGCTATCAGGGCTTCCTGGTCAAGGAACCAAATGTTACAGCACATGGTTACAAAGTCTGCACGAGAGTGAGGTCTACTCTTGCATTACTCTATAGTTGCTTAGTCATGCTATCTTGCAGTCATGCATAAGATTGAAATCTAGTCAAAGGTCACTCCAGAGTTGCTTAGTCATGCTAGCTTATAGTTATGCACAAGATTGAAATCTAGTCAAAGGTCACTCTACAGTTGCTCAGTCATGCTATTCACCAACTTACAATATGGACACATTTATTTCACGGGCCAGAGAAGAACTGCCCAATTCTAATTTAGAATTCCCTAGCTCTAAGAAGGAAAAGAAAAAAACAAAACTATTCAAAGGAGAAGATCCTTAACTGGGGTCCATAATCCCTAAGGATTCTTAAGGAGGTTTATTAACAGAGTTGCCAGATAAAATATAAGATGCCCGGCTAAATTTGAATTTCAAATAAAAACTCCTTTTGGTCTAGATATGTCCCTACATTGCATGGCAGCACTATTTATAATCAAATTTCAGAGAGATACATTTGTAGCTCTCTTTAAGGGTTTTTGTTTATAAACCCTAACAAGTGGCTTCTGGTCTTCCCAGAAGTCACATGT
>NC_033689.1:6818948-6830165 GCF_000165445.2 Microcebus murinus
CCTCCTCCAACCTCCTTCCTCCTCCTCTTCACTCCTTCTCCTCCTCCCTCCTCCTCCTCCTCCCTCTCCTCCCTCCTCCTTCTTCTTCCTCTTTCTCTCTTTAAAAGAGGGGTCTGGGTTGGAGCAAAAACTACTGTGAATGAAACCAGCGGACCTGGCTTCGCAGTTGCTTTGGAAGCTGAAATGAGTGTGACGAAAGCTTTTCGGTGCCTGTAAGCGTCTGGAAAGGACCATTTCTGCGACCGCTCCTATCGTAGCTTCTAAATTTGTGTTTCTTCTGACATTTAATGTCCTGCACGGTACAGGCAGCCATGCTCTTCTCGTGCATGCCGGGGGTGGTTCTCACCCCGGTCCCCTCACAGGCCAGGCTCTTGTGCCAGTTGACTCTCTTTCCATCTCAGCGCACAGCCCCTCTTGGGAGTGCGAACCTGGGAAACAGGTACGCTAGCAGCACACACACACACACACACACGCACACGCACACACACACGCACACACACACACACACGCACGCGCACACACATGCACACACACACACGCACACACACACGCACACACACGCACACACACACCGCACACACACACGCACACACACACACACACGCACGCGCACACACATGCACACACACACACGCACACACACACGCACACACACGCACACACACACACGCACACACACGCACACACACACGCGCACACACACGCACACACACACGTTGAAATTAAATTAAAATCTTAAGAAGCCTTAAGGCGGCTAGTTTTTTCGAAAACAGGGGAGCTTTTAGATGGTAATTTAGAAACTTAATGCAGAAAACGCCACGTGCTAACCCTGGCATGTAGGCCCCGCGGGGTCTGCGGGAGCACAGGCTGCGCCCGGCCGGCGCCGTGTGCTGCTGTTGCCTGGTCCCGGGGAACCTCGCCCGCCGAGCAAAGGGCGGCCCCTGTGCAGCTCCCGCGAGTTTATGCCGGCCCCAGCAAGGTGCCACTCACGGTGCCACTCAGGAGGCCCTCCCTGCTCCAGCTCCCGTGCTCCAGCCTCCAGCGCCTCTCTTGGGAAACGCGCTGATTTCGAAAGATGGCCCCGGCGTCACTCAGCACACGTTTCCTGAGCACAGGACAACTTGCCGCTGCCCCGGAAGGGGACATGAATGCTCAGAAGGGACAATCCCGCTCTTAAGACAGGGAATGCAGTTCCAGAGAAGGGAGAACCCCGTTCCAAGAGAACAGAGTCGACGTGCTAAGAAGGATCCAGAGACCGAGGAACTTCAGGGAACGTGTTTTCACTTGCAATGTCAGGGTAGCACGCGATATTACCGCCTCTGTCCCTGCCGTCCAGTGTGAGTTAATGCTCCACTTTCCTGCACCCCAAACTACTTATTTTTTATTTCAGCATATTATGGGGGTACAAACTTTAAGGTTGCGTATAATGCCCTTGCCCCCTCTACCCCCCACAAGTCCGATACAGCAGACTGAGATGCTATTTCACTATTAGAGCTGAATAGTTCTCATGGCATCCGTGTCCCACACTTTATTAATCCACTCATGGATTGATGGGCACCTGGGCTGTTTCCACAGCTTTGCGATTGTGAACTGTGCTGCTATAAACACTCGAGTGCAGGTGTCTTTTTTGTAGAGTGTCTTTTGATCTTTTGGGTAGATGCCCAGTAGTGGGATTGCTGGATCCAATGGTAGATCTACTTGTATCGCTTTGAGGCATCTCCATGTTGCTTTCCACAGAGACTGCACTAGTTTGCAGTCCCACCAGCAGTGTAGGAGTGTTCCTCTCTCTCCACATCCATGCCAGCATTTATTGTTTGGGGACCTGTTGATAAAGGCCATTCTCACTGGAGTTAAGTGATATCTCATTGCGGTTTTGATTTGCATTTCCCTGATGATTAGAGATGTTGAGCATTTTTTCACATGTTTGTTGGCCATTATTCCAAACTTTTAAAACTGTCTGGAAACAATACGCGCTTAGACATTGCATGGGGCTCTTGTACTCAGTGGTGATAACTATCAGACCCGGGGATTCTCTGTCACTCACAGCTTTCCTGGGACCTCATGGCGTCACACCAGATGTTCCTGTCTCCGTCTCAAATCTCAAATCATGCCAATGGAGGGTTCCATAAGAGTAGCTACCCAAACTCACTGCGACTGCTTTTGTTATAGTTGTTTACAGTTTTTTTGTTTGTTTGTTTGTTTGTTTGAGACAGAGTCTCTGTCGCCCAGGCTAGAGTGAGTGCCGTGGCATCAGCCTCTCTCACAGCAACCTCCAACTCCTGGGCTCAAGCGATCCTCCTACCTCAGCCTCCTGAGTAGCTGGGACTACAGGCATGCGCCACCATGCCCTGCTAGTTTTTTCTATGTATTTTTAAGTTGGCCAATCAATTTCTTTCTAGGTTGATTGATTGATTGATTGATTGAGACAGAGTCTCACTTTGTTGCCCAGACTAGAGTGAGTGCCGTAGCGTCAGCCTCACTCACAGCAACCTCAGACTCCTGGGCTCAAGCGGTCCTCCTGCCTCAGCCTCCCGAGTAGCTGGGACTACAGGCATGCGCCACCATGCCCGGCTAACTTTTTTCTATATATTTTTATTTGGCCAATTAATTTCTATTTATAGTAGAGACGGGGGTCTCGCTCTTGCTTAAGCTGCTCTCGAACTCCTGATCTCGAGCAATCCTCCAGCCTCGGCCTCCCAGAGTGCTAGCATGACAGGCGTGAGCCACCGCACCCCGGCCTGTTGTTTACATTTTTTAATGAAAGCAAAAAAAAAAAAAAAAAAGAAAAAACCTACATCAAGTTGGCAAAAATCCTATCGAAGACGGCAGCGGCTGATGATAACTGAGAGTTTACTGTATGCAGATGCTACACACCCAGCTCGACACACGCCACTCCGGTGACCTTCCGGGCAAGCCCGAGAGCCAGGGCACGCTGCCCCCTTTGACATGTGAGGACTTGGAGGCACAGCAGGGCAGCCGACTTGCCCGCGGTCTCTGGGACCTAGGCTTTGCCAGCAGTCTCTGTGAGACTCGGCCTCTCGGGAGCTAGGAGTGCAATTGTGTGCAAGACAGACCGGTGATCTTGCCTTTTGTGGGGAAAGACAGGTTCCCCCCGCCTCCTTGAAACCCATCCAACCCAGTAACTACGGCGATCTCTCACATTGCAAAAGGATCCACAAAAATCTTGCCCCGGGTCAAATCGCTGACCACCCTCCCAGCTTGTTCTTAATTCTTTAAGGTCTAAAATCAACCTCCCTGTTCCAAAGAGTGCCTCCAAATCCTTGCTCCCTCCTCTCTCAAAAAAATCCGTGCATGTCGGATGGTGCGTTTACTATTAAGTTAAGCGTTGCAGGAATTACTCTCCTCTTCACGCACCGTGGGCTCTGGGGGCGTGGGGACTTGCCTTCTTAAGTTGGCAGAGAGGCATGAGAGGGCAAGTCCTCGTGCAAGCCTTATGGCCGGCCACACACGTCGCCAAAGTGCAGAGACGCAGCCAGCGCGGCGGGCCTGGGACCCAGAGCCACACGCAAGCGTTAAAATGAAATGAGGCTGGCAGGGCCACTTCATCTGAAGCATGCAACGGGAACGCATTAGCCGCCGTGAAATGCTTATAAGCTCAGGGAGTAAGGTGCTCAAAGACAATTACCAACTAAACATTCCATTAATGAAATAATGATTAATTATAATGACTAATTAAAACACAGGATTACGCTGCTGGTTTTGAGCAGTGGCAGGAGTAACGCTATTACCATTTTTAATGGAGTTCCAGGGAATCAGAAATTACAACAACAACTGCAGGAGAGGGAGGGCTTTTGCAAGCGGGATGGGGAGTTACCGTTAAACCCAGGGGGGGGTGCATGGAATTTTCCCTGCCGGTGAACCTAAGTAAGTTTAATGCGGTGTAATTTAATTACTGAGCGCGGTTTTCTTCTCAGTGGGAAGAGATGCCAGGTTTATGCTTTAGGGAACAAAGGGAAGAATGTAAATAGCTGTGGGTGATGACAGGAGAAATCAAAGCACAGGTGACTGGCAGGAAAAATCAAAGCATATTTAGCTGACTTTTGCATGATTTTTGAGGGCAGGTGCACCCTGGCCGGGTTGCAAATTTTATTTAATTAATGCTTGGAGGATCTGCGACCAAGTAGCCTGTGCGGCCGGCGGGAACAACGACGCAAACAACAGCGCAGTGCCACCGAGCGTATCAGGGAAGCGGTTTCCATCGGAAGGATGTCGCCACTGAATAATTAACACACAGGCAGTTTCATAAATGTCACAGTCCCACAGGAAGCAGGAACTTGACCCTCTAGGGTTCATTAGCTATAAGCGTGCTTCTTAAACTGTTTGCGGTGGCCCACACTGTTACAGTCGAGATTCTCAGGGCCGCAGGACAGAGAGACAGAGTCACGAGGCTGTAATTATCAACAGGAGTTTTATTGTCTAGCTGGAGCTGGGGTCCGAGCCCCCAGAGTGCCAGGCAGTGGCCTCTTCTCCGGGCAGGGACCCCCCTTGTGTGCTAGTGACCCTTTTATAGCTAAGCCGTTTACACGCTGGCCATGCATCCGCCCCACAGTGATTCTCACTTCATCCTGCCCCGGTAGGCTCAACCTGTTCCGGGTCCTAGCCGAGAGACTCCGGTTTCCGCACTCTTTGTCTTTCTCCTCTGCATCCCATAATGCACTCATAATGCCTTGCGGTTAGCACGCAAGCAGTAAACAGAAGCTGGAAGGTGTCCGTTGTCCTAATAGCCCAGGATCTTGCATTAGGAGCTCATCCGACTCCTGCAGCCCGTCCGACTCAGCCGCAGCGTGCAAATGCTCAGCTCTTGCTGGCTGCAGCTCTTGGTGCCTGCAGCTCTTGGTGGCTGCAGCTCTTGCTGGCTGCAGCTCTTGCTGGCTGCAGCTAACACCCGGGGCATTGGCTGACTTCTTGGAGCCTGGCTCAGATCCAGGCCCTGGGGTGCGGGTTGAGCGGTCACTTCCCTTTGATTCTTACACACGGCCAAGGTCGTGCCACGGTCGATCTGGAAAGCCGAAACATTTGGGTCTTAGCACAGAGGTGAGGAGGGGCTCAGGCCCTGCTGGGCTCTCTGGCAGGGCTCCTCGATGTTGGTTCCACCCATCGGGCCGGGTGATTCTTTGCTGGGGGGTTGAATCAGGGCGAGTCTTACCTGGATCCAGCACACACCCACACACACGCTACACGCCAACAGCACCCACCCCCAGCCATGACAGTCGAACACGTGGCAGGCATTGCCACATGTCCCCTGGGGGCGGGATCTCCCCCAGGTGAGAGCCACTGTGTATAGAACGTGCTGGAATGTGTCCACGGAGCAGGCCCAGCTGGGAGGGCACAGGGACCCCTGGATGGGGGCCCGTGAGGCTGGGGGGTCCCTGGTCACCTCCACGGTCACAGCCTTACGCAGGACCGGATGTGCCCTGCCCTCTGCCCTGCCAACTGCCCCTCAGCACGCAGATGTGGTGTCATAGCCCCGGTAGGTGCCTGTGACGGCGATGAGGTTGTTTACGCTGGTGACCCCGGGCTGTCTGTGTGGCCTCTGTGCTCACGACTCTTTCCTGTCCCTCGTGGACCTAACTCGGCGCTAGTGTGGCGAGCAGCCACCACGCTTCCAGACTCGGGTAAGGGTTCTAATATCAATCAAGCTATTGTCCTCCTCCTCCCTCTCTTCCTCTCCTCCTTCCTCCTCCTCTCCTTCCTTCCTTCTCTTCTCCGTCTTCTTCTTCTCCTCCCTCCCGGTCCTCCCTCCATTCCTTTATTCCTTCTTCTCTTCCTTCCTTCCTTCTTCCCTCCCTCCCTCCCTTCCTCCTTCCTTCCTACCTTCCTTCCTTCTCCTTCCTTCTCCTACCTTCTCCTTCCTTCCTTCTCTTTCCTTCCTTCTTCTTCCTTCTTCCTTCTGTCAATGGGAAAAAGACAAACTCTGCAAAATAATTTTAAAGAGATTTATTCAGAGCCAAATTTGAGGACCATGACCTGGAGCCACTGCCAAGAGACCTTGGACAAGTGGACTCGCTGTGGCTGGGTTACAGTTTGATTTTATGTATTTCAGGGAGACAGGGGTTACAGGTAAAGCCATCAATCAATACGTGGGAGGCGTATTTGGTTTGGCCCAAAAAGGAGGGCCATCTCGAAGCAGGAGGCTTACAGGTTAAAGGTGGGTTTAAAGATTCTTTAGATTGTAATTGGCTAAAGACATGAAGCTTTGTCTAAAGGCTTGGAATGTCTCAACATAAACTGTCTACCAGAGGTAAGCCACCATTGGTTGCATAAATTAAGGACCTGCAGGTGTGTCTTGCAAACCCTCAGGCCTGTTAATGGGTTACAAAGGAAGTGTCCAAGAAGGGAGGGGGACATGATAAGGCCTGTCTGACCTCCCTCCTCCTGGCAGGCAACTTTGCTCTAGAATATTCCTTTGGCCAATAGGGGGGTCCATTCAGTCAGCCAATGGGGGGGGTGAGCATTGTAGTTCACACTTCCTTCTTCTTCCTTCTTCTTTCTCCCTCTTCCTTCTTTCTTCCTTCTTCTTCCTTCTTCCTTCTTCCTCCTCCTCCTCCTCCTTCTTCTTCTTTCTTCTTCTTTTTCTTTTTTTTTTTGTAAACTTTCCTGAGATGAGTATGGGAGGGGGAAAAAGCAAATGAGCTCATCCATGGAAAAATTTTCCCAAACTGTTTCTAAAGTGTCTGAAAACAAAAAATACAGAGCCGCCTTCTTCTTTTAATAGAATACGGATTTGATTTCTTGATTAAAAAAAAAAAACAAAATGTACTTTTAATTCTGTCTGGGCACGCATGTAGGATGCCCACGCACGGACCGAAAATAGAAGCACGGAGCTATTTGGGGCATCGCTTTGTCTACACAGAAGCAGAAGCTCATTTGACTAATGATTTTTCTCCCCTTTGATTTTTTGTCTGAATCGAAATGAGCAGTTTTATGTTGGCCCCCCACAGCCATTGTGTCTGTGTTCAGCTAAAATAAAAGAGGATTTGAGGCCGGGCGAGGTGGCTCACGCCCATCATCCTAGCACTCTGGGAGGCTGAGGCGGGAGGATTGCTCGAGGTCAGGAGTTCGAAACCAGCCTGAGCAAGAGCAAGATCCCTGTCTCAACTATAGAAATAAAAAGAAATTAATTGGCCAACTAATATATATAGAAAAAATTAGCCGGGCATGGTGGCGCATGCCTGTAGTCCCAGCTACTCGGGAGGCTGAGGCAGGAGGATCGCTTGAGCCCAGGAGATTGAGGTTGCTGTGAGTGAGGCTGATGCCACGGCACTCACTCTAGCCTGGGCAACAAAGCAAGACTCTGTCTCAAAAAAAAAAAAAAAAAAAAAAACGAAGAGGACCTGAGACGCACAGTGCAGACCTGGTATCCGTGGACGGCAGGAGTGCAGACCAGCACGCTCGAGTGTGTGCCGGCCCATGTGACACAGTGACAGGACACAGCCCGTTTCCCGCAGAGTCAGGGGCGGGACACCCAGAGAACCTCCACTGTCTCTTGTCTCCACCGTGACAACGAGTCCACTTTGGCCTGCTCACAAATCGCACCCTGGCCTGAGAGCAGGCGCCATCGTCCTGCATACGGCTGCTCCCGGCACTCAGGGCTGAGTAGAGAACATTAACCACAGCCCAGCCCGGCGCGGGCTTAGAACCAGCGGAGGGAAAAGTCCTACTTGGCTCCGAAACCTGAGTAAGCCTCATTAATGCAGGGAGGAGAGAAAGCAAAGCTCGCATGTGCTAATTACCAGAACTACTAATTAGCTTTAATCATAAGCTCGGGGAGGAAGTTGAAGTGTGGAGCATTTCATGGTGCCGTTGACCTTTTCCGTGTACTTTCGGGCGTGGGGGGCTAGAGAGGCAGAGAGGAGGCGTCATGAAACTCATCAGAGAGCAATTAGTTTAGGTCTTCGATGAATATGCTATAAATTCACACATCTGCGCGTATCAGAACATAAAAGGCCCTTAGACAGAGCCTGACCAATGTCAACTCCAAGTGTCCCAGCCGGCCAAGAAAATGTACCCATTCCTGAGTTCTTTCTGATTCTGTCACTGTTTAGACCCAAGTGGCAGACCGGGCCCTGCAAGGTGCAAGCTTTTGCTCATAGATCACGAATCACACAGGGGGCGGGCTTGGACTGGTCCTGGAGGGTCGCTGTGAGGAGCTGCCCCTGCAGACATGAAGTCAGGGGTCCTCAAACTTTTTAAATGGGGGGCTGGGGGAGGGGCAGTCACTGTCCCTCAGACCGTTGGAGAGTGCGCACTGTGGGCCCGGGACCAGTCGGCTGCTAAGCAGGACAGGCAGCGGCGGTGGATCCAGCTCCTGGGCATCTACCCAAAAGATCAAAAGTCACTTTATGAAAAAGGCACCTGCACTCGCATGTTTATAGCAGCACAATTCACAATTGCAAAGCTGTGGAAACAGCCCAGGTGCCCATCAATTCATGAGTGGATTCATAAAATGTGGCGTATGTACACCATGGAGCACTACTCAGCTCTAAGAAACAACGGTGATCTGGCACCTCTTGTATTTTCCTGGATAGAGCTGGAGCCCATTCTACTAAGTGAAGTATCCCAAGAATGGAAAAACAAGCACCACATGGACTCACCAGCAAATTAGTATTAAGGGATCAACACCTAAGTGGACACATAGGAGTAACATCTATCGGGTGTTGGGTGGGAGGGGGAGGAGGGGAGGGGTGTATACAAACACAACGAGTGAGATGTGCAACGTTTGGGGGATGGGCACGCTTGAGGCTCTGACTCGAGGGGGGAGGGGGGCATGGGCAATATACGTGACCTTAACACTTGTACCCCCATAATACACTAAAATAAATAAAAATAATAAACACCCGGCGGGCCAGATAAATGCGCTAGGCGGGCGCATGTGGCGGCTGTTTGAGGACGCCTGGGATGGGAGGCGCGAGGCGTTTGGCAGGATGCGGAGACCCGTCTCTGGTGCTCAGGTCTGGTGACGCTGTCGTGGCCGTCGCTCTGCCTGGGCCTCCACAGCCAGAGGCTCGAGCCGCCCCTTTGACGATGGCTTTCAAGGTGTCACCAGGGCAGCGTGTCACACCTCGCAGGACCCCTCCCCCACGAACTGTCTCAGGAGCCCTCCAAAAACCACCCAAGGCAGCCCAGCGTCCCTGTGGTTGCTCCCGGCGACTTGTAACTTCCGAGTCCCCGTCCTCCAGCTCTGGAGATTCCTTGGCTCGGCTCTCAGCTCTCAAAATTTTGTTGATGGGAAGTGGACAGGTGGAAGGGGGGAGGGGGGAAGGGCACACACTTTCATGGCGGGTGCAGGGCGCACCACCTAAAGACTAGACACGCTTGAAGCTCTGGCAGAGCGGGGTGGGGAGGGGGGCAGGGCAAGATATGTGACCCTAACAATATTCGTACCCACAGAATTTGGGGAAAAATAAGTAAATAAATAAATAAACTGGCCTATCCGCTAGTAACCACCAGAGGGATCCCATCTAATGCGATTAAAAAAAAATAATAAATTGTAATCAAGGTGGAGGAAACTGCAGCTCGCTGCCTTCAAGTCCCGAGTGTCCCTCTGGAAACGGAGAGCAGGTGACCGAGAACGGGCTTGCGTGGGAGACGCCTGTGCTTGGTGGCTTGGGGGAGGGGGTCCCCAGAGAAGGAGGCACAGGTCTGAAGACAAAAGGGGGCCTGAGGGGCCGACCCTCCCCTTCTCCTGGAAAGGTGCAAAGCAGACAAACAGATAAAACAAACCTCCCTGTGTTGCTGAACGCAGCCCACGGGCATTAGCTTCCCAGACAGCTGCTGAGCCGACGGCGCCCCAAGGACTCACTGCATTAGGAGAAAGCAGTGGCGGGGCGGCACAAACGCTGGAGGAGTTTCAGGAAACAACAACAACAAAAAAAAAAAACAACAATAAAAAAGTTAAACTCAATAAAAAGATACAAAACCTTTATCTACCAAAGAGTGACAAAGTGTCAATCAGCAACAAGTCTGAGAAAGAAGCAAATGGATGAATGACGAATCGGAGAGCCTCAGCTCTCATCCGGACTGTCCAACAGGCAGGCCAGAGATCTGCTAAGGGAGTGTGCAAGCCAGAGAATGGAAAAATCTCTTTCGGATAGATATTTTATTTATTTTATCATATTTTATTTAAAAAGTTTAAAATTTGTTATAACAAGAAATATTAAAACTGGCCTGGACTGTCCTAAACGCAAAAAAAAAAAAAAGCCCTGGTTATTAGAAAGAAAGTCTTTTTCTTTTTTATTTTTTTTTTTTGATCAGTGAAATCGGACCATGCGTGTTTCTGAATACAAATGTAGACGTCGAACTCCAAATAGAACGAGATTTCCTTAAAAGAGCTGGAGTCTTTTCCATGTTTCAAAGAGGTTTGTACAATTATGGTATAAAAGAAGAAGAAGGGATCTGGAATGTTCTAGATCTGCTTCCTACGGCTACTGTAACAAAGGACCACAAACCGGCGGCTTGAAACGGTAGAGAAGTATTCTTTCCCAGTTCAAGAGGCAAAAGGTCTGACATCATGGTGTCAGGAGCGCCGTGTACCCTCTGAAGGTTCTAGAAAGAGCCCTTCCTTTCCTCTCTCTCTGGCTTCCGGTGGCCCGTGGCAACTCTTGGCATTCTTTGGCTTGGTGGAGCTGCTTCATTCCAACTTGTGTCTCTGTCCCTCCCTGGCATTCTTCCCTCTCTGAGTGGCCATGTGTCTCCAAATCTCCTTATACGGACACCAGTCACGGCCTTCAGGGCCCACTCTGCTCCAGGGCGACCTCCTGTCACCAGGGCGACCTCATGACTAATTACCTCTCCCAAGACAAGACCCTATTTCCAAACAAGGTCCCATTCCAAGGTCCCAGGTGGTCATGAATTGTTTCTTTTTTTTCTATTGATCCCAGTGCATGTTCCTTTCCTATCTTCCTAGACAACTTTTCAAGTTCAGTCCTAGGCACAAAGCAGGGCTCATGTTTCGGGGTGGTGATCAACCAGAGTCTCCACCTCCGTGGCAGTGGGAGTCCCAAGACTGGGGTTGCAAAGGGGGCATTGTTGTCGCGCTCAGACTGGTTGGAAGGTGCGGGCACTGTTGGCCGGGGGAGCGAGTCGGCTCTAAAGCAGGACAGGCAGCGGCGCAAGAATCACACCCGGCGCGGCTGGGTAATGATGGTCCCAGGCAGCGCGGGCATGTGGCTTGAGGACGGCTGATAGACCGATGGG
>NC_033689.1:6830190-6841853 GCF_000165445.2 Microcebus murinus
AAAAAAAAAAAAAAAAAAGAGGATGGCTCTTCAGGGCTTCTCTGTCTCTCACTGAGATGGGACATTCTCTGACAAGTGCCCCGGGATGTCTTCCCCCCAACAGCCCACCTCGGCTCCACGGCAAGACACAGGCCAACAGACTCCGCTGCTTTTGCTAATTTCCTCTTGTCATTCTCCCCCCACCCCCTGATCCGTGGACACTCGCTTGCCAATTTGCCTGACAGGCCGAGGACCATCTTCTTCTCACGCGGGCAAGTTTGCCCCGAGCGCGGCGGTCTGCTGGGCGGATCTGGAGTTGAGCCGCCGAGCGCAGCCCGGCATGCATGAGAGACCAGCGATAAGACAGATAAGACAGCGACGGTCGGCCCATAAGCTCAGGGAGAGTCCATAAAACCCACAGTTGAGGGCAATAAAACTAGCTGCAAAGGGACCGCAGGGGTAGAAATCATGAATGTCCCTTGGTGCTCCGTGCAATGCACATGCACACGCAAAAGCCGCTAAAATATCAGTCCGACACAACCCGGGCAACAGCTGAGACGAGAGGCATTGTGCTTGAGAAAGTGGATTTTAAAAAGCAGAGGCGACTGAGGAAGGGCCATTTTCCGGGTGGTGATAACAGATCTCACCCCGTGGCATTGGGAGTCCTCAACTTGCAAACAGGGCCAGTCCTCTGTCCCTCAGACCATTGAGAGTGCGCACTGTGGGCCCGGACAGCGTTGGCTGCTAAGCAGGACAGCAGCGCGGCAAAAACACCCGGCGGGCTGGGTAAATGTCCCAGGCAGGCGGCATGTGGCCCAAAGGCCGTGGCTTTAGGACGGCTGATAGACCATGAGCCCTGCTTTGTGCCTAGGACTGAACTTGAAAAGTTGTCTAGGAAGATAGGAAAGGAACATGCACTGGGATCAATAGAAAAAAAGAACAATTCATGACCACCTGGACCTTGGAATGGGACCTTGTTTGAAATAGGGTCTTGTTTGGAGAGGTAATTAGTCATGAGGTCCCTGTGACAGGAGGTCACCCTGGAGCAGAGTGGCCCTGAAGGCCGTGACTGGTGTCGTATAAGGAGATTTGGAGACACATGGCACTCAGAGAGGGAAGAATGCCAGGGAGGGACAGAGACACAAGTGAATGAAGCAGCTCCACCAAGCCAAGAAAGCCAAGAGTTGCCACGGCCACCGGAAGCCAGAGAGAGAGAAAGGAAGGGCTCTTTCTAGAACCTTCAGAGGTCACGGCGCTCCTGACACCATGATGTCAGACCTCTTGCCTCTTGAACTGGAAAGAATACTTCTCTACCGTTTCAACCACCGGTTTGTGGTCGTTGTTACAGCAGCCGTAGAGCAGATCTAGAACATTCAGACCCTCTTCTTCTTTTTATACCATAATTGTACAAACCTCTTTGAACATGGAAAAGACTGTAGCTCTTTAGGAAATCTCGTTCTTATTGGAGTTCGACGTCTACATTTGTAATTCAGAAACACGCATGGTCCGATTCACTGATTAAAAAAAATTAAAAAAGACTTCTTTCTAATAACCAGGCTTTTTTTTTTTTTCGTTTAGACAGTCCAGGCCAGTTTTATATATTTCTTGTCATAACAAATGTAAACTTTTAAATAAAATATGATAAATAAATAAAATATCTTCCGAAAGAGATTTTCCAGTCTCTGGCTGCTCACTCCCTTAGCAGATCCTGGCCTGCCTGTTGGCAGTCGGATGAGAGCTGCACTCTCCGATTCTCATTCATCCATTTGCTTCTTTCTCAGACTGTTGCGATTGACACTTTGTCACTCTTTGGTAATAAAGGTTTATATCTTTTTTATTGAGTTTAACTTTTTTATTGTTTTTTGTTGTTGTTGTTGTTGTTGTTCCTGAACTCCTCCAGCGTTTGTGCCGCCCCCGCCACTGCTTTCTCCTAATGCAGTGAGTCCTTGGGGCCGTCGGCTCAGCAGCTGTCTGGAAGCTAATGCCCGTGGCTGCGTTTAGCAACACAGGGAAGGTTTGTTTTGGACATTTCTAATTTTTGGAAATACAAGAGGAACTCACCGTTTTTAGGCAGGGTTTCGGCTGGGGTCTTTTTTTTTTTCCTTTTATTCCACTGTGTGGAAACTTGGATGTTTATTGTTTTGGTTTATGATATTTGCGATGTGTGTGTTTTTTTGAGACAGAGTCTCGCTTTGTTGCCCAGGCTAGAGTGAGTGCCGTGGCATCAACCTCGCTCACAGCAACCTCCAACTCCTGGGCTCAGGTGATCCTCCTGCCTCAGCCTCCCGAGTAGCTGGGACTACAGGCACACGCCACCACGCCCAGCTAATTTTTTCTGTATATATTTTTAGTTGTCCAGCTAATTTCTTTCTATTTTTTAGTACAGATTGGGTCTCGCTCTTGCTCAGGCTGGTTTCGAACTCCTGACCTTGAGCGATCCACCCACCTCGGCCTCCTATCTAGGATTATGGTATTAATTATTATTAATTATTTTATTATTAATTATCAATAATAATTATTAATTAGGATTATGCTATTAATCTATGCTAGGATAACAGGCGTGAGCCACCGGGCCGGCCTGGAGCCGTCCTTCTGAGCCCACTTCTTGTACCGGAGCCCGCTCTGCAATAATCCCAACCGTGCAGACGTGGAGCCTTGGCCTGCACTCAAGTTCACTGCCAAGACTATCCTCAGACTCACTGCCAAGCCCCTTCCCAACGCACACTCTTCACCTGCGATTCTGATTGTGTTTTAAACCTCTCTGCCTCCTCAGACACTAAAGGCCACATGTCATGTGATTCCTTTTCTGTGAAATGCCCGTCATAGGCAAATCGATATAGACAGAGAGCGGATTAGTGGTTCCAGGGACTGGGTCGGTGGGGAAAAGGGTGAGGGGGTTTTCTTTGGGGTAATGACAATATTCTAAAGCCAGGCAGCGATAATAGTTGTATGACACTGCGAATGCACTCAAAGCCACTGAATTTTACACTTTAAGATAGTTAAACGGCGAATTTTATGTTAATGTGTATTTCACCACCACAAAAAAAAAATTGCTTCCTTCTGGTCCACTCACTAGGTCCCTACCTGCCCCGTGAAGTCTGATTCTGTTTTCAAGGGACACACTTCTGCTCTCTGTGATCGGCATCACTCACCCCACACCCCACCCCGCACCTCCACTTCTCTAAAAGAATCGCACAGCCTGCCTCAACCGTTCGTCTTTGAAGTCCCTTATCCTGGGTACCTTCTACTAGATAAATCCCTCTTTTTCTCTCATTACATTTCTGAAATGATGGTGCTACTGGGATATACCCCTGCTGTGGACTGCGGCCGGCATATATTATGGGATAGTCAGTCGCCTGCCTTGGCCCGGGACTTCGAAGGTCCAAGATCTGACTCTGACTCACCACGGCATGACTTTAATGGCAACAGTGAAACAAGCCATGCGGCCTCTCTGGGCCTCAGTTTCTCCGCCTGTAAAATGAAAGACAAGAGGCCTTTTCTAACTCTCGCCGCTTTATATCCCGGCCGCCCTGCTCTGGACCCGAATCCTGTGGATGGCACCCAAGGGTGTTTACCTGTTTTTTTTTCTTGCCGAATCCCTGCTACGAGACAAATCCCACTGAGCTGACAGTCAACCAAAGCACCTCCTCGTTCTCACCAACGTTAACCTTTTGCACTTGGATGTCGACTGTGACTCGACACGGTTAGCACCGGACAGAAAGCTCCATGCAATCACACCTCAGCCTAACAAAAAGCACAAAGATCATGTCGTTTGCTCTAACAGAAAAAACAAAGAGGGAGAAGAGAGACGATCTATATTTGCGAAACATGTGCATGTAAACCAGGTCTTCGTGTGGTGAATGTTTCAAAAAATACCACGCCATGAGAAATGATAGAGATTAAAATGACTCTTTGAATGTATCAATAATGTGAACTATAAAGAAATCCAAATAAATAAGTTTGTGTGAAAAGAAACTCTGGTTTTATATTCTACTGCCGTGCTTTTGTAAAATCTGGGGTATTTAAAAAAATGAAGTCCCGAGTAGAATAAAGGAATCGAGAGAAAAGCAAGCGGGTGGGAAGGGTTAAGCTGGGTCTTCCCCACCCTGACCCCCAACGAGTGACGTTGGATTCGGGGGGGTCGCGTGAAGGACGTCACTGGGATCCCAATTCAATCCTGCCCGATTAGACACGGCACAGCGTTCCAGAATGTAATTCTAGAAATTTCACTGCGTCCTCTAACCTGCTCACATCCCTCCCTCCGATCTTGCTGTCAGGCAGGAATCTGGGTGCTCTCATGCTAGCCCCGGGGTAGAATTTGGGACAAGAGACGGGTCAGAGCCAGTGCCCGCATTAGCCCACTGGAGCCCTCTGTTCTGGTGTTTTCCCCGGTCCCCAGAGGCATGGCGATCGTCCCCGTTTAGGACTTCTGTTTCTAGAACTATCTGAACCGAGCGAGACTAGGCAATTAGTGTGTGTGGGGGGTTAAGCCACGTGACTTTCTGAAGGTGGTTCCAATCCCCTTTTTCTCTGGATGAGGAGCGTCCTCGTGTTTTGGGGTCTGTGTTGGATTTTGTTGTCCTCATTGTGTCCCCAGTGATGACTTGATCCTGTTCCACACCCTCTCCCCAGCGACTGGGGCGTATCTGGTTCACTGGTCTGCAGTAAGTGCAGTAACAGGGACTTGGGTGATAAGAGGAGGCAGGTGGGCAAAAGTCTCCCTGGAAATGCCACTGGGGACCTAGACCAGGGGTCCTCAGACTTTGTAAACAGGGGGGCCAGGTCACCGTCCCTCAGACCGTTGGAGAGTGTGCACTGGGGGCCCGGGACGAGTCGGCTGCTAAGCAGGACAGGCAGCGGTGACAAAAACACCTGGTGGCGGGCCAGATAAATGTGCTAGGCGGCCCACATGTGGCCCTCGGCCGCAGTTTGAGGACGCCTGGTCTAGACGCTCCACATTGAAGGTTTTGATGTGGCCGAGCCCAGTCGCACCGCGGGATGGGAAAGCATCCATCCTGGAAGTCCAAGAACTGGGTTCATTTCCCTTCACTGACCAGCTTCTTGCCTCTCTGCGTCTGTTTACTTATTCCAAAATGGGGACAATTTCGAGGTTTAAACGAGGCTCGCCGTGTCCTGAGCGTGGTGCTTGGTAGGGTACTCTTCAGACATACGTCCCTCCTCGCCCCTCTCTGGTACATTTTGCGGATCGTGTGAGATAATCTACATGAAAATGAACGTCATAAAGCCCAGGGCCGGCCGGGCGCGGCGGCTCACGCCTGTCATCCCAGCACTCTGGGAGGCTGAGGCGGGAGGATCACTCAGGGTCAGGAGTTCGAAACCAGCCTGAGCAAGAGCGAGACCCCGTCTCTACTAAAAATAGAAAGAAATTAATTGGCCAGCTAATATATATAGAAAAAATTAGCCGGGCATGGTGGTGCATGCCTGTAGTCCCAGCTACTCGGGAGGCTGAGGCAGGAGGATCGCTTGAGCCCAGGAGTTGGAGGTTGCTGTGAGCCAGGCTGATGCCATGGCACTGACTCTAGCCTGGGCAACAAATCCAAAAAAAAAAGAAGAATGAGGGGGAAAAAAAGCCTAGGGCCATAAATATCTTATTTGACAAGAGGGGTGAATGGTAGAGTAAGTTTTAGGCCTCTCTCTCTCTAAGCTTGAGTCCATATCTGATCTTTCTGGAAAACACGAAACTCTTTCCAACATGGGCAAGAACCTTAGTGGGCCGATACGTTGAGCTGTGGAGAAAGAGAGGAGAGAGAAGGCTGGGGTCCATGTCTGAAGAGTTGGGGGGTGGCTGGTGGGCGTGTGGGACACAAGTAGAGGACGTTGGGAGGGCAGAGAAAGTCCTGTGTCCCTGGGCAGCATTGTCCCCTCATTTTTGATCTCCATGTTTTATGGGGGAGTGAAAATATCTTTCCTTTTACTTACCCTGGTTCACGAGGCCCCAGAAACAAAAACACACAAATTTCTTTCATGTAAGTTTTACGTGACGCGGAAACCTTCCTAAGGGAAGGGAGACCCAAAGAAACGGATAAACATATGCCTTTTTATGCTAAGTTTGATAAAGCGTGGGCAGCCACGGAGAATTATGCCAGGGCAAAGGCTGCGACCCCTTGGCAATAAACTGGTGGAAACTTAGCAGGGCCTGTCGTCCAGATTCTTCTCTGTGACCTTCTGCAGAGAAAAGAATGTTCCTTTCTTCTGGGGGTCTTCAGACCTGCCTCAGGGGGAGAAGAGAGCAGGCGTCAGAAAGCCCTTCCTGCCTCCATCATCTTCTCAGATCCTCATTTTTTTTTTTTTTTGAGACAGAGGCTTTGCTGCCCAGGCTACAGTGAGTGCCGTGGTGTCAGCTTTGCTCACAGCAACCTCCAACTCCTGGGCTCAAGCAATCCTCCTGCCTCAGCCTCTTGAGTAGCTGGGACTACAGGCATGCGCCACCATGCCTGGCTAATTTTTTCTATATATATTAGTTGGCCAATTAATTTCTTTCTATTTATAGTAGACATGGGGTCTCGCTCTTGCTCAGGCTGGTTTTGAACTCCTGACCTTGAGCAATCTGCCCGCCTCGGCCTCCCAGAGTGCTAGGATTACAGGCATGATTGATTGTTCAAGGTCAGGAGTTTGAAACCAGCCTGTGCAAGAGCGAGACCCCGTCTCTACTTAAAAAAAAAAAAAAATAGAAAGAAATTAATTGGCCAACTAAAAATATATATAGAAAAAAATGAGCTGGGCGTGGTGGCGCATCCCTGTAGTCCCAGCTACCCGGGAGGCTGAAGCAGGAGGATCGCTTGAGCCCAGGAGTTTGAGGTTGCTGTGAGCGAGGCTGACGCCACGGCACTCACTCTAGCCTGGGCAACAAATTGAGACTCTGTCTCAACAAAAAAAAAGAAAGAAAGAAATGAAGACTTGTCTAAAGTCTTGGGGTGTTTTAAGGTGAAGATGAGGAAGTCTGTTAGTCAGAGACAGCTCACTGGAGGCCCACTCGGATTCAGGAGATCTGTTAAGGAAATCGAGGTCCTGCAGGTGTGGTTTAAGCTGTGCCTGGCATCGCCTTAGGCCTGTTAAAGGGTTGCAAGAAGAGAGGGGGCGGGGCCAGGGGGCCAGGTACGTGTGACCTCCCTTCTCACGGCCAGCACCTCAGCTTTAGGGTGTTTCTGGGGTCCCCTTGGCCAAGAGTGGGTCCATTCGGCCAGCTTGGGGGGGCTTAAGATTTCGTTTCAGTTCACACCGTACTAAGGTGAATATATTAAAGGCAACACAACGTGGAGCCAGGTGTCTCGGGGAATCTTTGTGGAAGGGGGAGTATTTGATCCAGGGTGGAAGGATGGTGGCGAGGAGAGGCCGTGAACGTAGGGACGGACCCACAGGCTTGGAGGCTGTGGTCGGAAGGAGGCAAGGGCTGTCTCTGGCAGCTGGAGAACCGGGTTATGTAGGAATGCTGGAACCAGAGAACACGCCGCTGAACCTCAGCCGAGAGAGGTAAGTGGAGTCACTCTGGTGAGCATGTGTGGGTCCCTCACCCGCTCCAAATCCCCGTCTACTGCTCTGTATGATGAGGCTGGTGACTTGTACCTCCCAGAGTTGTTGGAAGGAGTTGGTAGGATTGCATACAGAGAATGCTTGGAGCCGTGCCTGGCACGGGTACGGCACTTAACAGTTGGTTCTTCCTGATATTAAATAAAAAGATTAGGCTTAATTCTGCTCATACTGCAGCACTCATCATGGGCTCATTGTTTTCTTTTTTTTTCTTAAAGTTTATGTTTTCACTGATTTATGGAAGTTAAACCTTCAGAAATGTACAAAGAAGAAAATAACAATCCTCCAGGTTCTCTTCCCCCATAATTAGCCAAGGTTGATATCTCAGCAGATTTGCACATGTGTGGAGTTTTTTAATTCTTAAATCATTCTTGATTTTGTAAAAATAACGTAGGCCTCGTGAATACTTGTTAACACATAGTGAGGTATGAAAATGGAAAAAAAATATCCAAGCCCTGCCATCATTAAATTAGGTGCAAATCATCTCAGCCGGCTTTATGGGCATTATGGATAAAAGGATGGTTGCTTCCTATAGGGTTGTGGGATTGCATAAGGATTAGGTAAGACACTACACGCAAAGCACGTGGGTGGCATAGAGCCTGGAACACGACACTCAATTAATGTTGGGTCACAGTGCTCAGCATCGAGCCACAAGTGAGCAGCAATGGTCCCGTGACTCTATAATTTCTGCATGGCGTTGGGTAGAGGTCTAGTGTTCAAGTCAGACTCCAGACTTCACTATCTCCTTTTCCCTCCCTGGTTTGCATTGAGCTGGGAAGGAAAAGTGACCACGAGATCCTTGGGAATTTCACAAGCTGCTACATAAAGAGCTCCAGGAACAGAATATGACCTCTTTTCTCCCTTCCCCCCTCTCTCTCTCCCTGTCCCCCTTCTCCTCTCCCTTTTCCTACACCCCTTTCCTGTTTCGGTTTAACACTCAGCAACTGGAATGCTCAGAAAATGCTTACAAAGTCCTTCTACCGTGTTTCCCCGAAAATAAGACAGGGTCTTATATTTATTTTTCCTCCAGAAGACACCCTAGTAGGGTTTATTTTTCAGGGGATGTGTCATTTTCCCCTCAAAGCCTCAGCTTGCAGCACACACAGGATGGCCGGTACCTGACAGGGGGAGGCGACCTTGTTGGTGGGGCTGCCCGTACCTTTCTGGTCACCTCTGGGATAGCAGCTGTCACGATGGGGCGGATGAGAAGGGCTGCTCGTGTTCTTTCCTGCTCCGCGATGACATGCATGGGTTGTGCAGATGCACTGCGTAGCCACGCCCATCACTAGGGCTTATTTTCATAGCCACGCCCAGCACTAGGGCTTATTTTCATAGCCACGCCCACCACTAGGGCTTATTTTCATAGCCACACCCATCACTGGGGATTATTTTCATAGCCACGCCCAGCACTAGGGCTTATTTTCATAGCCACGCCCAGCATGGGGCTTATTTTCATAGCCACGCCCACCACTAGGGTTTATTTTCATAGCCACGCCCAGCACTAGGGCTTATTTTCATAGCCACACCCAGCACTAGGGCTTATTTTCATAGCCACGCCCAGCACTAAGGCTTATTTTCATAGCCACCCCCAACACTAGGGCTTATTTTCATAGCCACGCCCAACACTAGGGCTTATTTTCATAGCCATGCCCAACACTAGGGCTGATTTTCATAGCCACGCCCATTACTAGGGCTGATTTTCGGGTTAGGTCTTCTATTGAGCAAATGCTTAGAAATCCTGCTAGGGCTCATTTTATGGGTAGGTCTTATTTTCGGGGAAACACGGTAAGTTACATTTTAGACTCTCCTTCTTTTCCTGAGGAATATACACACTGATCCTGGAGTTCATGAGTATCGATTGTGACCTCTGTCTCCACCGGTGGCCCAGGCAAGGGGTGCCCGTGTTGGTTGTCCTCTGGTTAACAGCTCAGCTGAAGGCAGGAAGCAAATGAGCTGTCGGGAGGTGGTCTTTCGCACCTGAGATCCGTTATGGCCTTAAACATATTTGTAAACGCCCCCTTTTAGCCCTCTGAACCAAAAGTAAAAGACGAGGCCACTTGGTGAGAGACCTGTTTTGCTTGGTGATTAAAAAAATCTAGCACTGCCTAGTCCTTTGAGCTTTGCAAAAATTCACTTCATTTTGCCGTGAAGCAGGTGTCAGGCGAAGACGGTGTGTGTGTTTATGATCGTTACGTTGTATTAAAGAGCCGCGTTGAGTTCCCGATGAGAACGGGGCTGCATATCCGTCTACCTGCAAAGCAATTAAATTATTGTCTGACATGTTTATAGCTCCAGAGCCAGTAATCAGCTTTTAGTCTGAATAGAGGATGTGGCGTTATAATCCACTGCTTCCAGGGCTGAGAGGTTCATATATTTAGCATTTGCATTTGATAATTTAATTTAAATAATACAGAGCGAGCACAGATACACTTCTTGGCACTTGTCAGAGTAACAGGAAAGAATGCAAAGCAAGGGCTGTGGGGTGTGTGTGTGTGTGTGTGTGTGTGTGTGTGTGTGTATAAATAATTTTGTATTCCTGAACGGTCTTCACTTCCTCGTTATTAACCTCAGCTGCTCTTGCTGAATAAAGCGGAAAATGGTAGTAGCCTCTAAAGTCACGAGTATTATGTCTCTCTTTGTTCCCTTTTTCCTTTTCCCATGGCGACAATATCTGAGCAATCTCCAAGTTTCCATGTTGGTAGTGAAAGGCCCAAACTATTATATATATATGTTAAAAAAAAATCCCCCTCCTCCCTGGGACTTTTTTTCTTGCAAGATGCCTTTATGTATTAGAGATCAATTTTCTGATAAGACTCTCCGTTCCAGGGAATATTTGGTAATTTTAAGCGAAAGTAAGTACTTTGCCACATGGAGGGAGAAGCCCAAGTGAATGTTCAATAATATCACCAACTCAATGAAATAAATTACAGAAAAGATTCCCTTTTGTCTCACGCTCTTCTCCAAAATCACCCTGGATTTGCTTTGATGGGACCGCATAGCTATCAATTTCTGGACAGATTTTGCTTAATTCAGGGCAAGTGGTACCACTTGGTTTCCAAACATGTCCCCATCTCCTCTCACCCCCTTCCTTTTTCCTCTACTTCCCATGCACAAAATCCCTACAGATTATTCACATCCCTGGAACGGGAATTCTAGAATGTTCCCATTTTGCCCTGGAGGTCATAGGCCTTGAGAAACGAAAGAAACAAAACCTTATGTGCCCTATCATTAGTTACTTTTTTCCTGAAGTTATTCTTTTCTCCATGCTGCATGGCTTTTTTTTTTTTTAATCTTACCCAATATGACCTAGCTAACTTTTCTCAGGCACTGAGTCCTGATTAGAACTCAGGGAGGTCAGACGAGGCCGCTGATTAAACGCCCCTGCCTCCCTCCCTGTGCCAGGACCGGCCCTCTCGCCCGAAATGCCCACCGGTTGCAAATCCTGCACGTGTCGTCTGCAAATGCTTTCAAAGGAAGTTCATTTTACCGAGAATGAACATTTTCTAATGGATGTAGTTTAAAACTCAGGTAAATAAATAATAATAATAAAAAAACATGTGCGTAGATTTGCTGTTGTTTCTAATTCCATTAGCATCTTCCCAGGGGGATGAAATGGAGAAACAGGTGGAGACAGACGGGCAGCTTCCCTTTGGTTTTTATTTGTTTTTAGATTGAGCGTGGCTGGTCAGAATTCCATGAGACCTGAAGCAGACACGCGTTCAGCCACCAAACTATGGCCCCCCAATTACTTCTGGCACCACCCAGTTGCTGGTCTAGACGAGTAAATAACTAACGTAAACCCAATCACAGAAAAGCACACTCAGATCACCCTTGACGCCTTTAACTAGACTAACAATCTTATACATCTTACACATTCTTCACTCAACAAAATGATACTATAAGCCGACTGCTAAAGCATAGATGAACATCAAACGGAATTCTGTTTAAGTTTTGTTTTTTTTAAACTATAGTCGCCCCTCCAACGGTCTGAGGGACAGTGAACTGGCCCCTGTTTAAAAGTTTGAGGACCCCTGGCTTAAAAGATCATCCTAGTGGGTCACAGCACACCAAGGCCTCCTGTTGCAGTCGTCCCAACTCTATGAATGGAGAGAAAAGTTTCTTGTTCCCCCGTCACG
>NC_033689.1:6847423-6859859 GCF_000165445.2 Microcebus murinus
GCCACAACCTGTTCTTGGGGTAACCAGTGCGGCCGGAGATTGGCAGAGGGGCTGCCCTCCCGTTCCTATTTTAAATGCATCCCGAGAAATAAGGCCTGAGTCTGCCAAATGCCCACTCTTTCCCCTGAAGGAACAGCCTCCCCCCGCCCCGCACCCCACCGTCAGCCACGGCGACAGGTATTTTGCATCCGGAATCTCTTTCAAACCTCCCAACAACCAGGGAGTCCCTTATTCCCCGTTTTCCAGATGCTGAGACTGAATAGAGGACAAGCGAGCAAAACTGGCCCATGGTCACCCTGCTCGGAGCAAAAGGAATTAAAATCAAGTGCAGGTCTCTCCGGCCCCAAAGCCCGTGCTAGCTGTGCCCTCTCTGCGGCCACTGCTTCTTTGTGTGGATTGGCACGTGTTCTGTCCCTGTATAATGTGTGACCTTGATCTTCAGTCAGTATCGATCACCCCCGAACCCTTGTCAGTCTGGACATGTGTGATCATGAAAAGCTTGCTGGTACCAGCAGCGATGCAGCAGTATAGAAATCACGTAGGCGGCGTGCGGCGGTGGCTCATGACGTCATCCTAGCACTCTGGGAGGTCTGAGCGAGGATCGCTACCAATCAACAATGCACTGATGCTACAGCACGGAAGGCAGATGGATTGATTTATACATGTGCAAGAGAAGCAAGGAACACCTTGAAACACAGTGTGACAATTGGGGAAGCCTCTGTCCCTGCACTTCCATGGCTGGCTCACTGCATGTCCTCTTAAAATGCATGATTCTTGTACTGCCCGAATGGTCCATTCACCCTCCTCCTTTTATTCTTGATTCAGAGCTTTCTTTCATTCTTATGCCGAGCATCCTTAAAATATATATAGTATATAATAGTATAAAATACTATCACATGCCTTTTCATTTTATTTCCCAGTACGAAGCCGTCAGGGTTCAAAAAATCCTTTTTTGCTTCGGAAGCAAGGAAAATCTGCAGACGCTGCTTGCAAACCACTGACCCTGTGACGGCGTAATTTAAATGGATTGTGTGCTGTTTTGTGACCGGTCTTGGCCAGAGAAGGGTCCCCTGGTAGAACCCACCCTTGTCAGCATTTCCAGGGGGAGAGGAATTTGCCTGCCTGATTAAATCCTCCAGACCAGGTGTCCTCAAACTACGGCCCGCAGGCCACAGGTGGGGGTTTTTGCCCATTTGTTTTTACTTTTTTTCACTTCAAAATAAGATAGGTGCAGCGTGCATAGGAATTTGTTCATAGTTTTTCTTCGTTTGTTTGTTTGTTCGTTTAAACTATACTCCAGCCCTCCGACAGTCTGAGGGACAGTGAACTAGACCCCCTGTTTAAAAAGTTTGAGGACCCCTGGTTTAGAGAATAGCAACGGAGGGCAAAGATGAGGCCACAAATGCAAATGGCACCATGGTTTGTGCAGAGTCACTTTTAGGTGGTGGCTCCCATTCTTTATTCGACGAAAGCCAGATGCTCATGGTTCGCATTGTTGATGGGCTCACACTCCCAGATAGCTCATAGAATCCCATCAATCAATCAAAGGGCCCTGCTTAACAGAATTTCAAGGGAGGCTGCCATGTCGCTGGTGTATTAAGGGATTACAGGGCCCCGGAAACTAGATTCGTAATTTTTCTAGAAGTTTCCACTCCGCTTCTCCATATACCGGCATCCCCCAAGAAAGACTGGGAAAAGGAAGTCAGGGACAAATAAATGTCCAATGTCACACGCTAGCAGTGTGTCTTCCACAAGACAAAGTGAGTTACTAAGAGAAAAATTTCCCAGTGATTTAAAAGATAGCCTTTAAATTCTATTAGAATTTCTTTTCTTTTTCTTTTTTTTTTTGGGGGGGAATAAAAGGCAACGAGCTAAGTGTGAGAATAAGATGTAAACCTCCCTGCGATAGTTGATGGCTAATGAACAGAAAGTATTAATCTTGGCAACCAAGGAGAGAAAAATGCACAGTGTTTTTCATTAAATCAACGAAATGATTAAATGAGTTAGTCAGGAGAAGCCCTTTTAATTTTCTGAATGTGAAAACGTGCAGCTTCTAAGAAATAAATCCAAAGCACCTCTCTAAGCAAATTTTGACCATAAAAAATGCGGGTTATAAAGATGTTTGGTATTTTCTTCTTTATAGATATAGTCAATATTTTAAAAAAAGAAGAGAATGGCAAAGCTTCCTTTGGTTTTTATTTGTTTTTAGATTGAGCGTGGCTGGTCGCCCACAAGCCTGTCTTGGGGTACACCAGTGCGGCCGGAGATTGGCAGAGGGGCTGCCCTCCCGTTCCTATTTTAAATGCATCCCGAGAAATAAGGCCTGAGTCTGCCAAATGCCCACTCTTTCCCCTGAAGGAACAGCCTCCCCCCGCCCCGCACCCCCACCGTCAGCCACGGCGACAAGTATTTTGCATCGGAATCTCTTTCAAACCTCCCAACAACCAGGGAGTCCTTATTCCCCGTTTTCCAGATGCTGAGACTGAATAGAGGACAACCGAGCAAAACGGCCCATGGTCACCTGCTCGGAGCAAAAGGAATTAAAATCAAGTGCAGGTCTCTCCGGCCCCAAAGCCCGTGCTAGCTGTGCCCTCTCTGCGGCCACTGCTTCTTTGTGTGGATTGGCACGTGTTCTGTCCCTGTATAATGTGTGACCTTGATCTTCAGTCAGTATCGATCACCCCCGAACCCTTGTCAGTCTGGACATGTGTGATCATGAAAAGACTTGCTGGTACCCAAGCAGCGATGCAGCAGTATAGAAATCACGTATCGGCCGTGCACGGTGGCTCATGACCGTCATCCTAGCACTCTGGGAGGCTGAGGCGGGAGGATCGCTCGAGGTCAGGAGTTCGAAACCAGCCTGAGCAAGAGCGAGACCCCATCTCTACTAAAAATAGAAAAATTAATTGCCAACTAAGAATATATAAAAAAAATTAGCCAGGCATGGTGGCGCATGCCTGTAGTCCCAGCTACTCGGGAGGCTGAGGCAGGAGGATCGCTTGAGCCCAGGAGTTTGAGGTTGCTGTGAGCTAGGCTGAGGCCACGGCACTCTAGCTCAGGCAATAGAGTGAGACTTTGCCAAGAAAGAAAGAGAGGGGGAGAGTGGGAGAGGAGAAAGGGAAGGGAGAGAGGAAGGGGAAAGGGAAGAAAGGAAAAGAAAGAAAAGAAAAAGAAAAGAAAAGAAAAAAAAGAAGAAAAGAGAAGAGAAGAGAGAGAAGAGAAGAGAGGAAGAGAGAGAGGAGAGAGAAGAAGGAGAGGAGAAGAGAAGAGAAGAAGAGAAAGAAGAGAAGAGAAGAGAAGAGAAGAGAAAGAGAAGAGAAGAGAGAGAAGAGAAGGAGAAGAGAAGGAAAGAAGAGAAGAAGAGAAGGGGGAAGGGAAGAAGAAATCACGTAGCACCATGCTTGAGTTTGCTTCTGTTCATCTCTACCTTTGGAGACCAAGCCAATGCAGGAGAGGCGATGAGACATTTCTGGGCAGGGGAGACACGATCTCTCTGTGTCTTGGGTCTTTCTGCGCTGTGTCAGGTGTCTAGACTTAACGCTACTGACCAAAAGGCGGCTGACAGCAGGACTTCGCTTGGGGAGGTTGTGGTTCTAGAACGTTTCCTGGTCGAGTGGCTCTGAGCCAGGCGACCTCAAACTACGGCCCACGGGCCACATGCAGTGTTTTTGCCTGTTTGGTTTTTTTTACTTCAAAATAAGATATGTGCAGTGTGCATAGGAATTTGTTCATAGTTCTTTTTTTTGTTTGTTTGTTTTAAACTATAGTCTGGCCCTCCAAGGGTCTGAGGGACAGTGGACTGGCCCCCTGTTTACAAAGTTTGAGGACCCCTGGTCTGAGCAATGGAGCCATGGCTGGCCTTCTAGAAGTCACCGAAACGCAAAGTGGCAGGATCTTAGGGGACCCTGAACACTGATCCGGGCACGTTTAATGTCCTGTTCCTGCGTAGCAAATGTTCAGTTTCTTCTCGGGCATGGGGCTGATAAAATCTCACGAACATGGACAGTTCATCATAGCAAATGTAACGATTTTCATTTGTTTTTAATTCTGTGATTAGTTCTGTTAATAAAAATGTCTTATTTAAGCTATCGACACCCGCTAAAATGCCATAATATTAATTTCGTGGAAAAATTCCAACAGAACTATATTAGTTTCTTTTCTCCCCATTAAGGTAACTTTATGGACTTTTAATGGCTCTCTCTGCAATAATGGTTTTTATTGACCTAATTATTAAATGAGTTAAAATCTGTCTCAATGCCTTGAAAATTGTGTAACAGCAGAATCAAGGAGAGAGCCGCGGTTGGTTACTGTGAGTTAAATTAGGAGAGACCCTGAACCCATTTGTGTTTCCTACATGAATTTGGTTCATTCAAAAGGAACGACAGATAATATTCTACTTTGTTTGAAGGTATATGCCGTTTGCTCTGTATAAAATCTGTAGTAGCAAAATAATACTTTATGCTGAGTTATAATATTATATACATGGGAAACTTCTCTGTGTTCTCTTCCTTTTCTGCCTCTTACACTTTTCTCCTTTGATGATTTCCAAAAACAGGGTCAGAATTTTGGCAACGATATTAAATACAGGATGCAATCTATAAAGAAGTTTTATAATTATTTTTTTTTAGTATAAAAATAATATGGTCAGTATGTACACCATGGAGCACTACTCAGCTATAAGAAACAACGGTGATCCAGCACCTCTTGTGTTTTCCTGAATAGAGCTGGGACCCATTCTACTAAGTGAAGTATCTCAAGAATGGAAAAACAAGCACCACATGGACTCACCAGCAAATGGGTATTAATTGATCAAGACCTAAGTGGACATATAGGAGTAACATTTATTGGGTGTTGGACAGGTGGGAGGGGGAGGAGGAGAGGGGTGTATACAAACACGAGTGAGATGTGCAACATTTGGGGGATGGTCACGCTTGAAGCTCTGACTCGAGGGGGAAGGAGGCATGGGCAATATACGTGACCTTAACACTTGTACCCCCATAATATGCTAAAATAAAAATAATAGTAGTAATACAGTCGGTAGAATAAATGTAAACCATGCAGACAAAAGAGAGTAAAATGTCCAGTCCCACTTTCCAAAAGTGCCACACTTAAAAGGTAGAGGAAGCTGTCTGTAAATGATTGGTTTTGGCCTTGTGCTAATATGGACATTTTGGGGGCGGGGTGCGGACAGCAAATACGTGACACCACGCCCGTCATCTCCTCTCCCAAATCAGACAGCGTGGAGAACAGGGCAGTCTTGGAGTCCGTCCCAGGCCTGCGCTTCAGAAAGGCGCACCAATGTGGGCTGACGCGGGCAGGGAGACCTGCTTCATGTCCCTGGCGATCAGGCACAGCGTGGAGTATTTGCACAGACGCACTCGTGTGAATCTCACTTGCTCATCAAAGAAATTCTGGGCAGGAGGGAGGATGGGGATTATCAGTTCTATTTGAGGAGACAAAAAACCAAGACTCAGAGTAAGGAGGTGACTAAATCAGGGCCCACAGTTGGTAAAGAGTAAAATGAGAATGAAAAGACATAAAGACATAACTCCAGAAAGCTGACCCGTTAATTCTTCTTCTGTCAGGCTTGCTTTTTTCTTCTTTTTTTTTTTTTTTTTCAGATAGGGTCTTGCCTTGCTCTATCACCCAGGTTAGAGTGCAGAAGTGTCAGCCTCGCTCACAGCCACCTCAAACTCCTGGGCTCAAGCCATCCTCCTGCCTCAGCCTCCTCCCGAGTAGCTGGGACTACAGGCGTGAACCACCACACCCGGCTTTTTTTTTCCCATTTTTTCTAGAGACGGGGTCTCGCTCTTGCTCAGGCTGGCCTTGAACTCCTGACCTCAAGGGATCCTCCCGCCTTGGCCTCCCGGAGTGCTAGGGTTACAGGTGTGAGCCATGGTGCTGAGCCGTGTCACTCTTGCATCCATTCATTCTACAAATATTTACTGAGCACTTTCTATGTGTCAGACACAAGATACTCAGCAATGGGCAGGACAGACACACTCTCTTCCCTAAGGGAGCCTCCGTTCTGGAAGCTTCTATTTTAGGGGGTGGAGGCTGATAATAAATTCATGAATAAGATGATTTCAGCTAGCAGCTGGAATCTATAGAATTCGCACTAGCAGAAGCTTTGGGGTACTTAGGGGCTCAAGAAGGAAGGCCTTATAGACTGACATTCGAAGTGAGCCCAGCAGAAGGAGGCAGTACTATGAAACGAACTTGAAACAGAGTCACAGGCAAAGGTCTAGCTAGGTGTACACGGGTTAAGGGGGGGGGAGTCCTTGTGATCAGAGGACAGAGAGAGAGTCTCGGGGCCTGTCTATAGGGTCTAGGAAGAAGGGAGCAGGCAGGGCAGCCCCAGAGCTGCAGCAACCAGGATAACAGATTTGCATTCTTGGCCGGGGTGCGGTGGCCTCGCTCGTCATCCTAGCACTCTGGAGGCCGAGGTGGAGGATACGCTTGAGGCTTCAGGAGTTCGGGACCAAGGCTGAGCAGACGAGACCCCGTCTTCTATCAAATAGAAAGAACATCTGACCTGACCCAACTAAAAATCATTACCGAAAAATTAGCTGTGCATCGGTGGCGCGTGCCCTGTAGTCCCGTCACTCGCGGAGGCTGGGCCCAGGAGGATCGCTTGAGCCAGGAGTGGAGGTTGCTGTAAGCGAGGCTGACAACGCGGACTCACTCTAGCCTGGGCAACAAAGCGAGACTCTGTCTCAAAACAACAACAACAAAAGGATTGCATTCCGTTCTCATTGTACTGGGCACCATTAGCGGACATTAAAGAAACGCCATAAGCCCGTATACGTTTTGGGCGCGGGGTCAAGACACCGCGTTCTGCCTCTCCGCGATACTGTCCAATCCCTGGGCATATTCGTCTTAAATGCAACTGGCGCGAACCATGTCTCGCTGCAGGTGCACGCACTTCTTCTCTGATGGACCCAGAACGGACTGTCCCCGTCTCCGCCTCGGCCTGGCCAGGGCTAGGGCTACAACCCTCTCTCAAGGACCAGGGCTAACTCCCGGGGCAAGGCACCAGGGACTCTTACAAGGCCCAACAAGGAACCTTGCTGTGTGCCACGCCAGCCCGCAGCAGCGGGAAGACGGCCTGGCCGGAAGGAGGCGACCTGCAAGCTGTCCCCTAAACAGCAAACAGAGGCGACCCTGAAAGCCGCCGTTGCCCCACACGGCAGGCCCCGCTGCGTGGCGATGCCGCTCTCGCCTCGACCCTGAACGCACAGCTGAGCCTGCCCTGGCTGCCGGCCGGCTGCTGCGACCCGCACGTGCTTGCGAGCCCCTGCTTGTGTGACACAGTGCGGAGGCGCGGCGGTCCCCGGTGCGGCAGCGCTGGCGGTCCCGCTATTGCGGCGCCGTGGCGGTCCGCCGGGTGCGGAGCGGGGGTCGGCGGGTCGACGTGCCGGGTCCGGAGGCGTAGGCGGTTCCCTGGGGGCCGGGCGGGCGGTGACCGCGGCGAGGAGGGGCCCCCGGTGCGGAGGCGCGGCGGTCCCGTGGGTGCGGAGGCGCGGCGGTCCCCCGGGTGCGGCAGCGCGGCGGTTCCCGGGGGAGCGCGTCCGGAGGCGAGCGCGGTGCCACGGTGGCGGAGGCGCGGCGTCCCGGGGGCGGAGGCTGGAGGTCCCGGGTGCGGAGGCGAGGCCGGTGCCACGTGCGGAGAGGTGTGGCGTCCTGCGCTGTCTAGCGCTGCCATCTGCGGCAGAGACCGGCGCTGGGCCATGGTGCTGATCGCCTGTGGCTGCCGATGCCGTTGCGTTCTCCTCAGCCCTCGGGGTAGGCTTGCCGTGACCGCCGCGGTTTTCACAGGTGGGGAGAACTGAGGCAGGGCAAAGTTAACTCAGCGCTGATGCGCGATGGTGCCGCCAGCGAGGCGTGGGATCCGGGAAGGGTTCCGCTGCCAGAGCGTGTACGCTAGACCGGGAAGCGCCGCCTCCTGCTGTCGCACGGACCGGGCGTGCCTGAACTTCGAGGAAGCCAGGAGGCCCGCTTGGGTGCCCTTCTGCAGCGTCTTGGGCCCCTTGCAGATCGAGGTGAGGATGGCCACCGACTCAAAGGGTTCAGCGAACGCAAGGGAGAGGCTGCAAACCAGAATGCAGGGGACAGCGCCCAGGTCAGCTTCCACAGGCGCCGGCGCACAGCTCATTGGGCCCCTCCCTGGGAGGCTGGGGACAGTCCTGCTAGGATGGCTGAGGGGGGGGAGCAGGAGGGGGAACGGCAGGGGGGCACGGGAGGGGGCACAGGAGGGGCAGCAGGGGGGCAGAGGGAGGGGGCAGGGAGGGGCAGAGGAGGGGCCAGCAGGAGGGGCAGAGAGGGGGGCCGAGGAGGGGCCAGAGAGGGGCAGAGGAGGCCAGAGGAGGAGGGCAGAAGGGCCGAGGGGGGGCGAGAGGAGGGCAGGGAGGGGCCAGAGGGGGGAAGGGAGAGGAGGGGCAAGAGAGGGGGCAGAGGAGGGGGGTGGGGCCAGAGGAGGGGGGCGAGGAGGGGCCAGAGGAGGGGGGCAGAGAGGGGGCCAGAGAGGGGGCAGAGGAGGGGGCCAGAGGAAGGGGGCAAGGCAGGGCCCACGCGAGGGGGGCAGAGGGAGGGGGCAGAGGAGGGGCAGGGGCCAGAGACGGGGGCAGAGGAGGGGGGCAGAGGAGGGCCAGAGGGAGGGGGCACGAGGAGGGGGGCAGGAGAGGGGGGAACAACAGAGGAGGGCCGAGGAGGGGGCAGAGGAGGGGCCAGAGGAGGGGGGGCCTACGAAGAGGGGCCAGAGGAGGGGCAGAGGAGGGCAGAGGAGGGGCAGAGAGGGCCCAGAGGAGGGGGGCAGAGAGGGGCCAGAGAGGGGCAGGAGGGGGGCAAGAAGGGGCAGGAAGGGGGCCGAGGGGGGCAAGGAGGGGGGCAGAGAGGGGCAGAGGAGGGGCAAGGAGGGGAAGGAGGGGCGCCAGAGAGGGGGCCAGTAGGAGGGGGGGGCAAGGAGGGCAGAGAAGTTGGGCGAGGAGGCCAGAGGGGGGCAGAGGAGGGCAGAGGAGGGGCAGAGGAGGCAGGGGGGCCAGAGTAGGGGGGGCAGAGGAGGGCCAGAGGAGGGGGAGAGGAGGGGCAGAGGAGGGGGACAGAGAACAGGGCAGAGGAGGGGGGCAGAGGAGGGCGCGCAGAGGAGGGCAACCAGAGAGGGCCAGAGAGAAAAAGGGAGCCAGAGGAGGGGCCAGACGGAGGGCGGCAGCAGGAGGGACAAGAGGCAGAGGAGGCGAGGCAGAGGAGGGGGGGCAGAGGAGGGGGGAAACACAGGAAAGGAAGAGAGAAGGAAAAAAACAAAGCCAGAGGAGGGGGGCAAGAAAAGAGAAAAAGAAAGGGCGAAAACCCCAGAGAGGGCGGGGCAGAGAGGGGGCAGAGAAAAGGCAGAGAAAGGAACAGAGGAAGGGGGCCAACAGAAAGAGGAGAGAGGGGCAGAGGAGAAGAGAGAAGGGGAAAGAGGGGGGGAAAAGGCAGAGGAGAACAGAGGGGGCAGAGAGGGAGGGCCAGAGGAAAGAAAACCGCAGAGGAGGGGAGAGAGAGGCAAAAGGAGGCGGCGGCAGAGAGGGAAGCCAAAAGAGGAAAAGAGGGGCAGAAAAGAAAGTCAGAGAGGAAAAGGGAGGAAGGGCGCCAGAGGAGAGAAGGAAGGGGGCACGAGGAGGAGGCACAGGAGCGGGCGCAACAGAGGAGGGCACAGGAGGGGGCAAGAGAGGGGGCAGAGGAGGGGGCAGAGGACGGGGCCGAGGAGGGGGCGGCAGAGGAGGGGGCAGCAGGGACGGGGGATAGAGAGGGGGCACAGGAGGGAGCACAGGAAGGGGGCGCAACCAGGAGGGGGGGCAACAGGAAGGGGGCGCTTTCAGAGAGGGGGGCAACAGGAGGGGGGCGCTTCCAGGGAAGGGGGACAGCAGGAGGGGGGAACAGGAGGGGGCACAGGAGGGGGGCCAGCAAGGAAAAGGGGGGCACAGGAGAGGGCCCAAGGGCCCGGGGCAGAAAGGAGGGGGCCACAGGAGGGGGGCCAACAGGAAAAAAGGGGGCATGCAAAGCCCCTCTTCCTTCGGTGCCCTGGATCCCAAGAGGGTTGGTTTGGCTTACTCTTGTTTTAACACTTTTTATTTTTTATTGTACACAGAGAAAGTCTTTCGCTCTGTTTGGCGCAGGCTAGAACGTGAGTCGCTGTGGCCTTTCACCCTAGCTTGCACAGCCAAACCTTCCAACTCGCTTGGCTTCAAAGCGATCCTCCCTGCCTTCAAAGCTCCCCGAGTAAGCTTGGACTACAAGGCCAAACACGCCACCACCATGAAAAAAACGGCTAATATGTTTCCTTATATATTACTTTAAAGTTGGCCAATTTTAATTTTCTTTTCTTTTTTTAGTAAAACGACACGGGTTTGCTCGGCTCTTGGCTCAGCTTGGTCTCTTAACTTCCATAGCCCGCATTTTTAAAAAAACCCGTTTGGGCATCCTCTTTTGCGAACCAGGGATGTGTGCAAAGACCGCTATGCGAACACACGCGGAGCCCGCACGTGACTTTTGAATCAGCTGGGCATCTACAGTTGCCGCCGGCCGCATTTTCCAGTGGGTCCTGAAATTGCACCTGTTTTTCAGAAGGAAAACTCGTGTGCGCTGCAACGGGAAGAATGCCCCAAAGGGGCAAAGCGAAGCCCCTTTTTGAGGGAAGTCGGCTATGGGTCTAATGAGCTGAGTTTCAAACTCGGGTTTTTCGCTTTGAACGGCACGCGAGTTTGCAACGTGTTTCTCCGATCTCTCGTCCTGTTTCCTTCCAAACCCGCAATGGCGTTTTGAATGTCCGTGGGAAATGGAAGGCAAACTCGTGGCATGACGAGGAAGGTTTTAAGTTTTCCCAATTCCTTTTGGCTAGCTGCCTGGGGAAAGCAGCCTACAATCTGTGGCAGTGAGATTAAGGGAATCCTCACCCGCGGGTTTCCGTGGGAAAAAACCTCCCCCCGCGTTTTTCCCGTTAACGGACATGCAAGCTTGGGAAATTCCGCGGGCTTGTGGCCGGTTGGGGCATCCTCGGCGGGTCGCGCCGGCGGTCGAGGCCCAGCTGCCCCGACGCCCGCGTGGGGAGGGAAACGACAGCCCCCGCCTATCTCACGGGCTTGGCTCTTGCGCACCTGCTCTTCCCCTCCAAAGTCAAAACCCGCAATGGGGTTGATAAAAATTAAAGGAGTCGGCCGGCGTCGGTTGGCCACATCCTGTCATCCGAGCAAACTCTGGGGAGGCCGAAGGCGGGAGGAAAAATTTCCGGCTTTGAAAGGTTTTCAGGAGATTCCGAGACCGAGGGCCTGAAGCAATGAAAGCGAGACCCGCCGTTCTCTCACCAATCAAAATAGAAAAGAAATTAATTTTGGGCCACCTTAAAATATATTAGAAAAAAAGAATTAGCGCGGCAGGTTTTTGGCCCGAGTGGCCGTAAGTTCGCCAGCTACTCGGGAGGGCTTGAGGGCACGGAGGAATCGCTTGAAAAGCCAGGAAGTTTTGAGGTTGCCCTAATGACGAGCTGACCCCTCGAAGCATTCTCCTGCCTCGGCCCTCCCCAGAGTGCTAGATGACAGTGCGTGAGCCCACCCCCGCCCGGTCTTGAGTTTATAAGGGGAAATTTTTTTTTAGGAGTCCACGCAAAGCGCTTTTTGCAACGCTATTTTTCATCCTTTTTTCGTCATCTAAATTAACTTTTTTCAATTTTATTCGGCTTGGATGAAACGTTTGAACATTTTTTATTCTTGCCTGCCAGAAACAAGAGCAATTAACAAAGGGAAAGAAAGATGGTCGATCCTGGGCGGATAATAAGAAATATTTGCCTTCGCCCTCCCCAGAGGGACTCGAGGGGCAGGCGTGGAAGCGGATGGCTCAGCCGGCAGGGAGGCCAATGGCCCGGTCGCGGTGGAAAAAACGTTGCCAGGCCACTGGGGGAGCTTGAGTGAGGGGCTCACCGCCTAGATTTCCACCACACTTTCAAGGCGGCTCCTGACCCCCCAAAGGACGAGAGCCCCCGGACTAAAGGACGAGTTTGGCGCGACGGTTGGGTGAAGGGCACCCGGAGGAAGTGACACGGGCGGCACGAAGGCTGCGCATCATCATGGCCGAGGGCCTCGCCCTCACAGCGGCGCACGCGTGAGTGCCCACTCCGCGCGAGGCTCTGGCCGGGCATTTGGCGGGCGTCGTCGCCTTTGGTCTTCACAGGATCTCTTGGCGGAGCTGCTGCCCCCCCTTCACAGGTGGCAGCCTCCAGTGTTCAGGCTCCCCGCCGAGAGGAGGGGCACCTCTCGGATTTGAACCCCGGTCTGGACGGTTCCTAAGCTCAGCGTTAGTATAGATTTTCTCCGTTTGGGATCACAGTGAGAGTGTGTCTAGACCCTCACCTCCCCAGTAGGTGGCAAGTCGTCTTGTCCTGTCTTGTCTTTTTTCTTTTCTTTTC
>NC_033689.1:6873297-6910271 GCF_000165445.2 Microcebus murinus
CTTTACAGTGAAGTCGAGTACAGATGAAGACAGTAAAATGGGTGTTGTATTAATTTTTAGCTGGCCTTCTTGGTTGTTGAGCTCAGGTCCTGTTGTTTTTGCACAGGAAGGGTTTGTCAGGGCCGGGGCGCCGGGGTGCTCGACGGCTGTCATCCCTAGCACTCTGGGATGCGAGGGGGAAGGATTGCTGGAGGTTCAGGGAGTTTCAAGACCGGGCCTGAGCGAGAACCCCATCTGACTGCTATAAATAGAAAAACGCTTAATCGGCGCACTAATATATATAGAAATATTAGCCGAGGGCATCGGTGGCGCATGCCTTGTAGTCCAGCTACTCGGGGATGGCTGAGGCAGAGGATCCGCTTGAGCAGGGGAGTTGGAGGTTGCTGGTGACGAGGGCTGGATGCCACGGGCGCTCACTCCTAGCCTGGGCAACAGAGTGAGACTCTGTCTAAAAAACAAAAAAAAAGAAAGAAAAAAAGGGGTTGATCATAAGGGCCTTTGGAGCAGCTGTTCAGCGACTGAGGGGCCCCACCAGCGTAGGGTTCTCCAGGAGAGAGCTCAAGGAAGGAAAAGGATGTTAAACCAAATAATCACTGAGGGGTTTTAAACAACATTAACAAAGTTTGTTAAGGTCGTGACTGTGTGCTACCTGCATTTTAGGTCCTAAAACCACCGCCTGGAACTGCAAAGGTATATATGTCCCACACTCTGGGAGGGACCAGAGTGGTCTGGAGGAGTTGACGCGGAAAGCTGTAAGTGACATCATGGCAAAAGCAATGCCCGGCTTTGCGGGCCTTGCTAGCCACTCCGGTCGGGCGCTCACCGGCCGCGACCCCTCGCCCGCAGCCGCACTCAAAGTCTGCACAGCAGTCTGCGCTGTGCATGGACAACGCGTCCCTTTTGCTCTTGCGTGATGAGGAAAGCTCGAAAACACTGGAAGCTTGTTTTCCTTTCCAGGCAGCTTTACTAGTCATGCAAATATCAGAATAGGAAACATATGCATATGTGTTTTCATATTGTTATGAAAACAACATATATGTTTTCATATACGCATATTTCATATTGCATATATGTTATTTTTAAATGTTCACAATTTTATTTTGATGCGTGAAAAATTAGAAAAGTCATATCACGGCTGCCGGCTGAAGTCGCTGTGCGCGTTCACCTGTGGCTGCCGGCTGTCGTCCCTGCTCGGATCGGAGTGGTTAAGGAGCTTGGATTTTATTCTAAGAGGATGGAAAGCCAGGGAGGTGAGCAGAAGCCTGGCCAGCAAGGCCCGATGATTGGCATGCCAAAAAGACCCCCGACCTACAGAGGAAGGGGTGGGTGGTCAGCAGCTAGACTAGAAAAAGGGCGAAGAGCGGCTGTTGCGGAATCAGGGGGGGAAACTAGTGCAGGAACTGGGAGAAGGGCTGTGGGAAGGGGGACGGGAGAATGCGTCCAAGCTGCTGACTGATTGATTGGATGGGGAGGAATGCAGTAGGTGCTCAAAACTATTTTCTGAACAATGTGGCTCACAGACCTTTACCCCAGAAAGAGCCAGGTTAGTCTAATCATTCTTTTTTTTTAATATCTTTTTTATGTCAGCATATTATGGGGGTACACATTTTAAGGTTTCAAATAATGCCCTTGCCCCTCCACCCCCCAAAAAGTCTGAGCTTCAAGCGTGACCATCCCCCAGACGGTGCACATCTCACTCATTATGTATGTATACACCCGCCCCCTCCTCCCCCCTCCCACCCGCCCCATACCCAATTAATATAGTTCTTATATGTCCACTTAGTTGCTGATCCGTTAATACCAATTTGCTGGTGAGTCCATGTGGTGCTTTTTTTTTCATTCTTGGGATACTTCACTTAGCAGAATGGGTTCCAGCTCTATCCAGGAAAACACAAGAGGTGCCAGATCACCGTTGTTTCTTATAGCTGCATAGTGCTCCATGGTATACATATAGCACATTTTATTAATCCACTCATGGATTGGTGGGCGCTTGGGATGTTTCCACAACTTTGCGATTGTGAACTGTGCTTCTATAAACATTTGAGTGCAGGTGTCTTTTTTGTAGAGTGTCATTGGATAGTCTGGGTAGATGTAATCACCAAGGAAATTCAAATCAAAACCACAATGAGCTATCACTTAACTCCAGTGAGAATGGCCTTTATGAAAAAGTCCCCAAACAATAGATGGTGGCGTGGATGTGGAGAGAGAGGAACACTCCTACACTGCTGGTGGGATGCAAACTGGTCCAGCCTCTGAGGAAAGCAACAGGGAGGGGATATAGCTTAAAGCGATGCAAGTGAATCGACCATTTGATCCAATCATTCTTTTATCAGTTTTTCGGCCCCAAATCCTCAAGTATTGCACCTGCCTTAACTGAAACGTACAAATAGTGCGCGCAGAATAGTCTCTCCACCCAGTCCACACTCCCCACCCTGCACCCCTCTCTGCTTCACTCGGGTCCCTCGGGAGTAAGGTCCCCAAGCCAGGCCTGAGAGCCGATGTCGCCAGTCCCCTCTGGTTCCTTACGGGGTCAGGGGCCGTCTCTGCGTCTCCGGTCGCTTTCTGCTTGTCTGAAGACACTGCTTTCAGCTGGGGGGCAGATTTGTCCCCCCGGAGGACATCAGGCAGTGTCTGCAGATGCCACCCGTGGAGGGGACAGGGGGCGATGCGTTAGTCACATCAAGTGGGCAGAGGCCACGCAGATGCTGCTGGGCGTCCTGCAGTGCACAGGGCCCCCTCCGGCCCCAAACCTCGATGGAGCCTGAGGCTGAGAAAACGCGGTGGAAAAGGTGGGCATCTCGGCGGTACCTGGCCAGGGCAGAGACAGAGCCACGGCGGGGCAGGTCCTGCCATGCTCTTATTAGTGTTTGCTTTAACTCCTTTCATACCGCTCACGAGTGTTCCCGTGTTTCGCGCCGTCTGCTAAGGACCGTGGATGCCGACACGCAGTCTTGTCCACGTGGAACGAAGCGATCCCACTGGTGGAAACCGTGCAGGGTTTGTGCCGCCCAGGGAAAAAGGAGCGGGTCTGGATACTTACGCGAGTTTTGTTGTGTCCCTCTTCATAGAGGCAAGTGTTTTACGCAGTGCCATTCGCGAGACCCCGTCTCTACTAAAAATAGAAATTAATTAGTTAATTTAATTAATTAATATTTAAAATTTAATTAACTAAAAATATATAGAAAAAATCAGCTGGGCATGGTGGCGCATGCCTGTAGTCCTAGATACTCAGGAGGCTGAGGCAAGAGGATCGCTCCAGGTCAGGAGTTTGAGACCAGCCTGAGCAAGAGCGAGACCCCGTCTCTACTAAAAATAGAAAGAAATTAGTTGGCCAACTAAAATATATATAAAAAATTAGCTGGGCATGGTGGCACATGCCTGTAGTCCCAGCTACTCGGGAGGCTGAGGCAGGAGGATCGCTTGAGGCCAGGAGTCTGAGGTTGCTGTGAGCGAGGCTGACGCCACGGCACTCACTCTAGCCTGGGCAACAACAGAGCGAGACTCTGTCTCAAAAAAAAAAAAAAATGTACTAGGAACTTTAATTGTTTAATTAGTTGTTTAAAACTGTTTTTGTCAATAAAAGTGTTATAATTATTGAAAACCAACACCTAACGTGCACGATGATCTGTAGTCACGATGATTTCAGTAACGTGCAGTTTGCCCAAAAACGTGCAGTCCCTGACATATGTCTTAGAGATTTGTTTGGGGTACGAAAGGTGTTAAACTGTATTGATCAGGGTACCTCAGGCTATTAGGTTTATTAATTAAATGATAATTTGGGGGGTGAGGTGAATATACAAGGAGATAAATGTCTCCCAAATAGACTCCAAGCTTGCAGGCATGAGGCACGCAGTGATGTACAAAGTGTTTATCTTTCCAGAATATTTTTTTTCCCGAGGGAGAAAAGAAAACTATGGGAGGACGCGGGCGGATGGACGGGAATGGAGCAGCTTAAGTCTCTCTGAGTGTTGGGATGGGGCAGGACCAGGGCCCAGCAGAAGAGGCAGCAGCAGCCCCACCGCCCCGTCCTCCCCACACGCCTAGGCTCTGCGGGATGCAGAGGCTGTGAGGTGGCCCTTCCCAGGTGAGGAAAGGCACCCACGGGCCGAGTCCCCCGGTCCGTGCTAGGCGTGATCAAACTCCAGCCATAGTCAAGCCGCCCTGGCTGGTCCCGAGCCTGCCCACATGACACGCCCCTCTGTTTGCACACGACGCAGCAACGATTACTTTTTCTCAGGGAAAAAGAGAAAAAAAAAAAAGGCCGGAAAGATAAACACTTTGCACATCTCTGCGTGCCTCGTGCCTGCAAGCTTGGAGTCTATCTGGGAGACATTTATCTCCTTGTATACTAAAAAATTACCATTTAGCTGATAATTTTAGTGATGATCAATAATAGGCGAGAGGATGGCAGAAGCCGGCTTCGCTGCGTTGGAGTATTGCGCGGTCTACAGAAAGCAGAGCCCGTCCTTTCCAGTGACCACACTCGGGTCTGCCGGGACAGGCGGAGAGAGCGGGAAGCCACAGCGTCCCGCAGCGCCTGGGGCGTCGGGGAGCAGCGCGCACACCTGTCCCGGTTCCCGAGCGGGCGAGCACCCAGGCTCTCTATTTCGTGGACACAGGTGGGCAGAGAAGAATCCACGTGCATGCCGGCCGAGAGCCCTGTCCTCAGGGTAGGCACGCAGCAACCCAAGCAGGGGCACATCGGGATGCCAGGACAACAGTCTGATGAAGTATGTATGGAGATTTCTCCGGTGCTTCTTCAAGCAGATCGAGTGGGCCAGTCGGTTATGTAAGAAGCATAGCTAGGCAGAATATAAGTGAACAAGAGGTGTGGGAGTGTATATATGCCTACACTGTACAGTGTATTTTATATTCCACAGTACATAAGTATATGAGAGGACGATCTAGGCAGATGTAGCAGACGCGTCGGGTCATATAAGAAGCAGACATTTCCAAAGGTCGGTCCTCCGCTGTAAATCGGAAGCGCCTGTATCTCGACCCTTGTTCCCTTCCGCGTTTCCGCTCTGAGTGCTTCCGAGGGAAGACGGCCGGTAGACAGAGGCCATCTAGACATCTGTGCTGGTAGCAAAGAGCTCCCACCTGGCTTGGGCCCCAGAGTCCCGGTGGTGGGTTTGACGTTACTGTCATAACTTTGGAGGTCAGTGACAACTTGCACAGGTCCCCCGTCCCAGGGGCTGCACCCTTTTTCTAGGGCCTGGACCAGGCGTCCTCAAACTGCGGCCCGAGGGCCACAAGCCGCCCGCCCGGGACATTTATCCGGCTGGGTGTTTTTGCCGCCGCTGCCTGTCCTGCTTAGCAGCCGGCTCGTCCCGGGCCCACAGTGCGCACTCTCCAGCGGTCTGAGGGACAGTGCACTGCCCCCTGTTTACAAAGTTTGAGGACCCCTCTCTAGAGTATAAGGGATCACTGAGCTCATCCTCATTTGGGACCAGGTAGAGGTACAGAAATGCCCTGGGTTCATTAGCCAGCGAACACGTCCAGGCTGACATCAGCAATCAATGTTGCACAATGAAAATATCACTGAAATTCATTAGCAGGATGAAATCCATAACTTTTTGCCATCTCTGAGGCTGCCGGGAGTCCTTCCTTTGTGAACTCTTAGGCTGGAGATGATCCTTTTCCTCGCATTTGTAGTGAAATCAGCCTCAAGTGATCACCCGGGGACCGTCCAAAATCGGTAACTTGGTAGAGGTTGAACTTTAGCTAAAGGTCAAACCAAATTCCTCTGGAAACCTGAGGGGTTGCTTAAAGGTGAAATAAAAAGCCGAAATGAAAATCGACTTAATCCCTGGTTTATGAGCCGGGAGGCACAGCTAATCAGGCCGAGGGACGCAGTCTGCTCATGAGTGCACTGTGACTTGCCTTTCTGAGGGGCCTCACCCCTGTGTCGGGCATCCCTCCCTTTCTGGCTTTTTAATCCTGGGCCTAGCGATGCTCTTATTCGCCAAGGGCAGGCACACGTTTGGAAGACCTCTGGCTGTGTGGTTGGGACCCATGGCAGGGCTGATGTGACAATGTCATGACCAGTCACATGGGCCCCACCACAATGCCTTTAAGATCCTAAGTACCTTTACCCAGGAAGGAGGAAATTGGTTTGGCCAATATCTGCATCTGTTCAGTGTAGCAAAGACTTTCTTTACAGAAAGGATTTTTATTCTAGTTTATAATACAAAGAATTGTCTTTATTTTATTTTATTTTATTTTATTTATTTTGAGACAGATTCTCGCTCTGTTGCCCGGGCTAGAGTGCCGTGGCGTCAGCCTAGCTCACAGCAACCTCAAACTCCCAGGGCCCAAGCGATCCTCCTGTCTCAGCCTCCCAAGTAACTGGGACTACAGGCATGCACCACCATGCCCAGCTAATTTTTTTTTCTATATATTTTTAGTTGTCCAGCTAATTTCTTTCTATTTTTAGTAGAGATGGGGTCTCGCTCCTGCTCAGGCTGGTCTTGAACTCCTGACCTTGAGCGATCCTCCCGCCTCAGCCTCCCAGAGTGCTGGGATGACAGGCGTGAGCCACCACGCCTGGCCAAAAATGATGTTTTCATGAAGGGAAGTCACACATATTTTTATGTCTGTCTCCTGTGACTGAGGGATGTTTATGTGGATGGTAATGGAGCTAATGTAGCACAAAGGATACATCATGTCAGCTCAATTTTCTAATTGAAGTCTCCCCGGAAACTGGGCAGACAACCTCCACAAAAGGCAGCTCATGGAAAAAGCCCCGGAGTGGTTTATATGCACGAAGGTTTGATTCCGCTGGCTCTAGCTGCCTGGAACCTGGCTCTTGGTGCATGTCCAGAACAACTATCCCTCTTCCTCCCTTAACGATATTTACTTTTCTGATCATAGTCGTTGCTTCCAAAAGCACCCCAGGGGAAGGCTAGCACATAACGATGCCATCTCCTTTCTAGAAAGCCTTTCTATGGCCAAGTTAATGAGCCAGCAGCTAAATGGCACATGTTTTCTGGAGGTGCAGACTTGCACATGGCTTTCCTTCCTAGCTGAAGTCGTGGTGACGCCAAGCTGTTAGTTTCACCTTACGCCAGTGTAGGTTATGATTAGTGCCCATACTTTTCCATTCTAACGGAATCAGGGCAGGTCGACCACCTGGCATAGGCATTAGCCGTGTTGAATTTGTCGTTTCCAGGTTAAGTATATTTAACACTGTGCAATTGTGAGATTTCTTCTAAAACCTAATTGATTAGTGGGAAGGATTAACACAAAAGACTAACAGGAACTTCAGTTAGTCTTGCTAACTGAAGTATAGCTCCAGGTCTACTCTCTGTCTTCTAATAGCTTTAGAGAGAGTATAACGTAAATAATAAATCCTGTATTTTTCTACACAAGACCCTTAACAGTCTTCTGATTCAAAGCCTACCTCTTTGTATAATAGCCCTAAAGAACTTCCCTTTGTAAAAGAAGACTCTATCCCAGGGGTTGTCCAGTTATGGGCCCACATGCCAAGTTGGCCCTCCTGGTTGTTTTTGTAAATAAAGTTTTATTGGCACGTCAGCCATGTTTTTGCGTATGGCCGCTTTCATACTACAAAGGCAGAGGATTGGAGACACGGATCATACACCTTGTGGAGCTAAAAATATTTAGTCTCTGGCCCTTTATAGAACAATAAATAAATGTGCTTACCCCTGCCCTATCCTAAAATGCGGATGAAAGGTTTAAACAACATGCTACACCACCAGCTCTAGGCAGCCTGGGCCGTGGCTGTTGTGTTCGTCTGTGTGTTGCCAGGGCCTCGTGGGTCATGGCCACTCAGCAAGTGGAAGGTCTTAGACTTTCACTCTCTGGAAGTCCCCTCCCTCCCACTGACGGTGGGATCGGATCTCAGCATTGTCATCTGTGTCTCAGTCTTAGCGTCGCCGTGAGCACTTTGTGAGCTTAGGGACAAATGATGTTCTCCATCAGCAGGCACTAGCTGGCCCCCGGTGAAGTTCCCGGCACGGGGACGCCGTGGTGAAGAAGCCAGGTCAGGCCCAGCCTTCAAAGAGATGACTCTCCTGCAAGGACTGTCAAAAGCAAGGAAAGACTCACGCAGCCATCATCTCAGATAGTGACAAAATGATAAAGCAGGGCACTGTGACGAGAGTCTCTGCACAGGAGCAGGTGGGTTTGGACAGAGGGGTTAGCAGGGGCCTCGCCAGGAGGAAGCATTTCAACTGATGACTGAGTGGCAAGAGCTTGGTTAGCCTGGGGGAAACAGGGCAGAGAGTTTCCCAAGCAGAGGGAACAGTGATGGCCAAGGCCACACGTCCGGACGAGCTCAGCATGTTCAGGAAGCGGAGGGGAGGCCCGTGGGCCTGGAGCATTGGCGTGCAGGCAGAGCAGGCGCGGTTACAGAGCAGGCGGCGGCCTTGAGGGCCTGTGGGCCGGGCCGGGCGTGAACTGGGAGTTGAAGGGCGTCCGGCGAGAGAACGGCGGGATCTAAGTTTCACAAGGGTCACTGTGGTTGGGTTGAAAGGAAGTGAAATTGTATGCAAGGCGTATGCAACTGTATGAATTCATATGCAACTATATGAAATTGTATGAATTTGTATGCAAGTGTATGAATTTGTATGAAATTGTATGTAATTGTATGAATTTATATGCAATTGTATGAATCTGTGTGAAATTGTATGAATTTGTATGAAATTGTATGCAATTGTATGAATTTGTATGCAGTTGTATGAATTTGTGTGAAATTGTATGCAATTGTATGAATTTGTGTGCAATTGTATGAATTTGTATGCAATTGTATGCAAGGCTATCACGGTGGTTTAACCACTTCTGTACCAGCGCCGACTGTAGCCGACAGCCGCAGATGAACGCGCACAGCGACTGTAGCCAACAGCCGTGACATGAAGGCGCACAGCTAGGCATCGACTTGAGCCGGCAGCCGTGATATGACTTTTCTAATTTTTCATTCATCGGAATAAAATTGTGAACATTTGAAAATAACGTCATGAAAACATGTACGTCTCTGATGTTACCTATTCTGATATTTGCATGACAAGTAAAGCTGCCCGCAAAGGAAAAAAGCTTTCAATGCTTTCGAGCTCTCCTCATCACACAAGAGCAAAACGGACGCGTCGTCCGTGCACAGCGCAGACCCCCCGCGGGCTGTGAGTGCGGCTGCGGGCGAGGTTGAAGTTTTGCAGCCGGCGAGCGCCGTAGCGCAGTGGTTACGTTGGAAGCATGGCACGGTGAGGGTGCAGAGGAATGGGCCATTCGGAGCTTGTGTCTAGGGAACATGGCAGGCAGAATCTGTTGAGTTGGGTGTGAAGGCTGGCATGGGGAGAACAATCGGGGTCTGAGTAAGCAGCCCATGATGGTGGTGTTCACTGGAAAGACTGAAGTCGCGTGGAATAGTCACAAGCCAGGGGCTCTCTTTGGGTTATGATAAATGTGAGGTGCACACTACACACGCAAGAGGAATGATCAGATGGCCGTCGAATATTCATGCTTGGAACTCGTTAGACCAGGCATCCTCAAACTACGGCCCGAGGGCCACATGTCGCCCGCCTAGCACATTTATCCGGCCCTCCACCAGGTGTCTTTGCCGCCACTGCCTGTCCTGCTTAGCAGCCAACGCGTCCCGGGCCCGCAGTGCGCACTCTCCAGTGGTCTGAGGGACAGTGGACTGGCCCCCTGTTTGCAAAGTTTGAGGACCCCTGCATTAGACAGTTCCACGCTAAGAACGTAAATTCAGGGGTCACGGCACACAGCATTTAAAGCCCCCCCCCAGGTGGGAAGAGGAACAGAGCAAAGTGACAGAGCTGAGATTCAAGCTGGGCACTCCAGTGTTCCCCAGGTTGGGGGGACGGGAGGAGGGAGACTTTCTAAGCAGACAGAGGTGACTCCAGACACAAAGGGGCCAGAAGTGGGTCGAGAGCTTGGAGCACTCGCAGAACGGGGCCGGAGCACGGAGAGCGTGGGAGAGATTGGAGCGAGAGGAGGTCAGAGGGGAGTTTAGATTTTACTCCCTGTGAGGCGGGAGGGCGTGGAATGAGCAAGGAATAGGCGGATGGGGCTGAAGTGTCTGAGATCTACAGTCCCAGAGTGCCTGAGTCTGTCTATCAAGTCAGCTACTCACTGGGCCGGGCAACCTTTGTGCCTCAGTTTCCCCATATGTAATATGGAGATGATGATAGTACCTACCACACAGGGCCGTTATGTGAAGATTAAGTGAAATGATGGACGCCCTTAGGCCAGTGCTGAGCACGCAGCCAGTGCTCCACAAACGGAAGCTCCGCTTATTATTGGAGGGAGAATCACAGGATTGATTTCCGCTTTAAATGACGCTGGACCGCGGGCTCACGCGTGTGAACAAGGAGACCGTGTGGAGGCTGTCGTGGCCATGCACGGGAGACAAGGGCCTTTCTTCAAACCCCACAGGACGCTCACCTCTCGCCTTGGTGTTTTCCTGGCGGCCCGGCTCGGTGTTGCCCTGTTCTGTGAGCTCGCGGAGCCAGCCAGGCTTTTATCTTGCACCCGGCCTTGTGAAAAGTCCCGTGTTGTCATGCATGTCACATCTCTGTGACGCAGGCCCTGTGAGTCATGAGTCCTTAGACCAGGGGTCCTCAAACTTTGTAAACAGGGGCCAGTCCACTGTCCCCCAGACCGTTGGAGAGTGCGCACTGTGGGCCCGGGACGCGTCGGCTGCTGAGCAGGACAGGCAGCGGCGGCAAAGACACCCGGTGACAGGCCGATAAATGTGCTAGGTGGGCCGTGTGTGGCCCTCGGGCCGCAGTTTGAGGATGGCTGGCTTAGACCCTGCCCTCAGGTCCCCATCCCGGGTGTGACGTGATCACGGGTAGCTCAGATAGGTCGGAACGTGGGGGAGGCGTTGGTGGTCTGTGACTGCTTCCCGAGAGCAGCACTGAGTGCAATTCTCCCCTCCAAGAACGCACCTGGGCACCCTCCCAGCCTGGAGACTGGCCCCTATTGCAGCTTCAGTGTTGTTCTCTGCGCTGCGATCACACCCGTGTTTTCCAGTACGTGAACCAAAGGGAAAAGGTCCCAGGAATTTACAAAATGGGTCCAGGGGTGCACTGGGAGCCAGCAAGCTATTAATATATGCCTCGTCCAAGCAAACAGTGCTCCGACTTAGGCATGGGATACAGGGTATGCCAGGGGACCTCAAACTTTTGAAACAGGGTGGGCCAGTTCACTGTCCCTCTAACCATCGGAGGGCCAGACTATAGTTAAAAAAAAAAAAATGATGAACAAATTCCTATGCACACTGCACATATCTTATTTTGAAGTAAAAAAATCAAACGGGCCAAAACACCCGCAGGTGGCCTGCAGGCTGTAGTTTGAGGGCGCCTGGTACGAGGTCGAAGTTCCCGGGAGACGACTGGGCACGGTGGCTCACGCCTGTCGTCCCAGCACTCTGGGAGGCCGGGGTGGGAGGATCACTTGAGGTCAGGAGTTCGAGACGAGCCTTTCCCCAAAGCGAGAACCCTGTCTCCATTAAAAATAGAAAGAAATTAATTGGACAACTAAAAATATATAGAAAAAATTAGCCGGGCATGGTGGCGCATGCCTGTCATCCCAGCTACTCGGGAGGCTGAGGCAGGAGGATCACTTGAGCCCAGGAGTTGGAGGTTGCTGTGAGCGAGGCTGACGCCACGGCACTGTAACCCGGGCAACAGAGTGAGACTCTATTTAAAAAAATGAAAAAAAAAAAAAAAAAGAAACAATGAAGTGAGCAGCAGCGTCTGTCTCAGCACGGGGGCACACCCGCTGCGGCACAGAGCAGAGGAGGCGCAGGCTGGCCCGCGGCAGCAGAGCGGCTGGCCCGGCCCGCGCAGGGCCGCAGCAGGCCGGCACGCTGGGTTCCAGGCTCACTTATGCCCCATGGAAACACGCAGAGAGCCGGCGGGCGATGCCCACGCATCCCCGAGGTCGCAGAGCCACGCGGCTGCGCCAGCTCCAGGGACGGCAATGGGGTGAACAAGCGCCACCACGGAGCCCGGGAGTCACGGAGACTGTGTCGGCCTTCATCCGTCCGGCTGTCCACCCGCCACTGCTCCCCTGTCCCTTAACACCCCCCCCCAATTAGATTTATCCTAACCTCCTTCCCGCACCCTCAGTCCTCTCCAGGCCGTCTGAGAGTTTGGAGTCCAGGTCTTTAAGAGCTATGCTGATCGGTCCTTTCGTAGTCTCCAGTGTCCGTCTGGTGGCCGCCACTGGAAACTTCTGGCTGTGACAGATGGCAAGCCGTTGTGAGTATCTGTGCTCATTTTTTTTTTTTGAGACAAAGTCTCACTTTGTTGCCCAGGCTAGAGTGAGTGCCGTGATGTCAGCCTCGCTCACAGCAACCTCAGACTCCTGGGCTCAAGCGATCCTCCTGCCTCAGCCTCCCAAGTAGCTGGGACTACAGGCATGCGCCACCATGCCCAGCTAATTTTTTTCTATATACATATATTAGTGGGCCAGTTAATTTCTTTCTATTTTTAGTAGAGACGGAGCATCTTGCTGTCTTGCTCAGAGCTGGTTTCGAACTCCTGACCTCAAGTGATCTTCCCGCCTCGGCCTCCCAGAGTGCTAAGATGACAGGCGTGAGCCACCACACCTGGCCTCTGTGCTTATTTTAAACACCCTCATCCTCACCTAACGCCCACGTGAGGGACAATTCCAAGAAAACAGGCAAAGGAATGAAGGGCCTTTGAGCCAGGTAACACGTGGGGAGGGGGAAAAAATAACAAATAAACGGTGTGAGGACAATGTGAATTGGTTTGTGATATTAGCAGGAAATTATTTGCTTTCATTTGTAAACTTGGAAAGGAAGGGGCCCGAGCTATTGAGCTTGGGAACGGACCGTGTGTTTTGGTGGTGCAAGCGCTGCGTGAGAAACGCACAGGAGAATCGATTCACCGAGGTGGGCGCCCGGGGGGGGGGACCCGGTGCTAGTGGATGTCCGGGCCCCCTTTGCATCTGCCGGAGCCTGTAGCCTGGGCACTGGGGGCTGGCGTGGAATGTTAAGCGGATTCCCTTGCAGAGAGGGCTCGAACCTGGTAGGAGAAAGGGCATTTCCGACACAGCACGGTGCGGTGTAGCGTAGACCCTCCTGATGCCGGTGGCCCTTGTAGTGTAGACCCTCCTGATGCCGGTGGCCCTGGTGGAGTGAACGGAGCTGGCCGGCTCTGGAACGAGAGGGCGCAAGCGGAAAGCTCAGTTGGAAGGCTGGTGTTGCAGTTAGCGACTTGCTGAATGAATGAGCACATGCGTCTTCACTTGGAATTCCGGCCGCGCTCCCAAGCTTGAGCGCCAGTGAATCTCTCGGAGATCTTGTTAGAGTTTTCGCTTCAGTACCCGGGCTGGAAGCTCAGCGCCTGGATTTCTAACCAGCTCCCAGGTGATGCTGCTCATGCCGCTGGCCTATGGACCCCGCTTGGACCACCCAGGAGAGGGTAAGAGTTTGGGGAGCGGATAGAACCAAGTTCAAGTCCTGGCCATGTAGCCTCGGGCAAATGACTACCCCTTCCTCTGCACACCATTCATGCAACAAGTTATTTATTGAATCTCAACTGGAGGCCAGAGACTGTGTTCAGTTAAACAGCTGGAACAAGACAGAAAATTCTTTCTTTTGCTTTCTTAGGGTTCTTAGTCTGGTGGAGAGACAGGAAAAAAATAAATAAATAAAGCAAAAATGTGTAATTGCAATTGGCGGTCGTGGCTAGCAGTGGTAGTAACGGTTGCTAACGTTTACTGAGAACCTGCTGTGTGTGAAGCGCTGTTTAAAGAATTTCACATACGTCGCCTCGCTTAATCCTGACAACGATTCTGCGAGGTGGGAACTCTTACCCTGTTTTCAGTTGCAGGCCCGGGGAGGTGAGGCGTCTTGCCCTAACCCTCCCGTGCTGAAAAGCGGCAGAGACGTGACTTCAAGCCAAGCAGGCCGGTTCTGGAACTAACGCCTTCCACCAGGGGCAGCGCGCTTTTTTCTGAAAAGGGCCAGATGGCAAATATTTTAGGGGCTGCTGGCCGTTCGGTTTCTGTCGCAGATGCTCAACTCTGCTCTTGTAGCACGACAGCAGCCGGAGACGATAAGTAGATGAGTGAGTGTGACCGACCGTGTTCCAAATAAAAGTTTATTTCCCAGACCAGGCACTGGGCCGAGTTGACCCGCTCACCGGCTGCCGATTGCGACGCCCGTTTTCCCAGAACCGGAGCTTCTCGCATCTTAAAGCAGCCCCGCCTCTTGTAAATATAACGTGAACCACACGTGGTGGCATGTTCAGTTTCATAGTAGCCATGTCAAAAAAAAAAGAAACAGACAAAATTGATTTTAATAATATATTTTATTTAACCCAAAAAATATCTAAACTATTTCAATAGGAAATGGTATAAAATGCATAAAATATTTAACATGAAATTTTTATTGATGAGATATTTTCAGTCTTTTTCATGCTAAGTCTTCTACATCCCGTGTGTATTTCCCGCTTAGAGCACCTGTCCCTCCCGACCGGCCACGTTTGAAGGGCTCAGCCATCTCGTAGGGCTGGTGGCGAATCTATTGGAATCACCCGGGCTGGCTGGGGAGGGGCGGCTAAAATTCTGTGTTCCTAACGAGCTGCCCCTGGGTGCTGGTAGGCCGTCAGTACTGGAACTGGCAGGACTGCAGGCTCCTCCCTGGGAAGGGACCACAGGAAGATGGCCCTGGGACGAGAAGGCCACCTAGCGTGTCCAGGAAGGCTTCTCGGAGCGGGGGAGTCATAGTCACATTGGGACCCAAAGGATGAGATGAGAAGAACAGTGGAGAAAAAAAATGCCGTAAGCAGGATAGAAAAAAAAGTTTTCCATTGAGTGAAGTGGAGCTTGTGAGCAGTTCACATAGAGCTCGCATGGTCTCTTGGATTTCGTGACAATGGGATAGGGAAAAAACCCCACCAGGGGCCCCATGACTGAACTCACTGCTGATTGGATGCTTTTTGGATCCCACTGCTAATTGGATATGTAAAGCTTCTTTCTGATTGGATATGTAAAGCTTGTTGCTGATTGAATATGTAAATCTTGTTGCTGATTGGATATGTAAAGCTTGTTGCTGATTGGATATGTAAAGCTTGTTGCTGATTGGATATGTAAAGCTTGTTGCTGATTGGATACTTTTTGAATCCCACCGCTGATTGGATAATCCTCATGCTCATAGTTGATTGGTTGTGTGTCACCCCAAGAAGTGTATAAAATCGGAGGAGAACAAGGAAGCGGGGCTCAGAAATTGGCGGCATGCCCCTCTGAGCCCACCGGTGGGATAAAGGCTGATTCTCCGATTCTCCGATTCTCAGATCCTCCGTGTGCCTCTCGGTTCTTTCCCTGGTCGGTCGCTGTAACACTTGCTGTGCACTTGCTGGAACAAATGCAAAAGCAGAGAAGGTAACACAGGTTCGTGGACCCCTCGCATCTACACCCCACCCCCACCCCCCACCCCACGCTGGATTAGGCAAGCCGCCTTCCGTGACTCCCACCAATGTTGCCCTTCTTCGCTCCATCACAGCATGTCCTGTGCTTCGTGTTGGCGCCTGCTTATGTCTGGGCCATCCAGCGGGGCCATGAGCTCTGGGCAGGCAGGAGGGCTTGCAGCTCCATCACGCTCTGTCCCAGCCTACACGCCAACTCCTGCCCTTCAACTGCATGGGCACGAATCAGAGGCCTTGCAGCATGTTTGGCATTCCATGCAAGATCCGTCAGGATCCCGGGCCCTTGAAAACTTCTCAGGAGGCAACTCTCAAACAGAAGAATCAGAGCAGAAAGACGGGGGGCATTGTTCGAAGAGGGAATAAGAGGCAAGGCGTGAGCTGGTGTGAGCTGAATGGTTGCAGGTAGGTAAGCCCCAAGCTGGAGCGCCTACAGACGGGATCGTTTTGGCCCCCCAAAATAAGTGCGTGTGAATCAGCTTTGAGAAGGGACTCCAGCCCTCCACTTCTACGTGAGGCTGTGGCTTCCTCCCATTGATGTTTGCTGGTCCCACAGGGCTGAATTTGGAGTGGTGCATGCATGAGCTAGTTGCAGTTATACCACTGAGCTCCCCTGGGGGGTCTGACTCCAAAACCCTCCCCAAATGTTCCCCACCCCCAAACTCCAGTAATGTTAACAAAGGGCCTACCTGCAGGGTCTTTGGCCTTCTTGTGAGAATCATCTCCAAGACATTTCTTTCCCTGTGCGTTGTTCTGTGTAGGCATTGCCGGTGACTTGCTGGGCCAAGGAGGTGTAGTTGGCCTTGAACTGATTATTTCATTGTTCAGAAGCCTCTTCCCTTGTCTGCAGAGTGCTACTGCTTCACAAGACTCTTGGAGGGTTGAAGGGTTTGACCCTCGTGTGCACTCGAGACATCATGGCCCCTCCATGGATGTGAGCTCCTTCTTTTGTCTGGTGTCCAACTTTCCTTGGAGAATTGTCTTAATTCGTTTTTGTTTTTTGTTTTTTTTTCCTTCTTATTCCCATGCTTTCCCTCCTGGGCCAAGATTGTATGTCTCTGCCCCAGAGTTCTCCTTATTCTGCGTCTGTGGCTCTCCTAGAGCAGGCTCGTTCTTCTCTTGCTCTTTCCATCCGCCACGGCATCTCAGGAAAGCCCACCTGTTCTTCCTTCTGCAGTTCTGCCCAGTAAGGTGTGCTCTGTTATTTGCTGTTTCCCTCGGTGCCTTTTATAATCGGCCAGTGATATCTTGGCCCATCGTTCCCTTACATTGGAGGTGGAAAGAGAAGAGAACAATAACTGCCACCCTCACTCTAAGAAAATGTCAAGTTCTGTGTCTCTGCCCTCCGAAACGAGGAAGCAGGTATTTCTAGCAGCCCATTGAATAAAAGGAGCTGTGTGCAAATACGGAAACAGGTGCCACCCAAGCCTGACTCTTGGTGTGGAAGTATGGAGATGGCCACAGCCCTTCAGCCGTTTCCGGGACTTGTTGTATCGATTCTCTCTGCCCTCCTGGGCAGAGATCCTCAAGAGGTCCAAGGCCTGAGGTTGGTGGTCACAAAGGCACTGCATCCCTGCCACGTGGCAGCCATGTAGCCTCCAACACATCACAGAGCTTTTCAGAGCCTGGGCATCTGTAAACGCGGAGTAGGGTGAGTGTACTACACAGCGCACTACGGCTGCCGTAACAAAGCAAGACAACCCGGGGTGGCTCAAACAACACAAGGTTGCTGTCTCGCGGTGTGGGAGGCTAGAAGTCTGAGACAAGGCTGACCGTAGGGTGGGCTTCTTCTGAGGGCTGTGATTTCGTGCCTCCACCTCACCACTGGTGGGGTGTTGCAGTCTTTGGCATTGCTTGACTTGCAGACGTATCACCCCAACTGTTGTCTTCATCCTCACAAAACGATCTCGTGAGCATGACTGTTCCCCTGCCCCAGTTTTCCCTTTGTATAAGGACACCACTGGTCATATGGGATTAGAACCCACTCTGCTGCCCTTCTTTTGCCTCGATTATCTCTTTGAAGACCCTATTTCCAACAAAGTTACATGCTGAGGTGCACGGGGGGTAAGGCTTTAGCATATATTTTGAGCTGACACAATTCAACCAAATACACTATACAGGGTTGTTCAGATGATTAGGTGAGATAATAAAAAAAAAATAGCTTAACCCTTTGCACTTGCTTGCTTTTTTCTAGATTCCTTTATTCCACTCAGGATTTAATGTTTTAAAGACCCCAGATTTTACAGAGCGCAGCAGTAGAATAAAAAAACGGAGTTTCTTTTCTTACAAACTTATTTATTTGGATTTTTTTTTTACATTTCAAATTATTGACACATTCAAAGAGTCATTTTAATCTCTATCATTTGTCACAGTGTGATATTTTTTGAAACATTCACCCACACGAAGACCTGGTTTACAGTCACGTGTTTCGCAAATATAGACCGTCCCTCTGCTTCCTCCTGCGATTTTTCTGTTAGAGCAAACGACACGATCTTTGTGGTTTTTGTTAGGGTGGGGTGTGATTGTATGGAGCTTTCCATCTAAAGGTTGCTCTAAGTCAGTGGATGATAATCTACCCCTGGGAGTTAGTGGACCGTCTCTGCATTTACATTTTACTTGTCCTTTCATGCTAATGAAAACAAGAAAAGATACTGGAAAAATAGACAAAAACCCTCCCCTCCCCCCCCACCACCATGTTGAGTGTGGCTCAAACTACGTGTCGAGTGTGGCTCCACATACGAGCAGCTAGCGGTGCCAACCGTGTCGGGTCACACTCGGCATCCCAGTGCAAAGGGTTAAGACAGTGCCTGGCACGTAGTGAGCCCAAAGCAAATCGGTTATTGTTAGTGTGGGGATTTAGCATGCCCTCATTCAACCGGAAGCTGATCTTTCTCCCTTACACGTCTTGGCGTTTATCTATGTTTGTTTGTTTGTTTTTCTATTTCTCCTTTTCTCTCTTTTTTTTTATCAATGGAAACAGAAAAGGCAAAAACATAAGTCAGTTGAAACATGAGAGATTCTGCCATTGGACCATCAGAATTCTTTCACTTCACCTCAGCATGAGCTTATAGGAGCAAAAACAGGTTTGTGTGAAAATACACAGGGATCTGTTTCAGTCCAGCCTTTATTAATAATCACTTGAGAAGCTATCTTAAATGGCAGAATGATTCCATTAGAGGGGAAACTTTGAAAGCAAAATAATTATCAGATGGTCATTTTAAAAAAAAAAAAAAAAAAAAAGGCAGAACTAACCCACCGTCTGAGAAAATATGTTGTCGGAATCAAATAAGCTGGTGGCAGAAATTGCAGATTCTGTGTGTCCGGCTGTGGTATCTGAAATATAATTATCAAGCTTGAGTTAATTAGACTAATGCTCAGAAAATCTGGCCTGGCAGCTTGCGGTAAGTAATTATATATACTGATTTAAAAATGCAATACACAGTGAGCAGAGGCAAAGGCGACTCCATTAGACAGAGCCTGTGCGTGTATACAATTAAAGACACCGAGAAGAAGGCACACAATGTTTTGTAGAAACCTGCAGGGATCAAGCTAAGTCTTCTACGGGGAGGGGTGCAGATGTCCACCTTTCCCAAGGGAAGGCATGTGGGTGTCACTGCAGGGCTGGCTCGGAAAGAGAGTTTGGCCACCGGTTGACGGACAACCCAATCACACTCCAAAACACACCCTGGGATGCCAGCCTGCTGTTTTGGTTTCCTCCCAAGCTTCTCTCTCGAAAGATGATTAACGGCGGGACAACCAGAGGTCGGCTTCCTTGGTGGTTTTCCAGTCTCTGAAACACTGAAATTGTCATTAATTATGGGTCACACCTAGAGGAGGATGCCAACCTCGGTGCAGGCACAGAGATCTCTTTCATTTGCCCTTCTCCTTGCTGAGTGGTTTGTTCTATTCCTGAGAGAGGAAAGGGTATTACTACAGGGGACTCTGGTGGCACAGGCTAGAGTCACTCAAGGTTGAGCTCTTTACCCACATGATGACCATTTGATTTGATAGAGTTGAATTTTCAGGTGCATGAAGGCTAAGAAGAAAATCTTGCTTTGTTCTGTGTCTCTTGCACAATGCTCGTCTCTGTTCCTGCCTTAGTGTCATAACGCGGGGTTCCGAGAACATCAGTCAGACCAGCCTCTGGGGACTGAGAATGGGTGTAACTCTGTTATCCCTCTCAACGTCTGTTACCATTGGTTTATTTGGGCAAGCGGGCACCTCCTAGCTTTGGTTTCACGAGGTCACTGTTGAAGTGTCAGACAGAACCGTAGGACACTGATGTTTTGAAGGTCAAAGAGATGCTGCATGTTGCCAGTAGGCATGGTTTCGCCTTCGTGAAGCCTATAATTGAGCGGGGAAGATAGATATATTAGAAAACATGTGCAATAAATGTCCCGAAATGGAAATCCCTAAGAGGGCCACCTAGGGCAGCTTTAGGGGAAGAACTGTGTCCCCTGGAGAGAGAGTCATATGTGCAAGGAGCTGGTGGTGAGAGGCAGGGCAGGTTGTTTACAGCGTGACTCCCAATTCCATGGGGTGGACACAGAGTGCAAAGGCTGAGAGGAGGGGGATGGTAAGGGCCTATTGTGCCAAGGAAGCCACGCCAAGAACCAGCATCTCAGGACCAGGGCATTACATGTTAGCGTTATGGGACCGAGTTGTAAATGCCTTGGGTTGTTACCTAGAATTCAATTTTCTGCCTTTTAAAAAGGAGAGCCCCCAATATATATATGCATGCTGCTTCGGTTGTGTGCTCTAAAGATTCAGACACCAGACGCAGACCAGCCCTATTCTATTTCACGGAGGGTCGTTTTTAGCAGAGCACCATCGAGGCTCTTAGTCCAAAACCGCAGAAGACTCGAGCAATTCACCTAAACTCCCTGCGTCTTTGTTCCCTTTCTATAAAATGGATATAAGAATATTGAGCCTCTGCCTACTGCAGTGTTAATCGCGTAAGACTCTGTATGCAAAAAAAAATGCTTTCGTTTAGAGACCTCAATGTAGTCTCCGACAGGGGTCCTCAAACTTTGTAAACAGGGGGCTAGCTGACTGTCCCCCAGACCGTTGGAGAGTGCGCACTGTGGGCCCGGGACAAGTCGGCTGCTAAGCAGGACAGGCAGCGGTGGCAAAGACACCCGGTGGTGGCAAAAACACCCGGTGGTGGCAAAAACACCCGGTGGTGGCAAAAACACCCGGTGGTGGGCCGGATAAATGTGCTATGTGGCCCGCATGTGGCCCTCGGGCCGTAGTTTGAGGACGCCTGGCTTAGGAGATGTTCGGTGCCATTTATAGGAAGAGGAGGGAAAACAGGTTGAGAGAATGGGAGCCTGGGGTTCCGGCTGCCCACTACCGATAAGAGCACATCTCTGACCCTTAACTTCTTCTGAAAATGGTGATGAAAGGCACCCAGGGTTGTAGGTTACTCTTACGAATATTAACCCTTTGCACTCGCTTGCTTTCTTCTCGATTCCTTTATTCTACTCGGGATTTAATTTTTTAAATACCCCAGATTTTACAGAGCACGGCAGTAGAATAAAAAAACTGGAGTTTCTTTTTGTACAGACTTATTTATTTGGATTTTTTTATATTTCAAATTATTGATGCATTCAAATAGTAATTTTAATCTCTATAATTTTTGCTAACAGTGTCGAGTCACACTCGACATCCGAGTGCAAAGGGTTAAATGAGATCATCTTCGTAGCAGCAGCATGCATGCAGCTGGCACTTAGCACAGTGCCAGGCAGAGAGCAGGCATTCAGTGGAGCTCCATTAATAACAGCAATAGTGATATGAAAACAGCAACAACATAATCGTACCATCGTTATTGTTGGGCTCTCATGGTTTGATGTTCGCACTTTCCCAGAGCATAAAGGGGGACCCAGGGCACCCTTCCTTCCGCTGGGGGCAGCTCTCTATTTTTCATGGAGCAAGTATTTATTCCTGGTGGTGTAGCTGCCTTTTGGCTGAAGGCTTAAGTCCTGAATCGGACTTCCCTTTTAAGTAGATGAGCTATCTTCCCATCCAAAGCCCAAATAACCATTGGCAAAGTGAAAGGACCATTCATCAGTGGGTCGTTTTGCTTCTGGGATGCCAAAACATCAGTTTGCCTGATTTAAAAAAAAAAAAAATTAATTTTGGCATTTAGTAGAGACAGTCTGATAACCAATTAGGAACACTTACAGATTTTGGACTCATAAATTGGCCACTAGGCTGCCAGCTAACGTCAGTGAACTGGAGTCAGTTATGGCCAAAATGAAAAATTCAAGATGGAAAGTTTCCTGGCCAAGTAGCAATCAGCATGCTGCCTCTTGCCCCAATAATAGGCAGCAGAAATGGAGCAAGAGCTACAGAGCCCTCAAAACGCAGTCTTGGTGTGGGAATCAAAATAAAAACCAAAACTAAAAGAGATTGCAAAACGTAGGAAGCCTGTGAAATTTGCATTATTGCCGCAGACACGTTTATGAAAATCCAGGCGAGTGTTACTTTTGCTTGAGAAATAAGATGTAAGAGCACGTGTGTGGAGAGGGCAGGTTGTGATGAGGTCTCACAGACAGAAAGCTCTTAAAGCTGAGCAGTTTTAATTAAGAACAGCATCCGTGTGAAGGACTATACCCAAATAGTTTCCAGGGTGGGGGATTCAGAGCAGGGACACATCAATTTCAGACATCTGGAATCCAATTAACAACTTCAGTGCTTTTTACACGGCAAATGCTACTCTGTTGCGATTCTTACTGGAGGTTCTTAGAATGGGAGCTGGATTTTCAACATGAGGGAAATTGTCATCATCCTCTGTTGTTTTACATCCTGCCCAAGAATGGTCCTTTTTAATTTGTTTTTCATCATGGCCTGCTTTTCTTTAGTTATTTAAGCAGTAATGTTTAACGGCTACTAAGTATCTGCAAACCCATCGCCCAAAACAAAAGCCACCGTTTCGATAATATCCTGCGGCTAACCACATGCTAATCCCACATAACCAACTCTCTCCTCTGCCTCCCCACGCTGAGTTTCTGGGTTTCCTGAATCTCAGGGTGATCGTGGCTTGGCCTCTTTTTATATAGTTTTAGGCATTTCTATGTATTTCTAAAATGCATGTGGTTTTGAGTTGTTTTTTAACTTTATATAAAAAAAGCATCATGCTGCATATTGTCCTTGGGAATTATTTTCTTAATAATATATTGCTGGCCGGGTGCGGTGGCTCACACCTGTAATCCTAGCACTCTGGGAGGCCAAGGTGGGCAGATCGTTTGAGCTCAATATACACCGCCATGCTCGGCTAATTTTTTCTATATATATTAGTTGGCCAATTAATTATATTAACAGGTTGGAAAGCAGCGAGGACAAAAATAAGCAGCCTGGCCAGGAACAGTGGCTCAGACCTGTAATCCCAGCACTTTGAGAGGATGAGGCAGGAGGATCACTTGAGTCCAGGAGCTCTAGACCAGCCTGAGCAACATAGCAAGACCCGTCTCTACAAAAAACAAACACAGAAATAAATGAGCCAGGCATAGTCCCAGCTACTCGGGAGGCTGAGGCAGGAGGATCGCTTGAGCCCAGGAGTTTGAGGTTGCTGTGAGCGAGGCTGATGCCACGGCACTCACTCTAGCCCATGCAACACAGTAAGACTCTGTCTCAAAAAAAAAAAACCAAAACAAACTCAGTTATTCAGAATGTTCCAGCTCTACCTAAATGTTCACTGTTTTGAAATCAATCTCAGTGAAACATGATCAGAAAAGCTGGAAGAGGCCGGGCGCGGTGGCTCACACCTGTAATCCTAACAATCTGGAAGGCCGAGGCAGGTGGATTGCTCCAGGTCAGGAGTTTGAAACCAGCTTGAGCAAGAGCGAGACCCCATCTCTACTAAATATAGAAAGAAATTAATTGGCCAACTAATATATATACAAAAAATTAGCAGGGCATGGTGGCGCATGCCTGTAGTCCCAGCTACTCAGGAGGCTGAGGCAGGAGGATCGCTTAAGCCCAGGTGTCTGAGGTTGCTGTGAGCGAGGCTGACGTCACGGCACTCACTCTAGCCCGGACAACAGAGTGAGACTCTGTCTCAAAAAATATATATAATAATAATAAAATATTGCTAATATTTGTCCATATGGGCTGTGCCAATATGAAACATTTATTTTGCTCACTGTGTAATATATATTCCATTGTGTGACTAAGTCACCATTTATTCATCTGTTCTCTGATGGGACAGAGACAGCCTTGGTCATGCCCAGGCTCTTGCTGTTTTAGTTAAAGCTTCTTTGAACATTCTCATACACATGCCAGGATTTCTCTCGGGTATGTGCTTCGGAGTGGTGTTGCTAGAGCACAGGGCACTGTGAATGTCAACTTCAGGAGGTAATGCCAAACTCTCTTCCAAAGAGGTCGCTCCAATGTATCTTCTCACCAGCAATGCAAGGGTGATCCTGAGGGTCCAAGTTCTCTCTAGCCAAGAGAATGGTCTCTCTACACAGCTTGTCCACGAAGGATCAGACTGTCCCAATTTAAGTCTGAGATCCAGCTCCTAATGAAGCTAACATATAAGTATCACTTTCAAATGTGAAGGATTTCGATGTACTCCCAAACCTAGCAATCCCTAGTAAGATCCTCTTCCCTTGAGCACCCATTGGAAGCAGAATGGCAGAAATAATACACATGTCACATGGATGTTTGGGCTTTAAAGATCTGTATCCAACTCTGGTGCTGGGGACAGACAGTTTTCAAATTTTTGTTTCTGGACCTTTAAAAAGATATCTGAAATTGTGAGAAGTTATTTAAAATCGTTTTATCTTTTGTCCTTTAAAAGCCAACCCATGAAACTCCTTTAAACCCTTGAGCGGCAGTGAGGTGAGATCAATTAAAAGATTAGGACTCTTAAAAGATTTTTATAAGCTTTCCATTTATGAAGTTATATAACTCCCAACAATAATATTTGCAGCTTTAGTAGTCATATCAAAGATACTATTTTTTTAAAATCGCACCATCTCCATCCATCTATCTGTCTGTATCTCGCAGACCTGTGGAGCATCTCAGTGATACATAATTGAGAGGTTAAATGCACTGCCGGAAGCAGAGAAAGGTGAGGGTGTCTCTTTTTGAGCTTGATCCTTCAAAATAGTCACGAGCCTGGCATTGCATTCCAATTGTTCACTGTGGTGAGGTGTGCGTGTCTGCGTTGCCTTGAATCTTTGTGGCCGATGCCGATGTCTGGAGTATGGTCAGTCACAGGATCTATAAAATGAACAGGTGAACCCATAACAAGGGAAGCTCAGTTTCTTTTAAGTATTCTGGTTTGAAGAAGAAAGAAAGAAAGAAAGAAAGAAAGAAAGAAAGAAAGAAAGAAAGAAAGAAAGAAAGAAAGAAAGAAAGAAAGAAACAGAGAAAGAGAAGGAAGATGAAAAAAGCAGAAAGAAGAGAGTGGAGAAGAGAGTAAGGAAAAGGAAAGAGAGAGACAAAAGAAAAGAGAGAGAAAGAGAAGGAGAGAGAAAGAAAGAGAGAGAAAGAAATAAAAGAAAGAGAAAAGGAAGGAGGAAAGAGGAAGGAAGAGGAAGGAAGGAGGAGAGGAAGGAAGGAAGGAAGGAAGGCAACGGAGAAGGAAAAGAAGCAAAAGCGGTTTGAAATCACCTCGGTGACAAGGCGCCTGCCTCCATGCTGGTCCAGCGTAGCGTTCCAGCCCCTTGCAAGGCTTCATGTCTTCATTAAAGAAGGTTTCTCAAATGAACTCGAGAGCGGCATTTGGACAAGGCTGGCTCCTAGTCTGTCTGTGCGACTCCCAGGCGCCTGGGGTTCTCAGAAGGCCTTGGCGTCAGGCCCATCAGAGGGCTCAGGCTTTTGCGCTGGCGGAGGGGTGTTCCTCCAGCGAGCAGCGGCCTCAGGGCGTGCAGCCTCTGCACACACGGTGGCGAAGGATGTCCTCTGTAAAGATAGCAATGGGAGAGCAATCCCGCGGAGCGCGAACGCCCTGCAGTACGGAGTTGGTGGCGGTCGTTTTTCACCTGCCGACGCTGCGGCCCGTGCGGCACCTGGCTGGCTGGCGCCGGCAGCTCTTTGGGCTCCGCCAGACACGCGGTGAAGCTGGAAGGAAGTGTGCGGGCTCAGCCCGCGGCCTCGCTGCTCCGTGGCAGTCCCACCTGTGCGCAGACAGCTCGCCGCTCACCCGCCCGTCTGGGCGAGGCTGGCTGCTGGCGGGCCTGACGCCGAGCGGGGCGAGCGCCCGGGGGCAGACGCCGAGCCCGCAGCCGCGCTGCCCAGCGCCGGGCCGCTGCTCTGGGTGGCCTCTCTCGCCGCCTTCAGCTCTCTGGGCCTGGACTGCAGACTGCATCTCTTCTTCTTCTTGAGACAGAGTCTCACTCTGCTCCCCCGGTAGAGTGAGTGCCGAGGCGTCAGCCTCGCTCACAGCAACCTCAACTCCTGGGCTCAAGCGATCCTCCTGCCTCAGCCTCCCGAGTAGCTGGGACTACAGGCACATGCCACCATGCCCGGCTAATTTATCTATCAATCTATCTATATCTATCTATACATATAGATATAGATAGATAGATATTTTTAGTTGTCCAGCTACTTTCTTTCTATTGTTTTTTAGTAGAGATGGGGTCTCGCTCTTGCTCAGGCTGGTCTCAAACTCCTGGGCTTGAGCGATCCTCCTGCCTCAGCCTCCCGAGTAGCTGGGACTATAGGCATGCACCACGGTGCCCGGCTAATTTATCTATACATCTATATCTATAGATATAGATAAAAATATCTATCTCTCTATATATCTATATAGATAGATAGAGATAGATATAGATACATATCTATCTATCTATATAGATATAGATATATAGAAAGATAGATATTTTTAGTTGTCTAGTTAATTTCTTTCTATTGTTTTTTTTTAGTAGAGACGAGGTCTCACTCTTACTCAGGCTGGTCTTGAACAATCTCCTGAGCTTGAACAATCCTCCTGCTTCAGCCTCCCGAGTAGCTGGGACTATAGGCATGCACCATGGTGCCCAGGTAATTTATCTATATATAGATATAGATATCGATAGATATTTTTAGTTATCCAGCTAATTTCCTTCTTTTTTTTTTTTTTTAGTAGAGATGAGGTCTCGCTCTTGCTCAGGCTGGTCTCAAACTCCTGATCTTAAGCAATCCTCCTGCCTCTGCCTCCCAAGCAGCTGGGAAAAGAAGCATGCGCCTCCATGCCCAGCCAATTTTTTCTACTTTTGGTATAGACGGCGCCTTGCTCTTGCTCAGGCTGGTCTCGAACTCCTGAGCTCAAACGATCCGCCCGCCTGGGCCTCCCGGAGTCCTGGGATTACAGGCGTGAGCCACCGCGCCCGGCCTCAGACTACATCTTCACCTGCTTAACCTATATCTGAGCCTAGCACAAAGTAGGTGCTCGATAAGGGTGCTGTGATTAATGAATCATTCGTTCCCTCTTGTCTTTTAGCACTTGTGCCTCTAGTGCTAACGGGGAGAGAGACTTCCTACTTCTCCACCTAATCTCCTACGTTCCCTGCTCCCATCACTTGCCTTCAGCCAGTGCCGATGCCTCCTCCCTTCCCCAGGACATTTGCACGTGCCAGTTAAGCCTTCTCAGCTTAGCCGGCACCTCCTCTGCACAGTCTACCCGGACCGTGTGGGTTATTCTCTCTCAGGGCAGAAATAGCTTTGATGACTTGCTAGTGGCCTGCCTTCGGTCCTAGAACATAAGCCACCCACGGGCCCTGAACACCATCCAGCTTGCTTACCACTGTGCCCACACATGGTAGACGTATTAATACCTGTTAAATAATTGAATGCGTTCTGCAGAGAAACAAGCTTTAAATGCTTGGGCTCCCGGCTTGGGCAAAAGTTCTCCCCTAGGTTAGCTTCCTCCAAACGGGTTATGTCTTGAGAACCCAAGCTGCTGCTGCCTGCAGTATTGTGTTGAGAAGGATTCTGAGGCTCGCTGTCTCTGGTCGTGCATTGCTAGTTTTGTGCTTGCCTCCCTCTGCTGGTCGTGTCTGCGGTGGAGACGCTCTTCCCTCTTCGGGGGGAGTTACTTGCCTGGATTGTGCTTCCAAAGGCTCTTTAAGGCGCCTCTGAAAAATATAAATAAATAAAGCAGCCGTATGTAGCGGGAGCAAATATGAAAGAAAACGTTCAGGAGATTCAAACGGAAGCAGCAGTCGCCCGCACGCCTTTCCCGCTCCTGCTCTGAGCGCCGCAGGTTGACGTCGCTCTGGGATTAAAAGAGAACACTCTTGCTCACACGCCAGTACCCGAAACTCCCGGAGAAAAAAGGCTCACGGAACACGACCGGCCGGGAAAGTTGCTTTTTGAATAAATGCTTCCTTCTGCGAGGTTGGCTCCGCACGAGCCCCTCGCAGAACGGAGTGTGGCTTCATTTCTCGGCAAGCCTGTCTTTAGAAAGTGGGGGCCTGGGGAAATCAGACTGGTGGAAATCTCTGTCCCTGTCGTGGCCCCGATTTTCTAGCCACTGAAAACACCCAGAGGAGCTGGGACAGGACGGAGGCCTGGGCGAGGCGTTGGGGTCAGCCGCTGTTCCCCGAGCCCGCACTGAGATGCGCTTTTGTGGCTGGCCCCTACTGCAGCTTCAGTGCTGTTCTCTGCGCTGCGATCACACCCGTGTTTTCCAGTAGGTGAACCAAAGCAAAGGTCCCAGGAATTTACCAAATGGGTCCAGGGGTGCGCTGCGAGCCAGCAAGCTATTAATATATGCCTCGTCCAAGCAAACAGTGCTCCGACTTAGGCATAGGATACAGGGGAAGCAGTTTAAGTTCCTAGGAGACCGCCAGGCGTTGTGGCTCATGTCTGTCATCCTAGCACTCTGGGAGGCCAAGGCAGGAGGATCGCTTGAGGTCAGGAGTTCGAGACCAGTCTTTCCCGAAAGTGAGACCCCGTCTCTACTAAAAATAGAAAAAACTAGCCGGGCATGATGGCGCATGCCTGTAGTCCCAGGTACTCAGGAGGCTGAGGCAGGAGGATCACTTGAGCCCAGGAGTTTGAGGTTGCTGTGAGCGAGGCTGACGCCACAGCACTCTGGCAACAGAGTGAGACTCTGTCTCAAAAGAAAAAAAAAAATTTTTTTTAATTATTCCTGGGACGCTTGGGGATTTAGTCTGGAAAATGGGAATGATGAAGTTGGCACAGCCAATATGTTGGGAGGGAAAGTGTCATTTAGTGACAAGTTTGACCAGCGCATCTTAAAAACCTAATACAATCGCCCCTCCCCTCATCAGCAGTTTCACTTACTTGCAGTCAACTGCAGTCTGAAAATATTAAATGGAAACTTCCAGAAATAAGCCATTCATAAGTTTTAAATGGCTTTTGCCATTCTGAGTGTCGTGATGAAATCTCTCACTGGCCCACGCTGTCCTGCCCAGGGTGTGGCTTTGCTCTTTGGCCACCATGGCCGCGCGGTCTATGATACTCGATGTATCGGTCACCTAGCAGCCTCAGTTGTCGGATCGAATGTCCTGCTATCAGCACCGCAGTGCTTGTGTCCACGTATCTTTATTTAACTCTGTACAGCGGCACGACAGTGCAAGTGTAGCGACGTAGGCAATTCGGAGATGCCACAGAAAAGCCGAAGAGTGCTTCCTTTTGGTGAAAGGGTGACTATTCTCAACAAGGGGAAAATAAAAGATCCTATGACGAGGTTGCTGAGATCTATAGTAAAAAGGAATCTTCTGGCCGGGCACAGTGGCTCACGCCTGTAATCCTAGCACTCTGGGAGGCCGAGGCGGGAGGATGCTTGAGGTCAGGAGTTCAAGACCAGCCTGAGCAAGAGTGAGACCCCATCTCTACTATAAATAGAAAGAAATTAATTGGCCAACTAATATATATAGAAAAAATTAGCCGGGCATGGTGGCTCACGCCTGTAGTCCCAGCTACTCGGGAGGCTGAGGCAGGAGGATCACTTGAGCCCAGGAGTTTGAGGTTGCTGTGAGCTAGGCTGACGCCTCGGCACTCACTCTAGCCTGGGCAGCAAAGCGAGATTCTGTCTCAAAAAAAAGAAAGGAATCTTCTATCTGTGAACTTGTGAATGGTCCGTTGCTATCATTGTTCTATTATTAGCTGTTAATCTCTTACTGTGGCTAATGTATAAATTAAACTTAATCGCGTGCATATGGGAAAGCCAGCGCATGGGAGCCGGTGACTGCCCGCAGCTGCAGGCGTGCGCGGGGTGCAAGGCAGAGCTGCCGTGCTGAGTCAGACGCGGCAGGTAGTGAGGACACAAAGATAGATGTCGCTGTGATTTGGAAACCTCTCCCATTACCCGGGAGCTAGACTGGAAGATTTGATTTTTACCAAAATAGACATGGTTGAGGGTTTATAACAGGCGTCCTCAAACTACGGCCCGGCACATGTACCCTGCCCGCCGGGTGTGTTTGCCGCCGCTGCCTGTCCTGCTTAGCAGCCGGCTCGTCCCGGGCCCACAGTGCGCACTCTCCAACGGTCTCAGGGACAGTGACCTGGCCCCTGTTTAAAACGTTTGAGGACCCCTGGTTTATGATTTGAAGAGCAGGGGACCTGTGGGTGGGTGTGACTGACTTCTCCACACGACGCCAGTAGCCAGGCTCTTGCTTTTAGGGGATTTTGTCACCTGAAATGGCGAGCCCAGCTGTCAGGCAAGACCAGCCCCATCCATCCCTTACAAACATGGGCTCACCACAGTAGGCTGAGAAGATGACTTTAGTAATGGAGTGTGCGCTTAACTAAGTAGTTAACTAAGTGTAGTCCACTACGCTTAACTGAGTTAACTGTACACTGTATTAATCCCCGTCTATGCAGTGATTCTCAAAGGTATTCAACCACTGCTTAGCAGCTGCTCCCAGTCCAGCCTGTTCTTTAACTGTCTCGCTGTTGTGTTGCAAGAAATTTCTAGATGGTGCCGGCTGGGAAGCAGTGTGGCACATCCAGGTGGCTCTGTCTGCGATTCTTTTTTTCCTCAAATATTCATTTCAGGATCGATCTGCTGATTGTCCACCTGACAGGAAGTGACTCCTTTGATATTTTGTTTCTTTATTAAGTTATATAGATGAAAATTTATTTTTTCTTTTTTCTTTTTGTATTTTAGCATATTATGGGGGTACAAGTGTTAAGGTTATATATATTGCCCATGGCCCCTGCTCATCCTTTTTTATATTTATTTATTTATTTTTATTTTAGCATATTATGGGGGTACAAGTGTTAAGGTTATGTATATTGTCCATGTCCCTTGCTCATCCTTTTTTTTTTAATTTTTTTAGCGTATTATGGGGGTACAAGTGTTAAGGTCATGTATATTGCCCATGTCCCCTTTCCCCCTCGAGTAAGAGCTTCAAGTGTGACCATCCCCCAAACGTTGCACATCTCACTCGTTGTGTTTGTATACACCCCTTCCCCCTCCCCCTCCCACCCGCCCAACACCCGATAGCTGTTATTCCTATATGTCCACTGAGGTGTTGATCCGTTAATACCAATTTGCTGGTGAGTGCACATGGTGCTTGTTTTTCCATTCTTGGGATACTTCACTTAGTAGAATGGGTTCCAGCTCTAGCCAGGAAAATACAAGAGGTGCTAGATCACCGTCATTTCTTATACCTGAATAGTACTCGATGGTACACATACACCACATTTTATTAATCCACTTATGTATTGATGGACGCTTGGATTGTTTCCACAACTTTGCAATTGTGAATTGTGCTGCTATAAACATCTGAATCCTTTTATTGAAATCAACTCTGTTCGGGACCAGGAGCTGCGGTTCATAACAAGCTTTCGATAGAAAACTGCAAACTTCAATGTCCCATCCATTAAAGTGATTTTTGGATGGCAGGCGTGTCCTCTGGCAAACCTGAGCTGCTCACCTCGGTTTATAGAGCCTGTATAGGGTGACTGGGATGCTCAGAAGACCATTCATAGTATGGTTAGTTGAGTAATACCTGGTCCAAATGGTGGTGCTCGTAAAGTTTCATTTACTACTTTGGCAATCGGCTTGACAATGTGATACTTTAATGTATAATTGGATACGCAATTGGGTTCTGTTATAGTGCAGTGGTTTGGCATAATTATTTTCCAGGGCTGTGATTTTCTAGTTAATAAATACTTTTGGGGGTTACAAATTCTTAAGCGTCAACACTCTATACTCCTTGAAAGTGGGAGGCGCACTAATTAATATAAGAGCTTATTTCAGCATTTTTGGCTTCACAGGCAGCACTAAAAAAAAAAAAGAAAAAAAAAGAACTTGCTTCTACTCAAACAAGTTAGGCTTAAGACAAAGCTTTGGCAACTAATCAAGTGATTAATGTCCGTTGATTACCTGAATTTTTCTCCAGGGAGGGGCAAAAAAATTGGGCTTTGGAACCTTCACATAAATAGAGGGACCCCAGGGTATTATGGTCTGTGTGCAGATAGAGGTCTCACAATGTAGGGTTTAGTCACAGGTTCCTTCCCATAGAGAGGAAGAGGGGAGGCAGTGAACGTACTTTTATACAAAGAATTATTTGAAGAACCCCCAGGGTTCTAAGGAAGCAGCAGCAACCATACCATCATCTGTCTTATAGAGGTGATTCATTAGGTCACCAAGAAGATCCAAAGTGGGTGACAATCTGCTCAATCACCAGCACGTACAGCAAGTCCACTCGGTGTCTGGCAGGACTGGAAGGATATTCAGCTCAATGTCAATCAAAATGGTCCAGGAGGCTTCTCGGGGACTTTGGGAAGCACCTGATTAAAGAGAGGCAGGATGGGTATAGGGCAAGGACAGAGCAATTTTCAAACTAGTTGAGAGCAAACTTGGCAGGGGAGGTTTCCCTCTGATTCCTTCTCTAGCCGGGCCCTTCTTTATGAAGAGTTATGCTAGTCCTTTTACGTCCCTGCTCTGACCCTTGAATATCTTCTCATTATGATAGGGAAAAAACCCCACCCCAGGGCCCCATGGCTGAACTCACTCCTGATTGGATACTTTTTGAATCCCACTGCTGATTGTATTGATGTATTGGATGTAAAGCTTGTTGCTGATTGGATGCTTTTTGGATCTCACTGCTGATTGGATAGGTAAAGCTTGTTTCTGATTGGATATGCAAAGCTTGTTGCTGATTGGATATGCAAAGCTTGTTGCTGATTGGATATGTAAAGCTTGTTGCTGATTGGATAGTTTTTGAATCCCACTGCTGATTGGATAACTCCTCATGCTCATAGTTGATTGGTTGTGTGTCACCCCAAGAAGTGTATAAAGCCGGAGGAGAACAAGGAAGCGGGGCTCAGAATTTGGCGGCATGCCCCTCTGAGCCTACCGGCGGGATAAAGGCTGATTCTACGACCCTCCGTGTGCCACTGGGTTCTTTCCCTGGTTAGTCACTGTAACACTTGTTGTTACACTTGCTGGAACAATTAAACCAAAAATAAAAGTCAAACTTCCAAGCCCTGTCCCCAGGCTGCAAACAACGTGCCCTCCCCCAACCCAGCCCAAGGCCTTTCTCTCACTGTTCCAGCCAGTTGCTCAACCACCAAGCTTTCTGGAAGGTCTGCACTTGCTGTGTCTTCAGCCTGAACCACTCTCCTCCCCCCACACCCAGCTCTTTGCGTGACCAATTTTCATTACTCAGTCTCAAGTCAAATCTCACTTCTTGGATGGGGTCGTACTTCAAAACACGCCCTGCTCAAAGTTCTACTCTCCCTGCAAATTGCTATGCTCTGTTTTTCTTCAGAGCATGTAGAATAGGAAATTATTTTGCCTCCCAAGCATCTGTCATAAAAAATACTGAAGCCTTCTAGAGTTCATCTCAATGGAACTGACGCTCCAAGTGTTGAAGGCTCGTGCTCCGGCCTCACGCCCTTCCCGAGAGCCGCACTTCCCTGCCACGGCCCTCCCCCGGGCTGTTCATGCCACGTGTAATGACATATTTCCCCAGTGTTTCCTTTCATGAAGGAAAATCATGGAAATACAGTTAAGTCGACTCTTATTGTTAACTTAATTATACTTTAAAAAGAGACTTGAGATGACTTGCCATAAACGGGGAGTCATCCTAAAGATAAATATGAACAAAGCAATCTTACCATATATTCTACCTACAGTCTCGCTGGCTCCTCTCTTCCATTAGAGGTCAGGTTGGGGCCATGGGGAGGACAAACGAGGGCCACTGAGACTTTCTTCTTGACCAGTCAGAATGTTCCAGCACGTGCACAGCAAGTGTTAACAGTGACTGACCAGGGAAAGAACCGAGCGGCACACAGAGGGTTGGAGAATCAGCCTTTGTCCCACTGGTGGGCTCAGAGGGGCATGCCGCCAAATTCTGAACCCCACTTCCTTGTTCTCCTTCGGTTTTATACACTTCTTGGGGTCACACACAACCAATCAACTGTGAGCATGAGGAGTTATCCAATCACGGTAGGATCCAAAAAGTGTTCAATCAGCAACAAGCTTTAATATTCAATCAGCAACCAGATTTACACATCCAATCAGCAACAAGCTTTACATATCCAATCAGCAACAAGCTTTACATCCAATCAGCAGTGAGTTCAGCCATGGGGCCCCGGGGTGGGTTTTTTTTCTATCAAAACTGCAGCATTTTTAAATTCCGAGTCACCTGGCCGGCTCCTCTAGGCCACAAGTCTTACCTACCTGGGTCTTTCCCGGGCTCCCTGTTCCCGCAGAGACTGAGAAGTCATTCCGAATGGGATGCTCCTGATGGGACCAGCGTCTTAGTGCCTCTGAGGCAAGGCACACATGCCCCGGGCACCGTTTGGACAGAGAATGGACAGAAAGAAGAAAAGCAGTTCCAGAGCAGGGCTCGCAAAGCACAGCTCCCATCCCGCTGATAGCGCCGCAAGCGGCGTGCTTAAAGGCAAGTAACTGTATGCTTTCTGGGTGTTTATGGGCCCCGCTTGGGCACACACTTTTCCCAAGTGTAGTGTTTCCCGACACTAAGTGAACCTTAGAATTGCCTGAGAAGTTTTTTTTTTTATTATTTTTTTTAATTCCCAAACCCAGGCTGCTTCAGACCAATTAATTCAGAATCCCCTGGGAGATTTTTAAAATCTTCCCAGATGATTCCACGGGACATCCAGGCTCGAGCACCGCCATTCTGAAGAAAGCCACATGCTTCCACGTGGGGCTTTTAGGAGGGAAATCTCTACGTCTTAAAAACCATGTGCAACAGAGTTTTGCAAATGCAATTAGTTGTTGTTTTATTTATTTCCTACTTCTCCTAAAGAACTTGTAAGGGTTGGCACGCTGTTGCCATCTGTAAGGCATATGACAATAACAGACAGCCGCCTAATAACCAGGAAGGCATTACCAGCCCAGGGCTCTAAATTACTTGGATTCATCCGGAAGGATCTGTGTGGATGAGGCCACGTATTGCTTGATCTCCGTGTCTTCCGGTGGCAGTGCCAGAGTGGGAAGGGCGTGTTTTCTGGGCTCTGCATTGTTCTTTGTCATGCTATCGAGTTGTTGCAAGATGGATTTGTAACAGACCTAAAGGTGGTATCAAAATGAAAATTAGTTCTTGGGTAGAAGAATACCAATCACGTTTGACTTGCCTGTAGCTACGGCGTCACGTCTGCCTCTGTGAGGAGGGAAATGACTTCTTAATGTGAGTTTTCTTTCTCCCACTAAGGAGAATTAAATCTATGTGGCAAAATGCAAAGCCAGTGTGCTGGCAGGCAAATGCTGAACGGAAGATCCATGACCCTCATAAACATATCGGTGGCCTGGTTGGATGCTAACGAGCCTCCTTGCGGCTCAAGCTTACCCAGAGTGGAAAATGTAGCCCAGCTGGAGAGCGAGGCTGTAGTTGCCTCGCTGTTTTACCTTCTGTATCAAAGTCAGATCTCAAATAAATGGTGAAACTTCTCCATCTGCTGCAAGCTGCCAGGGTGGGGGTCTCTGGGTGAGATGTAGAGTTTTTGAGCTGAGATGACCAACTCCAGGAATTTTAGTTGACAGGCTTTTTGTTGAGTTTGCAGGGTTATTTTCAAAGGATCTGGCTTTTGGACACATAGACCTGGCGGAGTGGAGCAGTATCTATGGAATCGTCCACTCTTCAGTGGCACAGTGGATCCTCTGGGATAAAAAGGCAAACACTGGCCGGGCGTGGTGGCTCACGCCTGTAATCCTAGCTCTTGGGAGGCCGAGGCGGGCGGATTGCTCAAGGTCAGGAGTTCAAAACCAGCCTGAGCAGCAAGACGAGACCCTGTCCTCTACTATAGAACATGAAGAAATTAATTGCCCAACTGATATATATATAAAAATTTGCCGGCATGGTGCGCACTGCCTGTAGTCTAGCTACTCGGGAGCTGAGGCAGAGGATCGCTCGAGCCCAGGAGTTTGAGGTTGCTGTGATGAGGCTGACGCCACGGCAATCACTCTACCTGGACACACAAGCGACGACTCTGTCGTCAAAAAAAAAAAAAAAAAAAAAAAAAGGCAAACACCTGTTGGCAGACATCCTGGTACCTAGTGCTACCTAGGAGGCCGATCTTTGACCTGTGAATGATTTTTCCTCAGACCTCCATTTTTCTCCCTGGTGACACGGGTTAAGGAGCACCTGCCTTGCGAGTTATTGTAAGGATATACAAAATAATGCACATCACAGCAACTTCCCTTCACGGCATGAACGTTGCTAGCTGTCCTTGGTGCTATTAAATTGTATGTCTCCATCTCAAATGACTTCACACAGAACACCACCCTTGTGCATTCTGTGAAGAATATGGTTTACACCATCGTCATTACACGATGTACGGAGCCACACACAGGAACAATAATTTAGCTAATGAAATTGGATTCTAATGGGAGATGAAGGGGGGAAATTGAGCTCTGAGAACATCTCTCTGACACAAGTGAAATTTTAGTCAATTGAATCACGTAAAAACCTGCTCAGATTATATATTTTAAATATATATATATATGCATGTCTGAGACCAGTTGTTAATTCTTGATAAGTTGTTTCTTCATTTACCCTTCATTTTCTGTTTCCCTCCTCCTGAAGCTTCTTTTGAGGAAATCCCATTTCTTACTTAGTTCTTGGTTAGTATCATAAATTCGCTTGGGGGGCTATCTCAATCCACTGAACAAAGTGCTTGGACCTCATTCCGGAGAGAGTAAACCAAAGAGAGTAGTAGCGCAACCACAGGACAGCTTGGAGCATGATTTGGGTGGGAGGCAAACTAAACCCTTCAAAATATAGGAAGTTCGAGGCTCTTGGGGACTATGGTGATGGCAAGATGCCCCCCCAGCCCCCATTCCAGGATGGACTGCCACGCCCAGCCTCAGAAGATGCCCACCAAGGCAACCACAGTGTACGCTAATCTGATTATTTATTAGAGAAGCTGGAAGTGTGGATTCTTATGTGAAACTACCCCCATCCTCAAATTTTGGCAACTAAAGAAATGAAAACGGGCACTCATACCCACACCCCCTCCTTGGCCCCTCGAATTTGCGAGTTCTGCTCAGCCCCACCTATATTGGTTCCAGGAGATCTCAAGGACCCACTGATGAGCCTATTCCATTTTTTTTTTTTTCTCTCCAGAGCTCCAGAACATGGGCAACTGATCGAGGCAGGGGGA
>NC_033689.1:6919105-6956654 GCF_000165445.2 Microcebus murinus
CCCCATAATGTTCCCTACTGGTCTGTGGCCGCACAGAGTGGGGTAACTTTCAGTTGTCTGTCTGTCTGATCCCTCTCAGCGGATTTAAGGCACTCTGGCTAAGCGGTGAACTCATATAAACCCGGCCGCGGGTCACTTTCCTTTCAGAAGAGTGAGTCACCATTATACTGTACACGCTGACACAGAACCACAGGTGGGACCCAAATCAGACCCCATGGCTTTCGCGTGGCGCTGACGCACTCATACGCCAAGAGGTTATTGGCATCTCCCCTCCCCCCAGAATCTATAACCTTTGTAGGAGGTGATCAGTCTCCTTCTTCCATCTTGAGGCTTCTAGCCTTTGTCCTGGGGTCCGTACCGGGCAGAGTCCCGGGGTGGTGTTACCGGGTTCAGATGGCCGTTTCTGGTTGCACTATTCTTTTGGGTGTCCAGGCTGGTTCGAGGAGCCCTTTGAGCAAGAGGAGAGTGTCCCCAATCAGGACTGTGGTGCACCTGGATACTCACCAGCCGTCAGGGTCAGCGGCGTCCTGGCCCCGTGGGCAGTGCTATCGGGGCTTCCTGGTCAAGAACCAAATGTTACAGCACATGGTTACAAGTCTGCACGAGAGTGAGGTCTAGTCTTGCAATACTCTATAGTTGCTTAGTCATGCTACTCTGCAGTTCATGCATAGATTGAAATCTAGGTCAAGGAGACATGGCTTGTTGGGTTTATGGAACAGGGCTCCCAATAAAACAAGATGCAAATTGAGGGGCAGGCACCCCAAAGGCCAATCTCCCCACCTTCCAAAACTCTGCCAAGTCCCGCCAAGAGATAGCCCGGATTATTAATAGCACGCTTAAGGCATTACCTAATCAGACCCAATGTTCGATTTGCTCACCCCTCAATAGGCAACTGTACCTGGGGATTCTGATGCCCACAGGTTGGAGAGCCCTGAGCCAGAACCCAACAAAACTGTCCTAGTTGGACCAGTGATGACATCTGGCCTACATGTGGCCAGATCAATTAATGTCACTTGCCTCCTCAGCTCAAGAGGGAGCAAGCCTGTAGGGACTCTCCCAGGCAATCTATGTGATAAAAATCTCACCTACAGCTCCAACATTCTCTATCCTGGAGAAGGCATGTTCTTCTTATATGGTAAATCTTTATATCTCTGTCTTCCAGACGGCTGGACTCGCGTCTGTACCCAGATATTCCTGGTCCTAGATGTTTCAATCTACAAACACTCCCCTAAATGTCTGGGGAAAAAAACGCGCAGTCCCTCTGCTCACCCCACTCCCCACAGAGACAGTTATTTCAACGAGCATGGGAGCTGGATTTGGAGGATTGGGGACCTCACTACACATAAACCAAAAACTATCCTGGGAACTGGCAGATGACGTAGAATGAATAGCAGACTCATGGCTACCCTCCAGGGTCAGCTAAACTCCTCAGCAACAGGGACCCTTCAAAACCAGAAAGCTCTAGATAGATCTCTTGGCTGCTGAAAAAAGGGGGAACCTGCGTATTCCCGGGGGAGGAGTGTTGTTATTATGTTGCGGCAGTGTGTACAGCTAGTGTTACAGCCCTTGTTTCAGCTCTTATTCATTTGACCGGGGAAAGAACCGAGCAGCACACGAAGAGTCGGAGAACAGCCTTTATTCTTCTACAGCAGGCTCAGCACGCCTAGTGTTACAGCTCTCTTCCTGTCTTCCGATGTTCCCTCGATGTTCTCCCCTTCCTGCCCTTATGCCCCTGCTTTTATACCCTTGGTAGGCCTCAAGAAGCGTCCAATCAACTATATGCTTTAACATCCAATTAGCAACAAGCTTTAACATCCAATCAGCAACAAGCTTTAACATCCAACCAAAAACAGTGGGATTCAAAAGTTACCCAATCAGGATCACGCAAGCAGCATGGATGGAAACAGGCCGCTGCACGTGGGCCTGGGGCATTCCGGCACGCGGGGTCCTGGCGGCACACGGGGTCCCAGCGGCACACGGGGTCCCGGCAGCACTCGGGCATCCGGGGTGGCTGTGAGCTGCGGGGCCCAGCCCCAGCAGCGTGCCTCTAACCGGCCTCGCGCAGCACTGGCCCCCGGAGAAGCGGAACCACGGGGAGGCGGCAAGCGGCTGCATCCTGGCGCCGGACATTTTCCGTGTCATTCCCCCCCTTTGATGCCCTTATCAGTTTACACAGAGGCATCAACCTCTCTATGAATCTAGTAACTACACTGGGCCCGTGGTTACCATCAGAAGGATCTTCTAGCCCTTTGAGTTTGGTAGTTACGATTCCTGATTGGTTTACGTTCTTCCCCAGAGAGCCCCAACCGAGACCACAGAGGCACCCCATGTAAACCCAGCATGGATTACCAAAGCAAGTCAGCCCAGTCTCTTGGGGCAAAGGCCCCGAGTCCAATTCCCACGACAGTCCAGACCAGTGGTCCCATACAGTCCAGCCATATTCAGGGCCAACTTGCAGACGAGCGTCTGAGCCGGATCTTCAGCGGCTCCTGTTGACCTTGTTGCACCGTCCAATGACTGGTCGCATCATCTGTCTCGGCTCGCTTTACTCGGGAACGGTGGATCCATGGGGTGAGGCCTGCAACTTTGACCGCAGTGGGGGTAACCAATATCACAGTATAGGGTCCCTTCCACGTTGGCTCTAGGGGTTCCTTCTTCCAATCCTTTACCCAGGCCAAGTCCCCGAGTTTATGGGGGTGGACTGGGAGTCCCAGTCCAATTTGGTTTCTCTCTTGAACAGTCTGGTGTATAGTGTCCATGCTTTTTGATAATGGGTGGTGGCCTACGATATAGGATCTGAAAGGGTGAGTACCCAGTGGGGCCAGGAGTGCATCTTACCCGCAGTCTACCTGGGGTAATTGTGTCTCCTGACAGAGTTTAGCCAATGTAACCTTGAGGGTTTGGTTCACACACTCTACTTTCCCTGAGCTCTGTGGCCTATAGGCTGTATGTAACTCCCACTGGATACCTAATGGCTTGGATAGGATCTGTGTAACCTCTGCAGTGAGGCTGGGTCCATTATCGCTGCTGATGGAGAGAGGCAAGCCGTACTGGGGGATGACCTCTCTCAGCAAGAGCCTCACTACCTCTCTGGCCTTCTCGGTTCGGGTGGGGACAGCTTCAACCCAACTTGAGAAAGTACATATCATAACCAGCAAATACTTGTATCCCCTGCTTGGTTTGATTTCTGTGAAATCCACTTCCACATGCTCGAATGGGGACACCCCAGTGTGCTGAATTCCTGGAGCTGGCCTTGGTTTAGCCACTGCATTGTTCCTGGCACAAGTCTGGCACCGGGCACTGGCCGTCATTGGGTGAGCAACTGGGTAAGGGCCCTGCTCTGCCCATTGGTCTTCCTCTGGCATGTACCTGGGTTTCTCTGGCCACTCGGGGTCCAGGAGAATGTGGCATTTGGTGGAATCCTCTGGTTGTCCCATCTGCCTGCCTTGCTGCCTGGTCTGCCAGACGGTCACCGTTGGCGACCGAGTCTGTGCCCTTCTGGTGCCCCCTGCAGTGGATGACTGCAATCTCCTTCGGTGCCCACACTGCTTCCAATAGTTGAAGAATTTCTTCCTTATTCTTGATTTCTTTTCCCCCTGCGGTCAATAGCCCTCTTTCCTTGTAGATTGCCCCATGTAAGTGCAACTTTGCTCCCTGTGGTGACTGCGTAGCCAGCCAACTGTTTGCCATCCTGGATGTAGCTGCTGCTGTCTGTGTAGAGCTTGAGGTCAGGCGCCGGCAACAGACCATCCCCCAAGTCTGGCCGGCTTGCACAGACCTCCTCCACGGCCTCAGCACAGTCATGGTCCGGGGGCCCTGGCCCGGTAGGAAGGAAGGTGGCAGGTTCAAGGTCCGCACATGGACACCCTGCTCAAACACGCCAGTCCGCCTTCTTGACCAACAAACGAGGCAGCCATCCCAACGCTACCGAGTCCAGCCGCTTGGACAGACAGGCCTCTGGCCTCTGCCAGGGGCCCACAGTCTGTGCCAGGACCCTCATAGGTACCTGCCTCTCACCTCTGAGGGGCTTGTTCAGCCTCAAGCTGGGCCGGGAGCTCCCGCACCGTCTGTTCCAGTGTCTTCCGTCCCAGGTGTGCACTTGTGTCCTGCTCCTTCTTCAGTCCTCAGCCATCATGGTGGCATCGGTGATGGCCTTTTTGGCCTTCTCTGCCTCCCCACTCAGGTGGGCCAAATCCACCTCGAGCTGCTTCTTCTGGTTCCGGAGGCCTGTGTTCTGCGAATGCAGGAGGTTGAGGCACTCAGTGGCCTCCAACAGTTCCTGCTCCGCCAGCCACTGGCTGTGCTCACCCTGCTTCAGCGCAGCCCACAGCTCCTCCAGCTCAGAAGCCAACAACACAGCCCAGCGCTCCAGGGCCTGCGCCTGCTCTCGGACCTCAGCCGCCAGCCGCTGCTCCTCAACCCGCCCTGGGCCTGCAGCAGCCGTGTGGCCATCTGGGCTTCTGTGGCCTGCTGGGTAGCATGGCCCAGCTGCAACTCCCTGAGGTCCCTGAGGTCACCCTCCATCTTCTCCTTGAGCCTCAGTGCTTCCTCACAGGCCTGGGTCTCAGCATCCAGGGAGGCCTGCAGGGACGCCACTGCCTGCTAGTGGCTGTGCCTCAGGTCAGCGCACTCCTTATCTTTCTCTGCCAGCTTCTTCTTGGCCTCCTCCAGCTCCTCGGTCCTCTGGATGGCGTCTGCCTCATACTTGCTCAGCAAGTCCTGTCCCCAGAGAGGCACCAGACAGTCTGGCATGTGGAGGACCTCGTGCCTTATAATTGAATGTTCTGCTCCAACGTCCACAAATGTCATCTGTTGGCCCCCCTCTTCCATCTTGACTGTGGGTTCCCGAGGGCTGAAGGAACCCAGTTGGCCCAACTCGGACTCAATGCCAGCGAGCCCCACTAGCTCTTGGGCTTCCGGTTTCTGTTGGGTTGTCCTGAACGGGGCCCTCCTTTGCAACAGGTGACTTCTCTTGTGGGGACATTCATTCTTCCAGTGGCCAAACCTTTTGCAATTGGCACACTGGTCTCCCACCAGGGCCACCCGTCCTCTGGTTCCACCCTTTTGTGGGGGTCCAGGCCGCACTAGCCAACTTCCCTTGTGGGGACATTCATTCTTCCAGTGGCCAAACCCTTTGCAACTGGCGCACTGGTCTCTTGCCAAGTGTGCCCGTCCTCTGGTTCCCCCCTTTACTAGCTGACATCCTTTGTGGGGACATTCACTCTTCCAGTGGCCAAACTCTTGCAATTGGTACACTGGCCTCTTGCCAAAGGTGCCCGTCCTCTGGTTACCCCCTTTCGTGGGGGTCTGGGCCACCTGGACGGGTTGGATCTACTGAGGGCAGCAGCCAGGAGGGCAGCCTTTTTCTTCATCCTCTGGTCTTCCTCCCTCTGAGCAGTCTGGTCCCGGTTGACGTACACCTTCTGGGCCACCTCCGTTAACTGCATGATACTCATGCCTGCGCATCCTTCGAGTTTCTGCAGCTTCCTCCGAATGTCGGAGGCCGATTGTCCAACGAACGCTGCATTCACCATTCTCTGGTTTTCGGCTGCCTCCGGGTCGATAGGTGTGTATATCCGGCATGCCTCACAGAGGCGCTCGTAGAAGTCATACGGTGACTCCTCTGGCTTCTGGGTAATTAGGGCAACCTTGTTCACGTTGGTCGGCTTTTTGGCCCCTTCTCGCACTCCTTGGGGAAGAGCCTCTCGGTACCGCTCCAGTGCCGCTTGTCCTTCTGTGCGTTGAAATCCCTCTCTGGGTTGGTCTCGGGCTCCGCTCGTGATGCCCACTGTTCCACATCCAGGGTGCCCGCCAGCGCCCGCTCCTGCAGCCACTTCCGAGTTCCAATCATGATCCGACGCCATTCTTCGGTATTGAAGAGAGTCAGCAGGAGTTGCCGGCGATCTTCCACGTGGGGCTGTGTGTCTGGAAGGTAGACTCCAGGAGGTCGACGAGGGCCTGCGGTTTCTCTGAGTAGGACGGTGTATGGTGTTTCCAATTCAATCGATCGGTGGTGGAGAAAGCCTGATAATACAGGGCAGGTTGCCCCGGCTGGATGGTTCCATCATCCCAAACCTGCGACAGACCTCACATTGCACGCAGAGGCATCTGGAAGGCCGGGGCAGACTGCAATTGGCAGACGAGTGGAGATGCCAGCAGTGGAGAAGCCGATGGTGGCGGGTGTGGGATGCAGTCCCAGTCACCACTCTCCACAATGAATGCATGAAACTTATCAGCATGCACCTTGCACCTGTTGGCTTGGATTCTAACCCTCCCACGTTCATCCAGCACTCCTGTTCCCTACACCGCCCAACACTCCTTTTCTGAACCTTGTCCCTGCCTAGACTCTGATCCCTGCTCTAGCTGCTAACCAGTGTTCCCATTCCCTATGCCACCCAACAGCACTCTTTTCCTGCTTTCAGGTATCTGCCTAGCTGTGTCCCTTGAGGGAACTTAGGCACATCTTGGCAATCACCGTTATGCCAACGTTGCCACAGAACCCCAGATTAGGACCCACTCAAACCCCGTAGCCGAAGCTGTGGGACTACTGACACATGACCACAAGCAGTCACTGTTCCCTCCATTCACATTTACTCAGAGGTTCCACATTCCCTCCCTGGGAGATCCCTGTCCTTAGGAGCCGATGGGGCTACTCTTCCGTCCCACTGATGAGCCTATACCCTAGGAGCCAATGGGGCTCCTCTTCCGTGCTACTGACAACTCTACCCCTAGGAGCTGATAGGGCTCCTCTTCTGTCCCACTGACAGGCCTGCCTCCTAGGAGCTGATGGCTCTTCTTCTGTCCCACTGATGGGGCCTACACCCTAGGAGCCGAAGGGGCTCCTCTTCCACTGATAGGCCAATCTCGGGCGGGTCCCAGGGACCCTACCTTGTCCGACGTCCTGGCCTTGGTCTGCCGCTCCAGCTGGCTAAGCCCGGCACTCACCTGTTTAGCCTCCTGCTATTGCCCTTGGCCAACAGCATCCTGGAGGCCAGCACCTGCCGGGAGGCCTGTCACAGCGTGGCCTGCGTCAGTGCCCCTGCTTCCCCTCCCTCAGCAAGGCCTTGGCAAGCTTATTGCCCTTGGCCAACAGCTCTTGGTGCTGAAGGAGAGGGACGCTGCTCAGTGCCGTCCACTGTCCGGGTGCAGTCCGCTCGTCCGCGCCGTTCGCTGTTCTGGTGGCTTCAAGGAGCCAGCTCCGCAGACGCTGTTCACAGTCTGCACCATTCACCGATCCGGTGACTTCAAGGAGCCAGCTCAGTCGGCTTTCCCGGTCAGGGAACCAAAATGTTGGGGCAGTATGTACAGCTAGCGTTACAGCTCTTGTTTCAGCTCTTATTCATTTGACCGGGAAAAGAACTGAGCAGCACACGAAGAGTCGGAGAACAGCCTTTATTCTTCTACAGCAGGCTCGGCATGCCTAGTGTCACAGCTCTCTTCGTGTCTTCCGATGTTCCCTCGATGTTCTCCCCTTCCTGCCCTTCTGCCCTGCTTTTATACCCTTGGTAGGGCTCAAGAAGCGTCCAATCAACTATATGCTTTAACATCCAATCAGCAACAAGCTTTAACATCCAATCGAAAACAGTGGGATTCAAAAATTACCCAATCAGGATCACGTAAGCAGCGTGGCCGGAAACAGGCCGGCACATGGGCCTGGGGGCATTCCAGCACGGGGGTCCCGGCGGCACTGGGGCGTCCGGGGCGGCTGTGTGCCACGGGCCCGGCCCCAGCAGCGTGCCTCTAACCGGCCTCGTGCAGCACTGGCCCCCGGAGATGCGGAACCACGGGGAGGCGGCAAGCGGCCACGACCCGGCGCCCGACATTTTCCGCATCAATTATGTCAACCAATCAGGGATAGTGACAGAAAATATAAACGAACTAAGAGAAATAGTCCAACAAAAAAGACAAGAAAGCCAAAATTGGTTAGGGTTCAATTTGGGACAATGGTCTTCCTGGTTACTCCCTCTCATTGGTTCCCTCATGACCATTCTCCTTCTTGCCACTATAGGGCCCTGCGTTCTCAGCCAGATCATTAAGTTATTAGAAGCTACAGTCACCCAAAGGGCCACAGCCCGCATCGTGACCTTCCAAGCATACTCTCCACTAAACAATTTAGGTGATGCCCTCTGGTGACAGTGGCCACAGAGCATTTAGGGGCATCGAGAGGGGGGAATGTAAGGGAGAATTTTTCCACTCCCTTCCTAAGAGTGCAAACTATCATGACTAAGCAACTCTGGAGTGACCCTTGACTAGATTTCAATCTTGTGCATAACTGCAAGCTAGCATGACTGAGCAACTGTAGAGTGACCTTTGACTAGATTTCAGTCTTGTGCATAACTGTAAGCTAGCATGACTAAGCAACTCTGGAATGACCTTTAACTAGATTTCATTCTTGTGCATAACTGCAAGCTAGCATGACTTAGCAACTGTAGAGAGCCTTTGACTAGATTTCAATCTTGTGCATAACTGCAAGCTAGCATGACTAAGCAACTCTGGAGTGACCTTTGACTAGATTTCAGTCTTGTGCATAAATGCAAGCTAGCATGACTTAGCAACTGTAGAGAGCCTTTGACTAGATTTCAATCTTGTGCATAACTGCAAGCTAGCATGACTAAGCAACTCTGGAGTGACCCTTGACTAGATTTCAATCTTGTGCATAACTGCAAGCTAGCATGACTAAGCAACTGTGGAGTACCACGAGACTAGACTTCACTCTTGCAAACTTTGTAACCATTTGCTTCTGTATCATATAAAAGCCACTAGACTCAGATCCCGTTTTGCTCAGAATTTGGAGGCGAGACCCCTCTGAGCCCGCCGGCGTGATGAAAGCTTGTTTTGCAGTACTCTCTTGTGGCTCTCGGTTTCCTTCCCAGTCCGGTTGGCTGTAACAAATCTCTAGTTTGAATGCACGCATTCCTACCCTAAAGGCCAGTCTCCTAGTCTGTGTACTGCCAGCCTTGGTCTTGCTAAAAGAGCTTGCTTTTCCAGCCACTTCCTTCTCCCCTTGTGCCTTCCAAATATTCCTTTTAGCCTGTCTGATTCTGCTACGAGCACCTCCCTTCTGCTTCCTCGCCCATCTTGTTACTATCACCTGCCTCCTTGTCGTACTCCAACCAGGTAGCAGGCACCAAAATGGGTTTCACCAGCTGCCTCTGCTCTACCTGCAAGTTTTTTAGACCATGCCAATTCCCGCCTGGGTTGCCCTCCCTTTCTTCTCTACCCTTGGACTACATGCCTATCCTTGGGGTAAACAAAGTGTTTTCCAAATTTCATTCTTTCCCATTTTCTCATAGTTTTTCTTATCTTTGTGTACCACCGAGGGCATTCTTTGAATACTCTTTAAATTCCAGTAACTGTATCTTCAACTTTATGAAGTGAAAAAGGGGTACCACTTGTAATTAGAAGTTACACGTAAAAACAAACGTAAGAGAAAAAAACAGTGCTGATGCATTCCAGCTCTGCATGGTTACTTGCCCGCAGCCACTGAGTCTGGGGCTCGTTCTCCCCTATAAAAAGTTAGGCTGGCCACCGTTACAGGCATTTCATTGCAGGACCAAACCGAGACTCTCTGTTTGGCCTATTCAGAAGGATTAAAAAACTGGACGATTCAATGTCCATCACCTAAAATGATCTTACAAAGGCATGTGATTCCCATCTTTGGAGAAAGGACAACACAGGACAGATTTCCAACCCAGAGCAGGAGTGCTGTATTCCTGCTTCGACCCTAAGCCAACTCTTCCTCATCTCCCTGCCCCCGCGTCCTTGCACCCTCCAAAGTGTCTTTTTAGCCTCTTTGTGTTGTCTGCTGGCCTCTCTACAGGCACGTGGAGAAGATGAGGGACATGGAGGAAACCAGAGTGAGCTTCCCAGGGCTGATGGGTCGTTATTTTGCACGTGGCCGGATGACACCAGGCAGGAAGGCATGCTGCCCACGGGCACTTAGTGGGTGGTTAGATCGTTTGGATCAGTTTGAGATTGCTCCTTCTTCTAGGAAACCAACTCCCAGGGCTTGCCAATAGTCTACATAAAAACCAGCAGATTACAGAGAGGAGTATGAACACCTATACTGAGAGACAGGAAAAGGAAATATGCCATGTTTCCCCGAAAATAAGACAGTGTCTTATATTTATTTTTCCTCCAGAAGACACCATAGGGCTCATGTTCAGGGGATGTGTTATTTTCCCCTCAAAGCCTCAGCTTGCAGCATGCACAGGATGGCCGGGACCTGCCAGGGGGAGCCGACCTTGTTGGTGGGGCTGCCCGCACCTTTCCTGTCACCTCTGGGATAGCAGCTGTCACGATGGGGCAGATGAGAAGGGCTGCTCGTGTTCTTTCCCGCTCCGCAAGGAAATACATGGGTTGTGCAGATGCGCTGCGTAGCCACGCCCGTCACTAGGTCTTCTTTTCAGGGTGGGGCTTCTATTGCACAAATGCTTAGAAATCCTGCTAGAGTTTATTTTATGGGTAGGTCTTATTTTGGGGGAAAACACGGTAATAGGCAAAGAGCTGCTGTTGGCTGAATGCGTGGCGTAGACATACCTAGCATTTCCTTGGTGAGTAGAAACCCTGCCCTATATCTTCTTTATGCGTAAACCCAGATTGATCCTCAGCACAACAAGAGTGCCATTAGGACCATTGCAAAACTATAAGCCATCTCCTCAGCATCTTGAAGCTATCAAGGCCCCAGTGTTGGATTAGTTGTGTGGAAGAATTCTCCTTACCTTCCCATGCCACGATGCAGGAGGTTTTGATGTTTTAGCCACTCTGTATCCTTTGCCTAGCAGAAAATGACTTTGACTCTCTGCTTCTTGAGTGCTCGTGAAAAACAGACGTTAGCTTTGCCATGCACAGGGAGGCCAACGGTCCAAAGATGGCCGAGTGAAGTTGCAATTGTCTCACTCACCCCGTGACAGATACCTGATGAGGTTGGCCTTCCTTTGTTTCCAGGAATCCTGCAGCTTCTCTCTGCGCAGGTGAATTTATGAATCGCTCCCTTTCGGGATGCGGGTTTTTCAGTGTGGCTCTTTTAGTCTCCGTTCTAAATGACATTAAGATGACAGTGGTCTGCATTGCTTATCGAACATTGCCTCCTCCCTGGAGTATGATAATTCTTGATGCAGGTATTGTAATACTTTATTGTAATACTTAGATTTGCTGCCTCTATACCTGTTTAGATTTCCTACTTAATTTTAAAGCAACACCATGTGCAACAGAAGGGAAAAATTTTGCCATCTCCCCATTCCCACTCCTACCCCACGTCGGAATCGAGTGCGGGATGTGGTTCGTTTGTAAAATACGCAAGCTTCGCTCCTGAGTCTGGCGGAAAGCCGGAGCCGGGCAGCTCTCCACACCTTGTTGTGTCAGCGGAGTTCATCTGTAATTCATCAAACTCTCCTCTGTGTGTGCGTCGTTATGTTATAGATAATTGGTTGTCTCTCGTTTACTCATAATAGAGCCATGCAATTTCAAAGCAACTGAGTCAGCTCAAAACAGCATTATCAGTAGCTATAGATGTACTGTCAAGGCAAGATTCCAACACTGGCATTTTCGAAAAATTCGCTACAATTTCAGCCACTGGACCACACTTATATCATAATCACGGACAATGGAGGTAGATGAGAAAGGACGGGGTTTCCTGTTTAGCACATGTTCTGCTCTCTAAAGCATGCCCTGTGAAATTTCCTCCGATTTTCGGCTTTTTCGGCCGGTTTTTGTTTTCGGGGAGGCGGGGCCGCCGGGGAGGGGCGGGGCGGGGGTTCTTGTTGTTCTTTTTTTTTTTTGGGGGTTGGGGGGGGGGTGTTGTGGTTTTGCTCTCCGCGCCCGAGCCCGTGTGTGTTCTACCCGCTGTGTGTCTCCCTCTGTGGGGGTGGTTGGGGGCGTTTTCCCCGCGGCCATTTTAGTTTTTTGCGGCCTTTTTTTCGGCCTTGCCCCATTTGCCCGGGGGTTGGGTTTTTTTTGGGTTGGGGGGCGGTTGTTTTGTTTTTGGTTAAGGTTTTTTTTTTGAAAAAGGGCTCACTATTGTAAAAGAAGAAAAGAGATTGCAGTTTGCTTTTTCCTTCCCTTGCAGTCGATGTTTCCATTTTCCTGTGCTGCGTCTCCCTCCATTCTACTTAGATTACATTTCTAGAACGTGATTTCAGTAGCCGAGAATTGAAGGCTCTATTTATATGGATTAGAGAAATATAAACTTAAAAGTCCCTATTGCTTAAATAAAGACTTTATAAATCAGGAGTCCTCAAACTTTCTAAACAGGGGGGCAGTCCACTGTCCCTCAGACCGTTGGAGAGTGCGCACTGTGGGCCCGGGACAGTCGGCTGCTAAGCAGGACAGGCAGCGGCAGCAAAGACACCCGGCGGGCCGGATAAATGTTCTAGACGGGCCGCATATGGCCCGTGGGCCGTAGTTTGAGGACGCCTGTTATAAATCATCAAATCTTTAAAAATCTCCCTTTATTATAAGCATTCTAGGAAGACAGTCTACCCCATGGATCCAAAATGGATTTTTAGTTTAGTTTAATTATTTTTTATTAAGTGTTTTGCCAAAATTCAACTTTCCCTAGCATGTGCTCAGTTGTTCAGGCAAAAGGTTTTCACAGGCCATGAATGGCTAAAGAATCTGCGGAACTCTTCCTTGCCTTGTGCTGATAATTGAAAAAATGACCGGAGTCCTGGGGTTAATTGTAGCCCTTACGAATCTTGAAGCTATGCGGTCCAACAGCACAGTGTGCTTTTCAGGAAAGTATATCCAGATAGCCTAAAATAATTCATAAGCATTTCAGACTATACTTACTTGTGAAACAGTAATAAAATAAAGGCTGTCATTACCATCCTCATCTCTAACTGCATGTTAACCTGTACACTCTCGTATGGCAAAGGACCTTCAAAACGTTTCTACACCCAAGACTGTTTCCTCTACTTGCTCCTCTCTAGTCTATGTTGTTCTGTCCTCCTAGTGTTGCTATTTTGTCTGTCTTTGCCAGAGAGGAGGGTGAGAAAGAGGATTCTTGTAGAAGGAATGGGAGGTTAATAAGAAGAAAGGCCATGATAATTCACATCCATAATCTTTGACCCCATCGCTTAATAATAGCTAACATTTATGCAACTCACTTGATCCTACGCCTACCATGTCCCTCGGCCCCTCCTTACGTGATAAGCACTCCATTATTTTGAGATGCTGGGGCGTCCATCGAGTCATCATGTAGCCATGAAACCTGGATCATCAGTGCAGGGCACGCTAGCACAAGCAGCTCTTAGAGTGTGCTCCTTCTGCTTTTAACACTTCCCCCCTGATCCCAAAGACAGTGTGTTCTGCCGTCTCCAGTTCATCGGGAGTGGCAGGCAGTCGAGGCTACGAGTGTGCTACTTGTGGAAGTCAAGTCCAAAACCAGTGGGGGAAAGAGAGGGTAAGGTATACAGAGATTAGGTACTGCCTAAACTAATTTCTCACCACCTGAACGCCCCTAACAAAATATAATAGACATCATAGGGAAAATAATGAGTCTACAATATTGGCATAATGGTTTTATAGCCCATCCTTTTGTGTTATCCTTATAATAACACAAAAGATCAAAGTAAAATGCTTTTTCTATCATTGTAATTCAGAGATGGGGAATAATAATAGCTAACATTATTTTGAGAATCCAAATGCCACTACTTGTCCCAGGGGTGTCATTAATAAAAATTAGGCCCCAACCCAAATATATGTGATGAGCCATTTCTTCTTCCTCCAGACACCTTGTTTTCTTGCTTTTTCCTACAAGGGTAATCGGGGCAGATGGTGGTTTTTGGAGAGGGCAGGAGCCATACGAAAAGACAAGAGAAGAGAGAGTCCAGGGGAAGCCTCTCATTTTCTAACACCAAACTCTTTCAGGAGTGGAAGCAGGTGCCACCGCACTGGCCTATTTGGGGTTAGTACTACCTGTTTGCAGCCCTGTAACAGGGCACCCCTTGCCTCCTCTGCAAGAGCCCCGTGTAAATAATCTAGGAACCAGGAAAAACAGTCAAGTCGCAGATAGTGTCGCCTCTGAAGCAATGCTTGTCTTGTGCTTTACACAGAACTTTCTAGAATGTGCTTTGAAAGGAAAGGAATGAGAAAACGGACATTATGGTTTTGTGGAAATTATGTGCCAGCCCTTCTCTCTCCCCAAGAAAGAAATCCACTTTTCAGTCATCTGTCCTAAACGCCAGGCATATCCACAAACGAATGGATGTACACTACAGTGTAAAAAGACACTGTAGTTTCCTAAGAATTAATGTCTGAATCGCCTGTCATTTTGGTTTTTACTCTCGGTGGAAATGTCTTTACATGATTGAAAGTGGGTCAGGTGCGGTGGCTCACGTCTGGAATCATAGCGCTTTGGGAGGCTGAGCCAGGAGAACAGCTTGAGCTCAGGAGTTTGAGAGCAGCCTGTCTCCTCAAAAAATAAAAAAATAAATAAAAACATAAAAAAATAAAAAATTAGTCGGGCATGGTGGCGCATGCCTGTAGTCCCAGCCACTCGGGAGGCTGAGGCAGGAGGATCGCTTGAGCCCAGGAATCCGAGGCAGCAGGGATATACAATTGCACCACTGCACCCTAACCTGGGTGATAGAGCGAGACCCTGTCTCTAAAAAAAAAAAGAAAGAAAGAAACTAATTTAAAGAGCCTCCGATCAGCAACTACCTCTAAAGTTATTCTCTGAACATGGACAAGCCATTCTTTTGTACTTCATTTTCCCCATCTCTGAATTACAATGATAGAAAAAACATTTTACTTTTATCCTAGTGTCATTATAAGGATAACACAAAACGATGGACTACAACACGATTATGCCAATATTGTAGATTCATTAGTTTCCCTATGATGTCTATTATATTTTGTTAGGGACGTTCAGGTGGTGAGAAATTAGTTTAAGCAGTACCTAAAGAATAAAATCTGTAGAGCAGGATGTTTTCAGACCACCAAAAGGAAAAGAAAAAGTGTAACTTTTGCTTCTGTTACTAACAGACCAAATAATTTGACTCAAGTCTCCCACTGTGTTCAAATAGAAAAACTATATAGAATGTTGCAAAAAAAAAAAAAAATTGTCAGAGGCAACAAGGTAGAAAAAGATTACAGGCCCAAGAGCCAAGGGAAGGCAAGAGCCTGCTATTTGAAGTTGTGTTTCCACGAGGCCATCTGTGAGCCTTAGAGAGGCAGGTGGAATTAGAGCAATAAAGTCAGTTTGCTGGTGATAGAGTCCTTGCCTGCATGGACTCCTCCATGTCTGCATGGGAATTCAAAGATCTGAGAAATTTGTACCTTTGGAATAACAGTACGTAAGGCCACATACAAACCAGCCCTTCCACCAACCGCAGCCCAACCTCAAATCTTCTGGGCAGTTGAGAAAGTCTCAGTTCTGGAAATTGAATTAAGGTGATCCCAAATTGCTAGTCCATTTCACCCCTGGAGGAAGCAAAAAAAAAAAAAAAAATCTCTCTGGAAGAAAAGAATACTGACCTAGATCTTAAATTTTTTCCAAATACAATGTCCAGTATGTATGCATACACACACACACAGAAGGCCTTTGGAGAGACAAGTTGTTAGAACTGAATGTTGAGTGTACACAAAATTAGTATGTTGAAGCCTTACCCCCTATGTGGTATTAGGAGGTGAGACTTTTCGGGGGTATTTAGGTTTCCATAGGGGTGGGGCCGTCACAATGGGGTTAGTGCCCTTATAAGAAGTAGAAAAAGGCCAGGTGCGGTGGCTCACTCCTGTAATCCTAGTACTCTGGGAGGCCGAGGCAGGCAGATTGCTCGAGGTCAGGAGTTCGAAACCAGCCTGAGCAAGAGCAAGACCCCGTCTCTGCTATAAATAGAAAGAATTTGATTGGCCAACTAATATATATAGAAAAAATTAGCTGGGCATAGTGGCGCATGTCTGTAGTCCCAGCCACTCGGGAGGCTGAGGCAGGAGGATCGCTTGAGCCCAGGAGTTTGAGGTTGCTGCGAGCTAGGCTGATGCCACGGCACTCACTCTAGCCTGGGCAACAAAGCGAGACTCTGTCTCAAAAAAAAAAAAAAAGTAGAAAAGACACCAGATTTCTCTGTTCATACTCAAAAACAGGGTCATGTGAGCACACAGCAAGATGGCAAGATGGCGCTGCCTACCAGCCAAGAGAAGAGGCCCAGAATAAAGCCTACCTTGCTGATGCCTTAATGCTGGATTTTCCAGCCTCCAGAACTGTGAGAAATGAATTTCTACTGATTAAGCCACCCAGTCCATGGTATTTTGTTATGGCCGCTTGAGCAGGCTAACACAGCAGAAATTGATACAAATAAGATCAGAATCACGGGTTACCTAGAAATTAGGATTATCAGACACAGATGTTAAAATAACTATTGAATTTATGGATAAAGAAGACAAGATTTTAAAAAATTTCAGCCCAGAGGTAGAATCTATATAAGAGACACAGATGATGAGAAAAAGGACCAAATAGAAATTCTAGAACTGGAATATGCATATATAATAACCCAACAAATGAATTTAGGAGTACATTTTTCACAACCAAAAAGAGAATTAGTAAACTCAGAGATGAGTCATATGAAAAATACCAGAATGAACCATGAAGGGGAGTTGAGGGAAAAGTAGAAAAGAGGGCAGAAGACTTATTCCACAGGGACAGAAAAAACAGTAGAAGCCATATTTAAAGAGAAGATGGCCGAGAATTTTTCAAAAGTGGTGCAAACGCCACCAATAAAAATTCTAGAACACACCACACCAACATCAGAGCAGGGGGTGAAAAACCCACACTTAGACACATCACAATAAAACTGCAGAAAAGCAAAGGCAAAGAGAAAACCGTTAGATTTAAGAGAGGATAAAAACCCACGTACTTTCAAAGGAATAATAATTAGACCAAAAGCAACAAAAAACAATGAAAATCAGAAGACCATAACTGCCAAACTAGATTTCCATGTCAAGTTAATATATTCTTCATAATTGAAGGTGAAACAAATGCATTTTCTGATAAAAAGTGAATGTGTCCCCAAGAGACTCATACAAAAAGAATCCTAACCAAGAAAAAATCAACTGTAAATTAGAAACTATTTGCACTGAATGAAGAAAACTAAAATTTGTAAATACAACTAAAGGGTGTTTAGAGGGTGACTTTCTTTTAATTATGTCTTAAATACACTCATTCAAAAAACAAAGCTGGGCCTGGCGTGTGGTGGTGGCTCACGCCTATAATCCTAGCTCTATAGGAGGCCAAGGCTGGAGGATCGCTCAAGGTCAGGAGTTTGAAACCAGCCTGAGTAAGAGCTAGACTCCCATCTCTACTAAAAATAGAAAGAAATGAATTGGCCAACTAAAAATATATAGAAAAAATAAAATTAGCTGGGCACGGTGGCGCATGCCTGTAGTCCCAGCTACTCAGAGGCTGAGGCAGGAGGAACGCTTGAGCTCAGGAGTTGGAGGCCTGCCTGAGCAAGAGCGAGACACCCCCATATCTACTAAAAAAAAAATAGAAATAAATTAGCTGGACAACTAAAATTATATAGAAAAAATGAGCCAGGCGTGGTGGCGCGTGCCTGTAGTCCCAGCTACTTGGGAGGCTGAGGCAGGAGGATCGCTTGAGCCCAGGAGTTGGAGGTTGCTGTGAGCGAGGCTGATGCCATGGCACTCACTCTAGCCTGGGCAACAGAGTGAGACTCTGTCTCAAAAAAAAACAACAAAGGCTGAAAGTTAACATGCTAAACTTCTTTCTGGAGAAGTTAGAAAGAGAACCACAAAATTAAGAGAAACAAGATAATAAAGAGAAATCAGAACATAATAAAATAGAAAACACAAATGCAATTAAAGAGAATTAACAATTCCAAATGTAGTCTCTTTCAAAAGAGAGAAGGCACAGAAAAGTGATATTAAAAAAATAATAAACAAAGGAAAACTTCTGTAGAGATATGATAGCCATTAAAAAGGAATAATGTTACAGCAATACATTGGAAAATTTGAATTAAATAGACAAATTTCTAAAAGATAAAATTTACCCAAACTGACACAAGGTGAAAAAATATGAATGATTTGATTCTGATTAAAGAAATTGAGCCTGAATTAAAACCCTTCCTACCAAGAAATTGTCCAGACAACAGTACTGGTGAATTCTACCACACAATTGAAAACTAAATAAGACTCTTACTCAAATTCTGCTAGAGAAGAGGAAAGAAAAAACTCTTTCATTGCCCAATTTGTTATACAAGTTACATTGCAAATGAGCCTAACAAGAACATTATGGAAAAAAAACCCACAGACTAATTACACGTGGAAACACAGATGCCAAAGTCCTAAAAGAGATGAAACAGATAATAGACCGATTGTGCACACGCACATATACACGATTTATGAAAAGGATAATACAGAGTGACCATTGCAACTTTGGTTTCACGTTAGATTATAAAAAAATATCTTTTACCAGTTTAATAAAGGAGAAAATTATAGAATCACCTTAGTACATCCAGACATAATTGATGAAATTAAACAACTAATGTAATAAATTCCAAAATTCTAGGAAAGCTAGCACTAAAAGTCCATTTATACTTAGAGATGAAATGCTAAAGACTATTCATCTGAAATTACAAATGAGATAAGAATATTCACTGTTAGCACTTAAATTTTATAAGTACTCAAGGTCCTAGCTAGTATAGTAAGGCAAGAACAATAAAAGGTAAAAGGATTAGAAAGAAAGGAATAAAACTGTCATTATTTATAGACATTATGGTGTATGCATGAAACCCAAAAGGATCTATAAGAAACAATTTGCAAGGCCTCTGAATCTAATATAAATTCACACACACACACATATATATATATATATATGTTTTAAATTTCTTTATCAGCCATAATAGTTAGAAAATGAAAAATTTTACAGTCAGCATTTAACATCAGAAATCAGATGCCTATGAGTAATTAAAGATACGTAAGCTTCTAGACAGAGAACTACAAAATGCTATTAAGGAGCAGTAAAGAGGAATTAAATAAATGGAAAGAGGAAAGACTCCATTTTATAAAGACTCAATTTTCCTCAAATTGACATAAATGTAATGCAACTCAGCCCAAAATTCCCATAGGTTTTGATTTTGGTGAAACTTGACAAGCTGACTCAGAAACGCTATGGACATAGAGCCGGAAATTCTCACAAGAACAAACTAGAAGCACTGGAGAGGCTTATTCAGTTATGATATCAAGAGAACCCAGAAAAGGACGCTGGCACGTACGAAACACTTGCTCTGCGATGAAAATGACACCACCACAGAGCTGTGACAAGAGGAAGATCTTTTCAGTAAATGGTTCTGGGAAATCCGTGTAGAAGACTAATGAAACGAAGCCCTACCTCACACCACATGCAAAAGTCGGTTCCAGGTAGACTGAAATTCAGAAGGTCGACGTGTAGAACAATGAAGCTTTTGGAGTGGGTCAGGGTAAAAGGGGGTGACCCTTTTTCGGTCTAGATCAGGCGTCCTCAAACTACGGCCCAGCTGCCACAAGCCGCCCGCCAAGGACATTTATCCGGCCCGCCGAGGACATTCAGCCGGCCCGCCGGGTGTCTTTGCCACCGCTGCCTGTCCTGCTTAGCAGCCGACTCGTCCCGGGCCCACAGTGCGCACTCTCCAACAGTCTGAGGGACAGTGACCTGGCCCCTGTTTACACAGTTTGAGGAGCCCTGGTCTAGACTTTAACCGAGGGGGCTCCCAGTTGGGCCCTGCAGACCAGCCTCAGGAGGTGGCGAATGTGGACTGGTTCTTTTCCTTCCTGACGGAATGGGTATTCGTGTATTCCAAATGGTTTCTTTTTCCCTCTGGTGACACAGTCTCTTGGTCATGTTCCATTTTGCGTTTTCTGGATGCCAAGAATAAAAAAAATACAAAACCAAACTTGGCATAAATGTGCACCGTCTCAGTCCTCGTGCTCATGAAAAGTCTGCACCATCTCTCCTTTTTTTTTTCTTTAAAATGATTTTAATGCTTTATTGCTGTCTATACTGATCATGTATGTAGTGCAAATAATGGCTTCTGGTGGTTATAAAGCATTCCTGAGTTATAGACCAGGGCTATACATTTGACAAACTTGCTTTACATAAATCCTACAATAATATTTACATTGAGCACAGAAATTCAGAGCTAAGAGGCAGGTCCTGCTCTATTGGGTTTAAAACATCTCTCTCATTCTTAAGTTTGACATTTCCTAAGAAATGTCACATTCTTAACTTATGATTAGTGAAAGAATACAACCACGATAACCACGACTAATTAATAGGAGCCAGAGAAAAATATTTCTTTAAAAAAAATGACACACACACATATACTACTGTTATACATAGAAAGAACTCCGGCGTGCTTTGCTCCTGATTTTTGCCCGCACACAGGGCGCTGCTGGAGCACTGCCAGAAGAAACCCCTGAACTCTCAGTCCCCATAGACTGCCGAGGCCGCGGCTGGCACATTCGGGCTGTGTGCTCGGGGCTGTACGGGGCAGGACGAGGGGCTGGACTGGCGCTCTCGTGGCAACGCGCGGCTGCTGGAGTGTTGGATGTTGCTTGATTTCAGAAACGCAGCAGTTGTTTAGAGTTGCACGGTTAAGAGTTATTTTGCACAACAACATGTAAGAAATCCTGTATCTCAAAGATGGTAGTTTAGGATGCATATATAAAAGAAATCTCGGATTGGGAGTCCAGTACATTATTGCTTTCAAATGATTTTGTAGGAAGATTTAAATATCTCCATCTTTCAGGGGTTCATTGTCTTCCCGCCCGGTTGTTTCCTCTTTGTCTTTGGTGTTGTCTCGCTTCACTACCTGCATTCAGACGTGGGTCGGATGTGGTCCTGTCCTGAACTCGGTTTATTCCATAAAGACAGCGTTTACAGCGGTCTCCGTGTTCTCATGTCCCCACGCCCACCTTTCATACGGCCATTGGAGGGAGCGTGGCCCTGCCAACGCCTTGATTCAGAGCCTCTGGCCTCCGGAACAGTGCGAGGGTGCACTTTTATTGTCTTCAGCCACCCAGGTGGTGGTGCTCGACAATGGCAGCCGTGGGGAAGTAAGACACCATCCTAGCACGGGTCGAAAGGGCAAAGCTGAGGGTCCATGGCACGTGGAGGACAGGTTCTGAGTGCTGTGGGGAGGAGCTGTGGGTGACAGCAGCCCTCAGGGGTCCTGCCCATCCAGTGTTCTGGGAGACCCTGAGACCTTCCTACAGGGACCTTCCTGCAGGGACCCTACCACCCTTGCCCTGGTGGTGGTCACCCAGCAGCACCCGCCTGTGCTCTGGGCTGGTGTTCAGGATCCTTGGTTCGGACGTTGATGATTTTCCTGGGGATGCTGTAGACCAGGGGTCCTCAGACTTTTTAAACAGGGGGCCTGTTCATTGTCCCCCAGACCGTGGAGAGTGCGCACTGTGGGCCCGGGACGAGTCGGCTGCTAAGCAGGACGGGCAGCGGCGGCAAAAACAACACCAGGTGGGCTGGATAAATGTCGTCGGCGGGCTGCATGTGGCTGGCGGGCCGTCGTTTGAGGACGCCTGCTATAGAGTCATCACATGCCCCGACCGTAAGTGCTCAGCAGCCCCGGGAGAGACGGAGGAGCCTCTTGGGGAAATAGGAGTGGAGGCTTTCTGCCTTTCTGCAGCCTCCTCAGGGCATAAGAATCTCACCGATGCCCCTCTGGGTTCCGTCTGCCCGGACACTCACGACGCGGCCATTTCTCTCCCTCGGTCAGGAATCTGTGCCTCCCTGAGACCCAGGGACCCCTCTGCTCCTCCTCTGCCTCCTCCTCCAGACCTGAGGAATTTTCTGGAAGAGAGAAGGAGGGACACTCGCTCTCTCCCTATTCCCCGAGGGGACTGTGTCCGCTCTTCCTGTCCCGTCCCTCTTCAGCAACCCTGATCCTCGGAAGAGGACACCAAGAGACAAGGCCAGCCTACAGAGGGGAGTGGCTATTGGCCACATAGATAACCAGCAAAGTTGCCCAGTGTCCAGAAGACAATTTTTTGAAAAAGGAAAAGAACTTTCACAAATCAGTCAGAGAAAAGGCGAACAGCCCGATAGAAAACACGCCAGGACTCGAACAGGCACTTCACGTGAAATGGGGATGTAGAAATGGACCAGTAATCTTTTGTCATCAGGGAAGTGTAAGCTTAAAACACAACGGAATAACCATCCCTACACGCCCACCACAATAGTCAAAATTTAGAAAGACTGACAGTATCAAGTGTTTGCAAGACTGCAACAACAAAAACACACAATGCATGCCGTGTGATTGCATTTGCATTTGCATAGAGTTCAAAAACAGGCGAAATCATAGTGCTTACAGATACATTCATTTAGGTGGTAAAATTACAAGGGAAAGCAAGGAAGCAGTGGCCATAAAAGTCAGGTTACCCCGGGAAGGAGAAAGGAGGGGGCTGTGATTTTGGGAAGAGGAACGCGGATTGGGGTGGAGGGCTCAGGGGCTGGCAATGTTCTCTTCTTTGTCACTTGGGTGGTGGCGAGATACGTGTTTGCTTTATGTTTGTTCTGTAAGCTATATATATATATATATATATCTTCTGCATTTTTCTGTATGTGCATGGTATTTCACCATAAAATGGACACAAAAAACGAATCAGAAAAACATGAAAAAATGTTAATGAAACAAAAACAACGTAGGAAAAAAAAGGAAGGAAGACATTTACTTTGCAGTCCGACTGCCGGCGGGATTTTCCATTACTCCGTAACAGGCTTAAACAAAGACAGAGTAGTCGCTGCATGTAGTCTTTGCAGACACAGTGCCAGCACAGCAGGGAGCTGGCTGTCCTCATCCTGGCCATCTTCCCTGACTTTGAAAGTCCACGCTGGCCAATGAGACCATTATTTCAGGAAGTAATGGGTACCACTACAGAGAGGATGCTTAATCATCAATAATTCTTAATGATGCTCCTTTTGGAGCTTACTATGGGCAAATTACACGGGGCACCATACAGACTTTATCTCCATGAAACCCCGCAACCACCCGCTAGCATCGCCCAGTTTTCAGATGTGGAAACCGAGGCATAAGGCAGCTATGTGACTTGCCCGAGGGACTTTCAGGTGATAGAGAGGGGGGGCTCAAGTCCAGGCAGTCTGGCTTTGGAGGTGCGCTCCCCTTTTGCGCTACAAATGCTGGGTCTCTGTGTGAAAACACCCTCCCCATGTGAGCTCTCGCTAACTACTGGGGCAAGAGCAGTGAGACGAAGCTGGGCGCGAAATGTAGCTTGCGCTTGGCTCTTCGCTCCCGGAAAAGAGCCAGCACTTGAGATCACGTTATCCACCACCTGCTAGAGAGACGCTGCCGGCTAGCCTCAGTTTCCTCACGCGGCCACGGTTACAGACTGAACGTTTTGACGAACAGGAGTGAAACAGCCTCGGGCCCCAACGCAGTGGGTATCGCACAGTCCCGTCAGCAGAAACTCCCAAGGGCTCATCCCTTCAAGACCTCTCAGTTAGGGCTTCCTCTAGAGAGGAGGAGGTGGTCACCAAGGGTCTGCAAGTTATTCTTGGATTTCAAAACACCCGGAAGACTTTGGAGATCCCAGCAGAGACCAGGGTAGGGGTGTAGCAGACATTTGAATTTGGAACTATCAAAATTCAGAGCCCACCGACCGGGCATGTATCGTAGCTCATGCACCTGAGTTCTTGCCGGCCATTTGGTGGCGAACACGGCGTGGGAAGCACTCGACTGGCTCGGTGCAGACTCGAGCCTCCAGAAAATCATCCTGCTCATCATCTGGACTAGTCTGAGGCAGGAGAAGGCCCCGGGTGAAGGGAGATAAGAGAGAAAGAGAGGAGACATCGTATGCATCTGAATTCCTACTTCTACTCAGTCCTTCACCGATAAAAGGGCAATTTTTCTCTGGCCATGAACTTGAAAATGGAGTTCCCTTACTTGCCTTCAAGAGTCCTGGCTATGGCCGGGCGCGGTGGCTCTTGCCTGTCCTCCTAGCACTCTGGGAGGCCGAGGCGGGAGGATCGCTCGAGGTCAGGAATTAGAGAGCAGCCGGAGCAAGAGCAGGACCCCGTCTCTATTTCAATAAATAGAAAGGAATTAATTGGCCAACTAAAAAAATATATAGGAACAAAAATTAGCCGGGCATGGTGGTGTGTGCCTGTAGTCCCAGCTACTCGGGAGGCTGAGGCAGGAGGATCGCTCAAGCCTCAGTTTGAGGCTGACCCCACGGTACTCTAGCTCGGGCGACAGAGTGAGAGTCTGTCTCCAAGGGAAAAAAAAGAGAAAAAGAGTCCTGGTTACAAAGAGTGCGTCGACTCTCTGTCTCCCTAAGGGCTTTGTCAGCCTTGGGTTTCTAGAACTGAGTTGCCAGCTCTTGGTGAGATCCCCTTGGGGGCCCCAAACACTGTCTCAGTAGGCACAGGAGCGGATGAAGTTTGTCCCCGCCCCGTAGGAGCTGACGGGGGGCGGAGGCGGCAGGATGGGTGCAGTGCAAGCAGGCACGGGGCAGAGCTCTGTGCGTGCTGGCGGCTGGATGGCGGCCGCACCTGTGCCCGGATTGATTCTCAGCCTCCCTGCTGTACGGCAGTCGACTCCGCGCCGTTCTTGTCTGACCTCCTGTGCCCACACACAGTCACACGCCCTGCGAGAGCCGCCCTGGGGTCTAGGGTTAGCCGGTCCATTTTAATGCATATTTAAGAGATTTTTCAAGCCGCGCAAGTCAGTGCATGAGATGATAGATCACGTAATAATTAAAGCATTAGAAGAGCCCGACTGAGGATCCGCTCTCTGCCGGCAGATATCTTTAGGTCAGGAAGGTCTCTAAAAACTGGCAGATCATTTTCATTCCTTCAAGACAGGCAAAAATGACTTCGAATGTAATGAGATGTTCTTACCAATTTTCCTTTGCTAAAAGCTCCCCGTCTCGTTCCAGTGGAGCCCACAGAAAAAAAGTTTAGAGCTGTTGGCATTCTGAGCTGCAAGTTGATGGTGTGGCATTGCTTTCGAGAAGTGAGAACCCATGATATTGCCTGAATCTTTTTTTTTTTTTTAATTACAGTCATAGCTACAGGAAAGGGAAGTTTTCTAACAGGCAGAGGCCAGTCTTGCCACCGTAGAGCCCCGGGGCTGCTGTTAGAACTCTGCCCAGTTCTACTCCAGAGTCTCGGGGCTTTGCATATTCTAGAGCTATCGGTTTAGAATAAGGATACGCCTAGGGTGGTGAATCAGCATTCATCTCTGATCCTCCCATCACAGGTTTGCTTTATGACTTTCCTCTCAAGGATCTGTTATCTATCAGGGCATTTTTTTTTTTTACTTTTCTTTTAAGGTAGAAGATCTTGTGTGTAGTTCGTTTTAATTTCGTTAATCCTTTAAAAGGAAAAGACTCACTGGCAGTTAAAAGTAGTGCAGAAAGTTAAAAGGAAAGCATTTTCAGTAAAACCTAGTAACTCTCCTCATTCTGGGTAAGATTTCATGATACTGCAGTTAAAAATATGACATCTTTATATAGACTGTCATATGTCGGCTGCTGACTGTGACTTAAAATATACATCTACACCCTCAAACTCACCCAAGGTCATGCATTAAAATAGAAAATGTATTAAGATTATGATCTTTTATTTTTTTTTTAATTTTTAATTTTCTTTTTGTTGCCGGGCTAGAGTGTTGTGGTGGCGTCAGCCTCGCTCACAGTAACCTCAAACTCCTGGGCTCAAGCGATCCTCCTGCCTCAGCCTCCCAAGTAGCTGGCACTACAGGCATGCACTAGCATGCCCGGCTTATTTTTTCTATATATTTTTAGTTGTCCAGCTAATTTCTTTCTATTTTTAGTAGAGATGGCAGTCTTGCTCCTGCTCAGGCTGGTCTCGAACTCCTGATCTTAAACGATCCTCCTGCCTCAGCCTCCCAGAGTGCTAGGATGACAGGCGTGAGCCGCCCCGCCCGGCCTCAAGATTATGACCCTTTAAATGAGGAGCCAGATCATGTCCTTCCTCCCGACTCTGCAGAGCCGGCCAGGGCCAGGCCACACGAGGCCGTGTGGGGACGGCCACAGCAGGGGACCTACATCAGTCCAGTGTCCTCCACGATGAGCCCAGCTCCCTGGTCCCAGCCTCCCTGCTCCCTGGTCCCAGCCTCCCTGCTCCCTGGTCCCAGCCTCCCTGCTCCCTGGTCCCAGCCTCCCTGCTCCCTGGCTAGACCACAGCAAACACTGTCCCCCGTCAGGACCCTTGCATTGCCTGCTCCCTTCTGCCTGGAATGTTCCTTTCCTTCCTCCCTCCATTCAGGCCTTGGCTCAGATGTGACCTGCTCAGAGACGCCTTCCTTAAAGGCCCGTCTGCGGGGCTGGTGTGCGCCTGTGTCCTTCTGTCCTGCCTGTCTTCTGTCTTCCGCGGAGGGGACACGCTCTCCAGCGGGCTGCGGTCCTTGCCTCCCGGGCCATCTGGCTGCTGGGCTGCAGAGAACGGGGGCCTTCTCTCTCTGTCTTTCAGGGCGCCCTGATAGGGCTCTGCGTACCCTCGAAATCCCCTGATGGGGAAAAATAAATAAATAAACATCCCTCAGGTCCCCAAAGTGAGCAATCGGCTCTCTCCTCCCAGCGGGATAGTCAGCTTCCGTGTCCCCGCTGGGGAAAATTGGAGACTCCGAGCCACCCAGGGCTAGAAGAGAGTTTAACCACTTCGGGCCGGCGCGGTGGCTCACGCCTGTAATCCCAGCACTCTGGGAGGCCGAGGCGGGCAGATCGCTCCAGGTCAGGAGTTCAAAACCAGCCTGAGCAAGAGCAAGACCCCATCTCTATCATAAATAGAAAGAAATTAATTGGCCAACTAATATATATAGAAAAAATTAGCCAGGCGTGGTGGCGCATGCCTGTAGTCCCAGCTACTCGGGAGGCTGAGGCAGGAGGATTGCTTGAGCCAGGAGTTGGAGGTTGCTGTGAGCGAGGCTGACGCCATGGCACTCACTCTAGCCTGGGCAACAGAGTGAGACTCTGTCTCAAGAAAAAAAAAAAAAAGAGAGAGAGAGGTTAACCACTTCAGTACGGGCGTCCACTATAGTCGACAGCCACCAGCTTTTACTTTTGCAGCTTTTATCCCTGCAGTTGCGGTGTGTGCGTTCCGCTAATGAGCCACTACGAACCTGTGACCTTTTAGCGAGTCCTCAGTAGGAGTTATTACGTTATTTCCTAAACTGCCTGAAAAGGAAAACCAGCTTTCAGTGCTTTCAAGCTTTCCTCCTCACACGAGAGCAAGACGGACGCGTGGTCAATGCACAGCGCAGACCGCCGTGCGGACCGTCAATGCACAGCGCGGACGCAAAGGCCGCAAGCAGCGCGGACCGTCAATGCACAGCGCGGACCGTCAATGCACAGCGCGGACCGTCAATGCACAGCGCGGACCGTCAATGCACAGCGCGGACCGTCAATGCACAGCGCGGACCGCCGTGCGGGCTGTGGGCGAGGGGTCGCGGCCGTGAGCGCCGGACCAGAGTGGCTAAAGAGCATATAGTTCAACTACTGCTTTACAAAGAAAGAAACTATGGCCCAGAGAGGGGACATAACTTGTCCAGACACACCCAGAAACAACACCTAGAAACACAGGTTGACACCAGACTTTTTGGATTTGCCGTCTTCGGAACACCCGCGGAGACAGGTTTGTAGGGATTCTCTGATGATCCTTCTATGGGGGATGGCGTGAGTCCCTCTTTGTCTTATCACAATCTGCATTTCATGCTAAGGCAGGGCGTCTTCAGGACAGGCAAGGTGGTGCGACGTGCACGCCGTTCTTGGCGGCCTGAGTTTTAAACCCTTGATCTTTTTGGTCCAAAAAAATAGAACTTGAACACAGTTCAGGTCTGCCGATTTGCGAAGAACCGTAACTTATTGGACCACCAATTTCATACTCACGATGTCACCTTAAAGGTTTCATCTTTTTGTTTTTTGGGTTTTTTTTTATTTAGGATCCTGCTCCAGGTAATAGACTTTTTACCCATTAGCCTAAGGATTTTTTTTTTAATCTGAGCTCACGTCCAAAGCAAAAAGGACAGAGTTATGCCAACTTCACTACCAAAAGGTGGTGAAGAAGAAAGAATAACAACCCGTTAATTAATTAATTTATATTTAATTATATTGTATTTAATTAATTTATATTTAATTATGTTATATTTGATTAATTTATTAATTGATTGAATTAATTAGATAATAGCCCCATTAATTAATTAATCGAATGTGCTGAACCTCGACAAATTGTCAACGCGACGATACTTGAGTACGTATCTATAATCCTCCGGCAGATATGGCTTTTATTCAACCACAGCGTTGTACGTGCTCCAAACACAAGTGCCACTAATCAAATAACACAGTCAGCAAACTCTCAGGGGCCGTTAATTACCAGAGGTGGCCTGCGCCATGCTGGCTCTGAATTCCGTCACCCGAGGAGAGCCCACGGTAGGGCTCGGGACCACTCGGGAGGGGAAGGTCACCCCCAAAGCGCGGTGAGGAGCAAGCAGGCGACAGAGAAAGCAGGTGACAAAGCCTGCGCTCCTTTGAGCTTCGCGCCTCCTCTCTGCAAGGCCCCGAATAAAGGGAAGCGATCCACGTGGCCGGGACTCGCTTTCTAAAATTCGTTTCTCTCTGGCGGAAGACGCAGGCTAAATATAAAGTAATCCTTTCTCGTCGCGAAGGAGCTGCAGGAAGAGCAACATCAGCGGGAGATTTGCAGACAAGCAAAGCCTGTTCTCCCTAAGCCCCATCGGACGGGACGGTCGTGGGGGTGGGGGGTTCACTCTAGACGCAGAAGCGGGACGTGAATGCAAGCAGAGAGCAAATGGGGAAGACAGACCCCTCGCTGGGGGCAACTGGGTGACGAGAAAATGCCCAAGCAGTCGTGTGAGTGTCCCGGGTTGGGGTAGGGCAGGGGAAGGATTGTCACCCGGCCCTCGGCGTCCAACACGTGCAGCTTCAGTTGCTGGGGGGTGATGAGCCGTGTGCAACTGTCGTCAGTCGCTCGCAGCGACAGTATTGGGGGCCATGCTTCCGGGCGTGTGTGAGGCTCTTAGTGTTCGGGTTAGCCCTACACAGAGAAGCTGTGCCTGTGGTCGGTCACTTTATAAATGACAGCTACTGGCCAGGGCCCCAACCTGGCCACATGGCACACGGGGAACTGGCCCCGTGACGTCCAAGGCTGCTTTCTACTTTGCCCTCAAAGTAGGCAAGCACAGGCCGGGCGCGGTGGCTCACGCCTGTCATCCTAGCTCTCTGGGAGGCTGAGGCGGGAGGATCGCTCAAGGTCAGGAGTTTGAAACCAGCCTGAGCAAGAGCAAGACCCCTGTCTCTACTATAAATAGAAAGAAGTTAATTGGCCAACTAATATATCTAGAAAAAAAAATTAGCCGGGCATGATGGCGCATGCCGGTAGTCCCAGCTACTCGGGAGGCTGAGGCAGGAGGATCGCTTAAGCCCAGGAGTTTGAGGTTGCTGTGAGCGAGGCTGATGCCATGGCACTCACTCTAGCCTGGACAACAAAGTGAGACTCTGTCTCAAAAAAAAAAAAAAAAAAGGAGGCAAGCACAGTGGATTAGAAAACAGACTATTTAACGTGAAGTTAATCAACACCTTCTCCTCGCGGGAAGTTGTGTTATTAATCAGCACGTGCGACATGCCACGCAGGAATAGCTGAGAGTTAGCGAACTCGCTGGGAAGTCCCCCTGGAGTCCGTGCCAGCTCACTGCTGGGTTTCTGCCCCCCTCCTTCCGCCCGGGGCTGACCCCTTCCTATCTCTAGATGAAAGTATAATTGCAATTGCCTCGAAGATACTGATCACAGTGGCTCTCCGATCCTTGCCTTGTCTCCCTCAGTTTCCCCTTTGCCCCCTGCCTGTAAGAGATTGCCAGCAGCAGCTTTTGCGGTCCAATTTCTGAGACCGGTTTATTAAGAAAAAGCTGAAAAAGCAGAGGTCAGAGGGTGCCTGCTTTTGGGAAATTGCTCACCTTTTTTTTTTTCCCTGTGTGAGCAGAATAACTTTCTGTGAGGAGCCAAGAAGGGTTTTAAAGAGGAATTGTATTGGTGTCTCAGAACTGTTGCCTTGGTGAGCCAGCTCACTCCATTCTGTGTCGCCCTGGTGCAGAGGTGCAGATGCGAACCGGGCCGTTCCACTAATCCTCGTGGCCAGAATGCACCGGCCCGGAAGGACAGTCGTCCTGCTCGTGTGGTTCTGCCGAGAGTGCGAAAGACAGGCCTGCACTTGACTGGCCAGGAGGCCGAGAAGCAATGACAGACAGCCCCACTAGATAGTTGCAAACACCCAAGTCCCAAATCCACTTGGGAATTTGCAACTGACATCTGCAACGTGTCTTCCGCATCTCAATCGCTCTGGGGCATCTAGAGCACTGTACTGGGAGCACGCTTGGGAACCGGATCAAGGAGACGACACGCTTACAGTGTGTGACCATGTCCCGATCCATGTTTTTCCCTCCGGAGGCTCCGGGCCCCACTTCAGACCAGCTCGATCGAAATCTCTGGAGGCAGGACAGCAGTGTGGCACTCTCTTTTCCCTCACTGGCGATTCCAAGGAGTGGCCAAGCTGGGAAATGCCTCCCCGGTGAAACATCGGGGAGGCCTGTTGAAATCCCGTGGCCCTCAAACCTTCCTTTTTTGCACTCTTGTCAAGTAAGGCTGACCGGGAGCAAGGCCCGTGCAGATAGACCCGCAGCAGGGAGCAGATATCAGTCTGCGCTCCTTAAAAGCTCGGCCTCCAGCAGCTTGGTTGCCCCAAGTGGCCCAGAAGCCTGTGGGCAGCAGGGTGTAGACCTTTCAAGCTAGAACATTACAGTGTGAGCGTGTCAGGCTTTGAGGAGAGAAGATTCCAGGCTGCAGTCCGGCTGCACCATTCCCTGGAGCCGAGTGACTCCAGGCACTGGGAACACACTTGCTGGAGGTGCAGAGATAACTGGATGGGTTCGTACACACAAAGCACTGAAGGCCACACCTAGCGCGTTATAGGACAGGGGTCCTCCTCAAACTGTTTGTAAACAGGGACCAGTCCACTGTCCCTCAGACCGTTGGAGAGTGCGCACTGTGGGCCCGGGACGAGTCGGCTGCTAAGCAGGACAGGCAGCGGCGGCAGAAACACCGGCGGGCCGGATACATGTGCAAGGAGGCCCGTATGTGGCCCACGGGCTGTAGTTTGAGGACGCCTGTTATAGGAGCTTGGCTTTGGGGCTCGTTCTCAGCACCCTGCCCAAGGACGGCAGTGCCTAGAAGCGAGACCCCTTGCAAAATGTTAATGGCAATCTAACAGGTTAGCCGCAAACACACTTAGGTTTTGTTTATTGGCCCGGCTCAAAAGGTGCTGTTAGTTCTAACTAAACGTCTGGTTTTTTTGTTTGTTTGTTTTTTTTTGTTTTTTGAGACAGTCTCGCTTTGTTGCCCAGGCTAGAGTGAGTGCCGTGGTGCCAGCCTCGCTCACAGCAACCTCCAACTCCTGGGCTCAAGCGATCCTCCTGCCTCAGCCTCCCGAGTAGCTGGGACTACAGGCATGCGCCACCATGCCCGGCTTATTTTTTCTATATATATTAATTGGCCAGTGAATTTCTTTCTATTTTTAGTAGAGACGAGGTCTCGCTCTTGCTCAGGCTGGTCTTGAACTCCTGACCTCGAGCAATCCTCCTGCCTCGGCCTCCCAGAGTGCTGGGATGACAGGCGTGAGCCACCGCGCCCGGCCTAAATGTCTGTTTTTGTGGCCCACCATTTCCAGGCACGAAAGTAACTGGAACAAATCCCAAGGCACAAGGAAACAGGCCTCATTCTGTGGGACTCTGCGGCCTTGGGAATGAAACTAAGCAGATCTTTATTACATCTTACAATTCTGCAACCTTTTGCGAAGCATTTTATTACACTTGTGGAAGCCACTGGGGTTACATGTCAATCACGGTGGCTGACAGGCCGACTTCAGAGCCAGCGCCGACAGCACCTGCACGCTTCCTCGGCTCATGCACTCAGACTAACCCCTGCTCCAAGTTGTCCCTTGGCCTGGACAGAAATAACACGGTAGTTAAAATAGTTGGCTCGTGTGCTGGCGAACTTAAACGCTGGTATTTTGGGAGCTCTTTCTGAAGGGTACAACTGAGAGTAAGTTGCACTCTTAGAACTAGCAGTGCTTCCTGTGAACCAGGGGTTTGTTTAGGCCGAGGCGAGATTTAGGGAGTTTCCTTTCGGGTGGGTGAGATTCTAGAATGAGAACGTACATCGTTTCTTCGGTTATACTCTCCTCCGGCCCTCAGTGCAGAGAAGCAAAGCTGAAAGAGCTTAAGGTAGCAAAATTAGCTTCAGGAAGCAAACATGCAATGCAGTGATGCAGGAAACAAACATGCGTGCAATACTCGGACTGAGCTGTTTGAGTGGGAAAAGGTGAAAAAAGAAAATGGAAAAACTCAGGACCCTGGCCCGTCCCTTCCCCTCCCATGTTGAACTGAAAAAACAAAACGGGCAAAAACACCTGCATGTGGCCCGCGGGCCGTAGTTTGAGGACGCCTGCTCTATAGACTCTTAATGTTCCCCACAGACCACGCCCTCGCAAACATACTCACCTTCTCAGATCACAGTTAGGTGGGAAATTCAATTAAGGCCACTAAGTGTTAATCATCAGTTCAACGAGCATTCACAAAATACCCTCTGTGTGCCCATCTTGGAGGAGCCCTCTGAGAGCCAAAGGAACTTTCTAGAACACTTCGGTTGGTTCACACCTGGAAATGCCCCCACTGTCCTCCCCGTTTCTGACGATACAGCAGTATTATTGCGGTCACCCTCCGAGCAAGTCGTCTGGTCAGTCTGGCTGGGCTGAGCACCTGCCTTGCCCACGCCTGGTTCCTAAGGAAGGATCTGAAAACAGAGCTCCCCGATTCCGAGAGTCCCGGGCTGGTGGCCCAAGGTCAGACATTAGTGAGCAGATTTCAGGTTGCTCAGGTGTCATGCTCCCCCCCTGCCCCCGCCCCAACCTTTCCATCCTCTTTGTCTTCTCTCTGCCGGAATTTGGGCCCACAGAAATAAGTCCATAACCTTAAGCAAGACTCTCATAAGCAACGGCTCTCATGCTTTAGCAGCGAGTATCGGTCTCAGCAGGAGGGCTGCGTGCAGCTGAGCGCAGGCCCCGTTTCCTGAGTTTCAGATTCAGTGGGTCTGGGGAGGGACCAGAGAGTGACGAGTTCCCAAGAGACCCTGGCATGGGCGGGTCAGGGCCCACACTTTGAAAACCAGTGAGCTAACGAGTTTTTTCTTTTTGCAAAAAGAATTTGTTTTGCATGCAGAATCTGGCCCTACATTCAACCTATCCTAGTCTAGAGGTAATGAACTGCACGTTACATCCAATCAGGCCAGCTGGAGCATCTCCAGGAGGTTTTTAGAAGTTATTCAACACCGCAGAACTCTTGTCTGGGCTAATGCAGTGATTAGTTTAGGTCGATAGTAGATGAACAAGAGAGTAGGGTGGCTACAGACAGCTCACTACCAACTTAACAACACGGGGCTCACTTTAGCCAAGAGTATAGGTGTAAAATTGGGCTTAGCTGCTGAATACTTCAATGTGTCTACCTGGAGGAAAAAGGTATATGCTTCTATGCTATAGCTGGAATCTGCTTACTCAAAACATTCTTGCAAGTGGAGTGACTTTGCTGGGCTCGATCGGCCGAAGGCCTTCATCCTAAGGCAAAGGTGCCATGTGGAACCACTCACGTTCCTATCTGCCTCCCACAACTGTGGACATTAAGCATCGCCAATAACTCCACAAATGTGTCCATACAGGGGCACCTTCCCTCATGAACCCCGACTGTGGTGGTTCTCCCATTCAAAATTAAATCGGGCTTCCAAAGCCCAAGGCTTGTACCAGCTTGCAAGTCTCACATTTCCGGGGGAAGAAGGCCATGGGAGGGGCCGGCATTTGTTGTATGTACATCAGCCATGCACCAGTGACGTTTTGGGGCATGTAGTAGTAGCCTGATTCTACAAGCAAGGAAAATGAGTCATCTCTGAATGTCATCACCCAGGATGGTGGTGGTGGTGACAACAATAATAATATTAATTACACTTAATATTCATTGAGCACTTGCCATGAGGCTGTGTTCCAGGCATTTTTCTTTTTTTCCGGGTGCTATATATCATTAACTCATTCAGTCTTTACAGTAACTCTTAAGTGCTCTTATTATCCCATTTTACAGACAGGGAAATTACAGTCCAAAAGACGTAATGACCTCTCTCCATGGTTACCCAATTAGGAGAGCTTGGATTTGAATCCGGAGGTGGGGAATCCAGAATCCATGACTGGCACCTTCCTGGCTGAGGTGAAAACCCAAGTTGACCCAACTCGAAAGTTTGGCCCCATCACCAGGGAAATGACTGAATGGACCCCCTTGTGGCCAAAGGAATATCCTAAAACCAAATTGCCTGCCAGGAGGAGGAAGGTCAGACAGGCCTTATCATGCCCCCCTTACTTCTTGGGGACATCCTTTGTCAGTTGACTAGCAGGCCTAAGTGTATGCAAGACACACTTGCATGTCCTCAATTTACACAACAAATCTATGTCCGCTGGCATGCCTCTGATGACAGCTCCTTATGTTGAAACAGTCCAAGCCTTTAGAGCACGGGTCCTCAAACTTTGTAAACAGGGGGCCAGGTCACCGTCCCTCAGACCGTTGGGGAGTGCGCACTGTGGGCCCGGGAGGAGCCGGCTGCTAAGCAGGACAGGCAGCGGCAGCAAAAACACCCAGCGGGCTGAATAAATGTCCTCGGCGGGTGGCATGTGGCCCTCGGGCCGTAGTTTGAGGACCCCTGCTTTAGACAAAGCTTCATGTCTTTAACCAATTACAAGCCAAAGAATCTTTAAACTCACCTATAACCTGTAAGCCCACCCCCTCCTTCGAGATGGCCCTCCTTTTCGGGCCAAACCAATGTGCGCCTCCCACGTATTGATTGATGGCTTTACCCGTAACCCCTGCCTCGCTGAAATGTATAAAAACCAAACTGTGACCCGGCCACAGAGAGTCCACTTGCCCAAGGCCTCTTGGCAGCGGCTCCGGGTCATGGTCCTCAAATTTGGCTCAGAATAAATCTCTTTAAAATTATTTTACAGAGTTTGGCGTTTTTTTCTGTTGACATCATTTTCCTTCCCTTTGTTCGATGAAAAGGAAACTTACAGTTACTGCAGCAAATGGAAAACCCAGAGTCTCTTGCCCTAACCAGAGGCTAACCACAAGGATGAGAACATCATGGGGAGAAAAAGTTATTAAATTCTAGCTTGGTGCCTTCTCACTTTATTATACAGGGGCATTAGTAAGTAGTAAGTGTTAGAGAGGCGTTAAAATATTCCAGCACCAGACGGTAGTCCCGCTCCTTGAGGACTGAAAAAGAAGTAGAAAGGGGGTAACTTCTCACCTTGTGATCTGACGGGCTTTGGAGGCTCTGTCACCCTCTGCTGCTTTCTCTGGGAGAGGCTCATCTTGAAAAGGGGGAAACGGTCTCAGTTTCCGGAGCCTCGGGGATACAGGCAGAAATCAAGGAGAGAAAAAATGATTATACCGTGAAAGCAGCAGAAGCAACTTCCAAAGGTAATAGTGATCAAGGAGGAGCCTTTCCTTTGAACAGAAATGCCTTTTGATAGTGCCTTCCTCCATCCTCCTGCTATTTTGTTGCACGAATGAATAAGCAGGGGCCGGGCGCGGTGGCTCACGCCTGTCATCCTAGCACTCTGGGAGGTCGAGGCGGGCGGATTGCTCGAGGTCAGGAGTTCGAAACCAGCCTGAGCAAGATCGAGACCACCGTCTCTACTATAAATAGAAAGAAATTGATTGGCCAACTAACATATATAAAAAAAATTAGCCGGGCATGGTGGCGTATGCCTGTAGTCCCAGCTACTCGGGAGACTGAGGCAGGAGGATTGCTTGAGCCCAGGAGTTTGAGGTTGTTGTGAGCGAGGCTGACGCCACGGCACTCACTCTAGCCTGGGCAACAAAGCGAGACTCTGTCTCAAATAAATAAATAAATAAGTAAGTAAGATTCAGGTAGAAGAGGAGGAAGAGAGCATTACTGGTAGAGAAAGGAAAGTTTAATAATAATAAAAAAAAAAGAATGAATAAGCAGGAAGGAATAAATGGCCACTTTCATGTTTTACCAGCATCTGCCGTAGAAACAAAGGGATGGCCCAACTTCAAGAGGGAAGGAAGAGAAGGAAAAAAGAGAAGTAAATCCAAGAGTGAGGAAGGGAAGGAAAAAGAGAAGTAAATCCAAGAGGGAGGAAGGGAAGGAAAGAAGAGAAGTAAATCCAAGAGTGAGGAAGGGAAGGAAAAAGAGAAGTAAATCCAAGAGGGAGGAAGGGAAGGAAAAAGAGAAGTAAATTCAAGAGGGAGGAAGGGAAGGAAAAAGGGAAGTAAATCCAAGAGGGAGGAAGGGAAGGAAAGAAGAGAAGTAAATCCAAGAGGGAGGAAGGGAAGGAAAGAAGAGAAGTAAATCCAAGAGCATTTAGTAATATGCCCCTCACCCCCTAACTCCAAGGATTCTAAAGCAGGGGTCCTCAAACTTTTTAAACAGGGGGCCAGTCCACTGTCCCCCAGACCGTTGGAGAGTGCGCACTGTGGGCCCGGGACGAGTCGGCTGCTAAGCAGGACAGGCAGTGGCGGCAAAAACACCGGATAAATGTCCTCGGCGGGCCGCATGTGGTCCGTGAGCCATAGTTTGAGGATGCCTGTTCTAGAACATTAATAATCCTCCATAACCTGACAGAATCATTTTTTTCTCCCTCTTCCCATTCTTCCAACTCCAGCTTCTCTTTCCTGGCTGGGTAGAGATAAACTTCGACCCGATGCTCAGTTGCAAATAGATACAAAGCTTGATAGCTTTCTTACAATAAAAAATTACTTCTCTTAATCTATGTGTATCACCAATAAGACAAATCAAATCATAGTAGCTGGTATTTATTGAGTACTTATTAGGCGCCAGACATTATGCTAAGTGCCTCCCAGGCATTCTTTTTCTCAATTCTCACCTGCCTTGTGAAACAGGTGTTGTTTAGGAGAAAACTACTTTGTTTCCCAGAAAATAAGACCTACCCATAAAAATAGCCCTGAGCCGGGAATTTCTACAGCTTTGCCATCGATACCCCTACCCCGAAATAAGCCCTCAGTGATGGGCATGGCTATAAGGAATACACAGAGCCCACAATGGGCTGTTTGGCTATGACACACAATAAGCCCTAGGTCTGCAGCGTGCGCAATCAGACCGTAGTGCGTGCGGCGTGGCTCACGCGCATTCGTGCACACCCACTGCCATTGTCGTCGCGGAGCCGGGCAGAACACCGACGCAGCCCTGTCTCACTCTGCCCATGACAGCTCTATGCCTCGCGGCGGAGATGGGGCAGTGGTTTCTAAAAGGAAATAGAGTCCTCAAGACTAATTCAGGATGCGTTCGGGGGTTTGCGAGAGTGACTGATGATGTTTCCAAAAGATGATGCAACCAAAGAACTTAATTCTTTGTAGTTGAATAACATGTAGCTTGTTGTACCCGCTATTTTAAAAGGAGAGAGAAGAGACAATAC
>NC_033689.1:6958080-6989684 GCF_000165445.2 Microcebus murinus
ACTGAACCTTCAATGTGTCTACCTGGAGAAAAGGTATATGTCCTATGCTTATAGCTGCGAATCCTGCTTACTCAATAATCATTCTTGCAAGTGGAGTGACTTGGTTGGATGGGCATCGATCGACCGAAGGGTTCATCTAGCAAGGGTGCCATGTGGATCACTTCAGCGTTCTATACTCCACAATGTGGACATAAGCTCGCCAATAACTCCACAAATGTGTACACTACAGGGACTTCCTCATGAACCGACTGTGGTGTTCGTCCCTTCAATTATAAATCGGTTCAAAGGCAAGGCTTGTACCAGCTTGCAAGTCTCACATTTCGGGGGAAGAAGGCCAATGGGGGGCGGATTTGTTGTATGTACATCAGCCATGCACAGGGACGTCTTTGGGGATGTAGTAGTAGCCTGATTCTACAAGCAGGAAATTGAGTCATCTCTGAATGTCATCACCCAGATGGTCGGTTGGTGGGACAACAATATAATATTAATTGAACTTAATATTCATGGGCACTTGCCATGAGTGCTGTGTTCCAGGCATTTCTTTTTTCGGGTCATTATTCATTAAACTCATTCAGTCTTACAGTAACTCTTAAAGTGCTCTATTATCCATTTTACAGACAGGGAATTACGTCAAAGACGTAATGTCTTCATGGTTACCCAATTAGGAGAGCTTGGCTTGAATCCGGAGGTGGGGAATCCAGAATCATTGACTGCACTTCCTGGCTGAGGTGAAAACCCAGTTGACCCAACCGAGAAGTTTGGCCCCCTCACCAGGGAAATACTGAATGGACCCTCCGGTGGCAAAGAAGTATTCCTAAAATCCATTGCTGCCATGAGAGGGAGGGTCAGACAGGCCTTATCATTGCCCCCCTCTTTGGGACTCCTTTGTCAGTTGATGCAGGCCTGGAAGTGTATGCAAGACACACCTTGCATGTCTCAATATTACACACATTATGTCGCTGGGATCCTCTGATGACAGTCCTTATGTTGAAAACAGTCCAAGCTTAGAGCACGGGTCCTCAAACTTTGTAAACAGGCCGGTCACTGTCCCTTCAGACGTTGGGCGGTTGCACTTGTTGCCCGGGAGGAGCGGTGCTACAGCAGACAGCAGCGTGCAGCAAAAACAACCAGCGGGGCTGGACATAAATGTCCTCGGCGGGTGCATGTTGGCCCTGGGCGAGTTTGGGACCCCTGTTTAGACAAAGCTTTCCCCCCTCCCCCCCCCCCCCCCCCCCCCCCCCTTGTCTTATAACATTACAGCAAAGAATCTTTAACTCACGATACCTGTAAGCCACCCTCCTTCGGAGATGGGCCTCCTTTTCGGGCAACCAATGTATGCCTCCACGTATTGATTGATGGCTTTACCGTACCCCTGCCTCGCTGAAATTATAAAAACCAAACTGTACCGGCACAGAGAGTCCAATTGCCAAGGCCTCTTGGCAGCGGTTCCGGGGTACGTGGTCCTCAAATTTGGCTCAGGTATCTCCTTTAAAATTATCTACAGAGTTTGGTTTTTCTGTCGACATCTTTTCCTTACTTTGTTCGATGAAAGGAAATTCCAGTTATGCAGCAAATGGAACCCAGAGTCTTTGCCTAACAGAGGCTAACCAGCGATGAAACCATGGGAGAAAATTTATTAAAATTCTAGTTGGTGGCCTTCTCGCTTATTATACAGGGGTCATTAGTAAGTGTAATTTAAAAGAGGAGGCGTAAATATTCAGCACCAGACGGTAGCCCGTCCTTGAGGCACTGAAAAGAAGCAGAAAGGGGGTAACTTCTACCTTGTGATCTGACGGGCTTTGGAGGCTCTGTCACCCTCTGCTGCTTTCATCTGGAGAGGCTCATTTGAAAAGGGGGAGGACGGTCTCGTTTCAGGCGCTCGGGGATACAGGCAGAATCAAGGAGAAAAAATGATGTATCGTCAAAGCAGCCGAAGAACTTCAATAATAGTGTCAAGGAGGACTTCCTTTGACAGAAATGCCTTTGATAGGTGCCTTCCTCCATCTCTGCTTTTTGTTGCCACGAATGAATAAGCAGGCGGGCGCGTGGTACGCTGTCATCTAGCACTCTGGGATCGAGAGCGGGCGGATTGCTCAGAGTCAGGGAGTTCGAAACCGCTGGAAGACGAGGCCCCGTCTCTACTATAAATGAAGAATTGATGGCAAACTAATTATAGAAAAAATTAGCCGGCATGGGTGGCATTGCCTGTAGTCCCAGCTACTCGGGGCTGAGGCAGAGGATTGCTTGAGCCAGAGTTTGAGGTTGCTGTCGAGCGGAGGCTGACCGCCACGGCACTCACTCTAGCTAGGAAACAAAGCTTGAGACTCTGGGTAAATTAAATCAATATAAATAAATACAATAAGATTCAGGTAGAAGAGGGGAAGAAGCTACTGGTGAGAAAGGAAAGTTTATAATAAAAAAAAAGAATGGATAAGCAGGAAGGAATAATGGCCACTCTCATGTTTTACCAGCATCTCGCCGTAGAAACAAGGATGGCCAATCAAGAGGACAGAGAGAGAAAAGAGAGTATACCAAGAGGAGGAAGGGAAAGGAAAAGGAGAGTTAATCAAAAGATTTGTAATGCCTCCACCTAACTCCAAGGATTCTAAAGCAGGTCAATTTTTTAAACAGGGGCAGTCACTGTCCTCAGACCGTGTGGAGAGTGCGCACTGTCGGGCCGGACGAGTCGGCTGCTAATGCAGGACGGCAGCGGTGGCAAAACCACCGGCGGGCAGATAAATGTCTCGGCGGTACGCATGTGGTTCCGTGAGCCATATTGGGATGCTGTTCAATAGAACATTAATAATCCTCCATACCTGAAGATCTTTTTTCTTCCTCTTCCTTCTTCAACTCAGTCCTTTCTGCTGGGGGGTAGAGCCCCCCCCCTTTTTTGGTGATGTATTAGTACTAGTAGTCTAGTTTAAACTCACAGCAAGCCTTCTAAGTGGAAGAAGGACAACTCAACAGAACCGGATTTCTTAAGTTATACACGGCACACGACAGCTCCACTGGCCAAGGTCTGTGTGGATGATGAGATGGGATAGTCATGGTGGAAGATCCTTCTCCACGGAGCAGACACTACTCCAAGGGCTTTCCCTTCCACAAGCGATCAATCACAACGATACAGTGACCGGAATCCTATCAGTCTTCCCAATCCGAAGCTGGAGGAGGTTTGTAGTGCCCAAATCACAGAATAGGGACGGGCCAGCACATCCAGTCTGTTTGCACAAAGGTGTCATGGTGCAGGCTCTGTTGAGTCCCAGATGGAAACGAACTAGATATTCACTATCTTCCTGTTTATTATTATTAAGGCACGAGAACGGATGGAGGCAAACCTCTTCCCCCGGGGGCGTCTACTGACCGATGCTAGTTTGCAAAGATACAAGAGCCTGATAGCTTTCTTACAATAAATTCTTACTCGTTATCTATGTGGTTCCCAATATAACAATCAAATCATAGTAGCTGTATTTATTGAGACTTTTAGGCGCCAGCATTAATGCTAAGTGCCTCCCAGGCATTCTTTTTCTCAATTCTCACCTGCCTTGTGAAACAGGTGTTGTTTAGGAGAATATGTTTTCCCAGAAAATAATGCCCTACCCATAAATAGCCCTAGCTGGGATTTCTAAGCTTTGCACACAATAGAAGCCTGTGATGGGTGGCTTGAAATAAGCCCGTGGAGTGTGGCGTGGCCTTATGAAAATAAGCACCCTAGTGCTGGCGTGGTACAGCAGCGCATCTGCAAACCCATGCATGTCGTCGTGGAGTGGGGAAAGAACACGAGCAGCCCTTCTCTCTGCCCATGACAGCTTCTATCCCTGACAGAGAGATCGGGGCCAGTGTTTAAAGGAAACGAGTCGCAAGAAATTCAGGAGATTCAGGGTTTGGGAGATGATGATGGGATGTTCCAGGGAAGGATTGATGACTTAATTTTATTTGAATAAATGTAGATTGTTGTACCGTATTAAAAAAAAATAACGCATCCACTGAAAATGAGCCCTACGGTGTCTTCTTGAGGAAAAATAAATGTACCACCCTGTCTTATTTTCGGGGAAACACAGTAAGACTCAGAGATGCTAAATAACTTGTTCAAGGTCACTCAGCTTGTAAAGGGGCAGAACGAGAATGATGACCCAGCCATCTCTCTGCAGACGGCAGAGCCTCCTCGTTAGGGTCCGGTGGAGCGGGAAGATGGATTGGGAGCCACTCGAGTTAGGGACACTGAACTTTCACTTTCCAAGATTGCCATGATGGATGAGGGGGACTCAGGGCCATGTCCTGGGACCTCGTGTCTACCAGACCTTTTTCTCTAGGCAAATCATCCAGAGCAAAAGCCAGCTAGAAATGGGCTTTTCAAACTATTCCCATGCTTTCTGCGCTGTTGCGTGAAAGAAAGAGTCACTTTTTCCTTTTGAGGTCTCAGGCAGGCTTCACCTACGGCAGAATTCACCTGCAAGTCAAGGCTGTCTCTGTATGTCACTCGAGAAGGTTGGAGAGCAGGGGACCCAACAGCCTTCCAGAGTTTGTGTTCTGGAAATTCTTTGAAGCATCCGTCCTACATATTTTACATTTCCTGGTCTAGCTTTGACATGCATCCTTAAATTACTTTTCATTATTTAATCGTGCAGAATGAGAGGCTGCTGCACCTGAGATTGTTCTAAATCAGAGGTCCTCAAACTTTGTAAACAGGGGGCCAGTCCACTGTCCCTCAGACCGTTGGAGAGTGCGCACTGTGGGCCCGGGACTGTGGGCTGTAGTTTGAGGACGCCTGTTCTAAATGGTAGTATGCACAAGATTTGGAGGGAAGTTGCAAAAGAAATGCTTATCCCAAGGCCTTTCCTTGGGAATCACGTTCTGTAGGTCTGGGATAGAGCCCAGGAAACTGCGTGGTGGCAGCCAATCCCAGGGGACTCTTCTGTAGGTATTCAGAGAGCACAGGTCAGAAAACACTGCCTCGACAGCCCCCCTGGGGGCTACAATCCCAAACTCAGACATTTCTTCCTCCAGCAGATCTTTTCTGACTGCCCTTCACCTAACCCTACACCTTAGTTTTGAGATTTTATTGCCCTTGAGGTATTCTACTTTTCTCCATCTCCTTCCATGAGAGAACCATAGGGGAGAGAGAGAGAGAAACAGAGACAGAGAGAGACAAGGGGTGAGAATAAGGGGGTAGAGAGAGAGACATACACACTAAGTTTGGATGACATGGTTTGAGCTCCTGGATCCAGCTATACCTGATCACGATAGGCTTCTGGACTTTTCAGTTATATGAGCAAATACACAAATGTTCCTTGGGTTTAATCTACTAAGCAAGTCATGGGAGAGAAAGGAATGAATGATCCTTGGCTCGCCCCAGTAAAGGAAAGCAGATAAATGTGCATAATGCTTTTATTGTTAAACAAAATGCCCGCTCCTCAACACTCACTCTGCCACTATGAGGCTGAGCTAAGAACCTGAGGCTGCCTGGCTGCTGGCATTCTCATCACCACCATGCGACATGATTTCAACCTCATTCTCCAGGGGAGCCACGGGTACAGAGCTGATGACTGTGGTTCCTCTACGGTGACCACTTCAGAAGTAAAGCCAACAAACATGAAAGAATGCTCAGCCTCTCTCATCACCAGGGAAATGAAAATCAAAACCGCAATGAGATATCACTTGTCTCCAGTGAGAATGGCCTTTATCAAAAAGTCCCCAAACAACAAATGCTGGTTGGATGCAGAGAGAGAGGAACACTCCTACACTGGCTGGTGGACTCAAACTAGTGCAACCTCTGTGGAAAGCATATGGAGATACCTCAAAGCGGATACAAGTGGATTACCATGGATCCGCAAGTCCCACCACGGGGATCTACCCAAAAGATCAATGACACTCATAACAAAGACACCTGCCACTCGAATGTTTATAGCAGCAATTCACAATTGCAAAGCTGTGGAAACAACCCAAAGTGCCCATCAATTCATGAGTGGATTAATAAAATGTGGTCTATGTACACCATGGAGTACTACTCAGCTTTAAGAAACAACGGTGATCTGGCACATCTTGTGTTTTCCTGGATAGAGCTGGAACCCATTTCCTACTAAGTGAAGCATCTCAAGAATGGAAAAACCAGTACCACATGGACTCACCAGCAAATTGGTACTAACGGATCAACACCTCAGTGGACACATAGGAATAACATTTATTGGGTGTCAGGTGGGGGGAGGAGGGGAGGGTGTATACAAACACAACGAGTGAGATGTGCACCGTCTGGGGGATGGGCACGCTTGAAGCTCTGACTCGAGGGGGGAGGGGGGCATGGGCAATATATGTAACCTTAACATTTGCACCCCATAATACACGTAAATAAAAAAAATGGAAAATAAAAAAGAAGACAAGACACTAACAGAAATCGTGTCCCCATCTTTGCGTTGTCTCCGGCATGGGCGGCTGACTGACGGGAGCCTTGCGGGAGCAGCCCACCCTAGAGCCTCCCTCTGGTTGCGTTTTCGTGCCAGCGGCCACAGGGAAAAAGGAAGGGAGCAGATGGAGCCAGCTGCCTCGTTTCTTTACCTTTAGCTTTTTACCGCAGGCTAGAGCCGGGAATGCAGCTGGGTCTCTTTCCAAGCGTAAAACAGCGAGGGACCCTTTGTGCCTCTTAGCATCTCTACAAAGCTTTTTAAAAATGTCTTGGTCTCTTCCTTTGTGCTTTAATACCGTATACCCCACGTGCCCTGGGATCTTGGGGGCCCGGATTCCCATTGTAAGTTCCTGACTGTGGTTCCCTGACACCACGGTGCTCTCACGGAGGCAGAAACAAGGGCGGAAAGCAAGAACACCCCCTGGGGCCGGGGCTGCTCAGCTCCTGCAGAGAGGCCTAGATGGAGCTTTCTAACCAGGGGCAGAAGCACCCTCTTCCGACCGACCCTCTTCCAAGGACCTCAGGCGACAGTCCGGCAGCTCTCCCAGTGCCAAGCCCCCTGTTTCAGGTTTCGTGTCCACCCTTGCCTTCGATTTGCACGGCTACCATTTTCGGTTAGCCTTCCGCCCATTTTACGGATGAGGAAAACCAAGCTCCCAGAGGTTAAGTGACTTCTCCAATACAGCGAGCAAGGGACGGAGACTGGATGAGAGCCTGGCTCGGTCGGACTCCAAAGCCTGAGGTCCTCACCAAAGAGCACATCAGTAAAACAGAGCAACCACTGAGGAACAAAGCGTGGCAAACCATGGCCCACCAGCCGTAGCTGCCTAACCCACCTTTTCTGTAAATAAACTTTTAATGGGACACGGTCATGCCTGTCATTTTCATTTTGTCGATGGCTGCGTTTGCTCTACGCCAGAGGTGAGCTGTCCTAACAAAGACCATAGGTAGCCTGCGGAGCCGGAAATGTTTACTAAGTGCCCTTAAAAGACAAAGTTTGCCAGCTGTTGGTTCAGACCCAGACCGAAAGCGAAAAGCCACTTACCCCTGCCAGCCGTGTGCTTTTGATTTTTCTCATCTGAAATTTGGGAGTCCCGGGAACACTGTCAGTAAGGCTGCTGTCGGGATTGGATGAAATATCTATCACACTCACGCACCTAGTATCGTGGTTGGCACTTAGCAGATAATCAAGAAAAAGTAGCCTCTTACTTGCCGTATCAAGACTATAAGACAGCCCAAAGCCGCAGGCTTGTGTTAATTCCCAGGAGAGGAAAGATGGGCACAGCTTGGTTGGGGGAGGAAGGGAAAAGCCAGCCTCTTTGCAAGGCTCAAGGCTGGTGCTCAGGTGACTGTCCCCCATGTGGGCAGCTCAGTTCCTGCCCTGCCAGAGCCTCCCAGGTGCCTAGTCTCTCTGGGGCTGGGCTCCAGGGAAAATTGCCTACAAATCAGGGTCAACCTAAGTCAGGCGTCCTCAAACTACGGCCCTCGGGCCACATGCGGGTGTTTTTGCCTATTTGCATTTTTACTTCAAAATAAGATGTGTGCAGTGTGCACAGGAATTTGTTCATAGTGTTTTTTAAACTATAGTCCAGCCCTCCAATGGGCTGAGGGACAGTGAACTGGCCCCCTGTTTAAAATGTTTGAGGACCCTTGGCCTAAGTTATTCTTTTTTCCTTTGAGACAGAGTCTCACTCTGTTGCCCAGGCTACAGTGCTGTGACATCAGCCTAGCTCACAGCAACCTCCAACTCCTGGGCTCAAGCGATCCTCCTGCCTCAGCCTCCCGAGTAGCTGGGACTACAGGCTTGCGCCACCATGCCCGGCTATTTTATATATATTATATTTTTTAACGCCAGCTTCCTTTTCCTCTTCTTAAAAAAATATGAAGACTGTTTTAACAAAATGTGGTATATGTATATCATGGAGTACTACTCAGCTCTAAGAAACAACGGTGATCTGGCACCTCTTGTATTTTCCTGGATAGAGCTGGAACCCATTTTACTAAGTGAAGTATCCCAAGAATGGAGAAACAAGCACCACATGGACTCACCAGCAAATTGGTATTAACTGACCAGCACCTAAGTGGACATATAGGAATAACATTTATTGGGTATTGGGCAGGTGGGAGAAAACACAGAGCTCCAGTTGGCCTCACTGAGCCCCCCAGGGGCTCTTTGCGATTATGCTAGTAAGAAATCACAACAATACTTCTGTTGTAACGCACGCCCAGGGTTTTACCCAACTGAAAATGATCTCCTATGAAAATGGTGCAAGCACAACGCAGCCTCAAGACCTTCCAGAATCAAAGGGAAGAAGCTCACTCTGCGGATGTGTTCCCTTCCCCAACCCTATCACCCTCCTTAGTTTTCCAAACCCTGTTGTTTTAGCCAAGAGGAGAGATTGTGAGCTTGGCGATGTAGTGAATGCTTACCCCAACTCCATTAACTGCAGCTAAATGCTAACACACACTGTACCGGCTTCCAAGCACAAATTAGCATCCGTAATAAAGCATATAATTAACGATAGACCCAAATGTTCTCTATGATGAATAAACCTCTAAAAGCCCCCGGGCTGCTCTTTGATTTTTCCTGACATGGATTTGTGGCAGCAGCCTGGTTCCCACAAGCTTCTGTCCACCAGCCAAATGAACATCTGAACGGACACGTTTCTGGACAAACTCCTGCAAAGTGAGTCACGGAAGGTCACGGGCAGTCAGCTGCCTTCCTGCCCCAGGAAGGGTCCGCTGGGAGTTAAGCTCAATGTCGTGGTAGAGGAGGAAATGAAATGCAAAGGTTTTGTGGTCATCTGTGCCCAGGCCCTGCTCAGCGACTACTAAGAACCCTTGGTGAGAGCAGCAGGGGCTGTTACATCTCCGGAAGTGTCCTCATTATTATCGCTCCATCTGGGACACTGGCCGTTGCTATGGTTTGAATGTGTTTGCCAAAACCCATGTTGAAGTTTAACTGCCATCATAAAGGTATGAAGAGGTGGGACCCTTAAGAGGTGACTAAGCCATGAGGGCCTTGCATCTTTCATGGAGCAAGACTGTTATGGCGGGAGTGTCTCCTGATAAAGTGATGGATTGGGACATTCCCGTCTCTGTCTTGTGTGCTCACGTCCACCTTCTGCCCTTCCACCGGGAGCCGATCCTCACCAGATGTCAGGGACATGTTCTTGGACTTGCTAGCCTCCAGTACGATGAGCCAAATAAACTTCTGTTCTTTATAAATTATCCTACCTGTGGCGTTCTTGATAGCAGCAGAAAATGGACTAAGACAGCTGCTTACAAAGGACTTGCCTGTCTGCCATCCCTTCCAATTTGCACTGAGAGAGGGTAGGGATTTGCCCACAGATGTGTAAAGGGCGAAGGTTGAACTTGAGCCTAAACTCCGAATTTAGTTCACTGCAGAGCAACCTTTTATTTAGTTCCAAACTCCAAACTCCAAATTTAGTTCACTGCAGTAGCAACCTACTCCATGCCATCTCTTGTGTTAACGTATAAGGATCCCTCCCACACCAAATCTATCATCTATTTTTATTTATTTTTATTATTTTTTATTTCAGCATTTTATGGGGGTACAAATTTTAAAGTTTCAAATAATGCCCTTGCCCCCCCTCCTTCCACAAGTTTGAGCTTCAAGTGTTACCATCCCCCAGATGGTGCACGTCTCACTCATTATGTTTGTATATACCCGTCTCCTCCTCCTCCTCCCACCTGCCCAATACCCAATAAATGTTATTCCTATATGTCCACTTAGGTGCTGGTCAGTTAATACCAATTTGCTGGTGAGTCCATGTGGTGCTTGTTTCTCCATTCTTGGGATACTTCACTTAGTAAAATGGGTTCCAGCTCTATCCAGGAAAATACAAGAGGTGCCAGATCACCATTATTTCTTAGAGCTGAGTAGTACTCCATGATATACATATACCACATTTTGTTAATCCACTCATGAATTGATGGGCACTTGGGTTGTTTCCATAGCTTTGCAATTGTGAACTGTGCTGCATTAAACATTCGAGTGCAGGTGTCTTTTTTGTAGAGTGTCGTTTGATCTTTTGGGTAGATCATTTGTCATTTGATCTTTTGCCCAGTAGCAAGACTGCTGGATCAAATGGTAGATCCACTTGTATCGCTTTAAGGTATCCCCATATTGCTTTCCATATCATGCTTGTGGGTTGGCAGACTCAACATTGTTAAAATGTCTATTAGTATATCTTTATATACTACAGGTATATCTGGAGATATACCTTTAGTGTATCTCCAGACTTGGAGAATGTTCCTCTGTCTCTCTGCCTATCTCTCTGTTCTTGCTCCTCGATCACCACCCTGAGCTAAACCAACATTTCTTGCCTGACTTTGGCCGCATCCTCTTCGCCCCTTCTCTCTGCTTCCATGCTTGTTCTCTTACAATTTGTCCTCCACAAGTTAGGCGATGACAGACGTCAGCTGGAGGCCATCATCGCCCTACTGCAAACCCTTCAATGGTTTTCTGCTATACCTAGAATAAAGCCCACATAGAATAAAAGTCCACAGGTTATGAACATTTCTAGAAGGTGACACCTGCCATCTCTTTAATTCTCATTATCTTCTTTCCTTGCCATGTTCCCCTTTTACTAGATGATGTTAGCTTTCTAAATCTGAACTACAGGAAGTTCTTTCCTGCCCCAGTGCCTTTACATTGGTCATTTCCCTCTGCATGGAATGCTCTGTTTCCTGGTTCTTGTCTCAGGTGGTTTCCCCTGAAGGTTCAGGTCTCGGCTGAAACACAGGAGGCCTGTGAGCCTAGTCCACATCTCTCTCAATGGCATCCTCTTGTGCATTTTATCCCTACCCCTTCTCACATTTAGAAAACAGCTCTGTTTGCTTCCTTCATCTTTCCCATGAGAATGCAAGCTTCACCAGGATGAGAAATTGATTCTTGTATTTACTCTATGTCCGCAGCCCCTAGCAAAGGGGCACATAGGAAACTCTGTGTTAGAACGTATTGATTGAATAAATAAATGAAGAATTCGCACTCTAACAGCGGTGTTGTTATTCGTTATGCCGCCGCTGCCTTCCTACATTCAGCGAGTTGCAGGCTTTGAGCCTAAGACATTTCCTAAAGGACAAAGCAACTGCACAGCTAAGCTCAAAAATGTCCTTAGACGTCAGGCGCGGTGGCTCACGCCTGTAATCCCAGCACTCTGGGAGACCGAGGCAGGAGGATCACTCAAGGTCAGGAGTTCGAAACCAGCCTGAGCAAGAGCGAGACCCCGTCTCTACTATAAATAGAAAGAAATTAATTGGCCAGCTAATATACCTAGAAAAAATTAGCCGGGCATGGTGGCGCATGCCTGTAGTCCCAGCTACTCGGGAGGCTGAGGCAGGAGGATAGCTTGAGCCCAGGAGTTGGAGGTTGCTGTGAGCGAGGCTGACGCCACGGCACTCTAGCCCGGACAACAGAGTGAGACTCTGTCTCAAAAAAAAAAAAAAAAAGTCCTTAGAATAACAAGTATTCTCCTGCCTTTTCTCCAGGACTGAAAAGCCACACCGATGCATTCAAACTAGGCATCGTATCGGTGAAGTGGAAGAGTCCTGCGCAAGGGGACACATCCCATCCTCCATGCTGCACTTGCTAAGGACACCTCAAGGATTCCCGCTGCAAGCGGCACGGTGCCCCAAGGAGGAGGATGCAAGTGCATAAAAAGACATGACGTTTGCGGTAAAGCTGGTTTCGCAATCTGCGTGTGGACTCATCCAGAGGACAGGCCGTGTGTGAACATCCAGATCTATCTCAAGAGGTGCCCCAGAGGCCCCACTCATGGATTCTTTGCTGAGCTCTTTGCTGAATGAAATTCTTTCTAGGCTAAGAAAAGTCTGAAGCCAAAAGAAAAGGCACCTCCTAGTTTTCTTGCTCTGGATGCATTGCTTCTTTTGATCAGCTGAGTGTACAGACGTGGAAAGTCAATCATTCCAGGGTCTGGGCACAGACAGCTGAAAAGCCTTCACCCTAAACACACAAGCCAATTCCAGAGCCTTCCTTCTGGCTTCCACTGGAACCGTTCCCAACGGAGGGCGTCTCAGCCGATGGAGACACCGACCCCAGGCCTGCCCACGACCCTCCCCACCTTGCCATGCTTCGAGTCGATTGTGTGGAAACCATTTTGAAAAAAAAAAATTCCCCCAAGTCCCAAGCAGGATGCCCTGCTTATGTTTTGCAATGCTCAATCTCCCCAGCTCTGACAACCTCCCAGTTGGCAGTGGTTTTATTCAAGACTCTTTCTCAGAGGGCCATGAGAAAGAAGAATTGGACCTGATCAAATTAAAAAGCTTCTGCACAGCCACAGAAACTGTCAAGAGAGCAAACAGACAACCCACAGAATGGGAGAAAATTTTCGCAAACTACCATCAATAAAGGCTGATAACTAGAATCTATTTAGAATTCAGGAACATCAGCAAGAAAATATCAAACAACCATATCCAAAAATGGACAAAGGACATGAACAGAAATTTCTCAAAAGAAGACAGAATAATGGCCAACAAACATATGAAAAAATGCCCAACATCTCTAATCATCAGGGAAATGCAAATCAAAACCACAATGAGCTATCACTATCTCCAGTGAGAAGGCCTTTATCAAAAAGTCCCCAAACAATAAATTGCGGTGTGGATGCGGAAGAGAGGAACACTCCTACACTGCTGGTGGACTGCAAACTAGTTCAGCCTCTGTGGAAAGCAATGTGGAGATACCTTAAAGCGATAAGGAGTAATCTACCATTTGATCCAGCAATCCCACTACTGGGCATCACCCAAAAAGTCACTTTATGAAAAAGACACCTGCACTCGAATGTTTATAGCAGCACAATTCACAATTGCAAAGTTGTAGAAACCACCCAAGTGTCCATCAATTCATGAGTGGATTAATAAAATATGGTATATGTGTACCATGGAGCACTATCTCAGCTTTAAGAAACAACGGTGATCTAGCACCTCTTGTATATTCCTGATTAGAGCTGACCCATTCTACTAAGTGAAGTGTCCCAAGAATGGAAAAACAAGCACCACATGCACTCACCACAAATGGTATTAACGATCAACACCTCAGTGGACACATAGGGAGTACACATCATCGGGTGTCGGTGGCAGGGAGGGAGGAGGGGACGGTGTATACAAACACAACGAGTGAGATGTGCAACGTTTGGGGGATGGTCACGCTTGAAGCTCTGACTCGAGGGGGCAGGGGGCATGGGCAATATACACAACCTTAACATTTGTACCCCCATAATATGCTAAAATTAAAAAAAAGAAGAAGAATTGGAGTAAAAAAAAGTTCATTGCTCTGAGAGAGCACTGGTTCAGGCAAGCATTTGACATCTGACCTAACAGTTGGAATTCTGAAGTTTTCAGAATGGTTTCCACACGCTGCGGTTATAGAATCGAGTATGCACACGCAACGGGCTGTGGTCTTTTATCACTATTTATTTTAAGCCTGCTTCCCTTCATGTTGCAAATAAATACGTAAAACCAGTTTGTGAGTGTCAGGAAAGGATCCATAGATACTGATGTATTGATTTTTCAACATAGAGATATTCCCTAAAATAAAGCCAAAAGACTAACCTCTGCTTACTGAGAGATTTGAATATATTTGCCTTCTGGACAGCCCTGAAGGCAAGAAGGTGAAATTTTTTTTTTTTTTCAAAAAAAAATCATTTGGTCGAGCACGGTGGCTCACGCCTGTAATCCTAGCACTTTGGGAGGCCGAGGCAGGTGGATTGCTCGAGATCAGGAGTTCAAAACCACCCTGAGCAAGAGCGAGACCCTGTCTCTACTATAAGTAGAAAGATATTAATTGGCCAACTAATATATATATAGAAAAAATTAGCCAGGCATGGTGGTGCATGCCTGTAGTCCCAGCTACTCGAGAGGCTGAGGCAGGAGGATCGCTGGAGCCCAGGAGTTTGAGGTTGCTGTGAGCTAGGCTGATGCCATGGCACTCTAGCCTGGGCAATAAGGCAATAAAGCGAGACTCTGTCTCAAAAAAAGAAAAACATCATTTGACTACCATGCAGCAGGAAGTGTTTTAAAGTTCCCGGGCCTCTCCTCGCAGCGAGCTGATTTTCCATGGGTAGTTGGTCTTCTGTGTATCATGAGTAGGTCTGGGGAGATGCTGAATATATTCATTTGAAATAGTCTCTCTGCACTGAGGGCTGCGAAATTTCCATGGGACTGATGCACCAGAGGGCTCTGCATAATTGAACACAGTGTCTGCAAATAAGACTAATAACCATGGCTGTTCACATGATTACCGTATCATCTATCTCAATAGTCTACCAGAAATGCTTCTGAGAGCACTACTTTTTTTTTTTTTTTTCACCATCAGCCAACCTCGTACGGGACAGTGGTCCATGCAACTGGAATAGGGACAGCCACTAACTTCTTCCTTGGCCATCTGTCATCACTCTTGGTCATCGCTCTCCGTCATCTCTTCTTGGTCAAATTTCTCCACCCAGAAAATGGCAACGTTGGGCTCGACCATCTCTGAGGATCTGGAAAGATCTGACATTCTGGGTTCGGAAGGAGGAAAACATCCCTATTCAGACACCTGATATAAATCGAAAGGCCGTGACCTGCCAAGGTCACCCAGCTTGCAAGGGTGGACAGTCTCCAAAGCCCTCCATCCTAACCAAGTCTTTGGCCGAAGGAAGCAGAGAGAGCAGAGCTGCTCGCTGGGGAAGCCATCCAGGGAACACCAGGACATGTGTGCCTTCCCTGCTGTCGCGGGCAAGTTGCACCCTGTGCTCAGGCAGCCGTCCACGCGGTCAGGGGAGGGGGGCAGCTGGTGCTCTGGGGCCAGGAGACGGAGACCCCACTTGGGCCCCAGAAACCTTGCTCTCCGAGTCTCTGGGGCCACTTCTCTCTGGACTTTGCTTTGTTTTAAAAATGAAAGGCAGGGGCCAGCGACCAGGTGACCCTGCGCGTCCTTCTGACTCTCCTCCGTTACTCCGTTCATGCATCCTGCTTGAGAAGCCAAGTTCCCAAATCTGCAGTTCGCTACGAATCTGTGACCTTTTAACAAGCCCTTAGTAGGAGTCATTATAGCATGCTTTCGATGCGTGTAAGTAATAATATAATTTACCTATTTCCGAGATTTTCCTGGGTGTTTTTTTTTATGTTACATCTTAGTTTTTTGTTGTTGTTGTTTTATCTTTTTTTTTTTTGAGGGAAACAATCTAGAGAACTTAGCTTTTATAATTCTGAGACCCATAACAGATTCCGACACGTCAAGTGAAAGCAGCATCGTTTCGAGACGTAAAAAATGTGACTTCAAAAAGGAGGAGGCTATCGTCGGATTCAGAAGCAGAAGAATTCATTCTGATTTTTCATTGATCAAAATAAAATTGTGAACATCTAAAAATAACGTCATGAAGACATACATGCCTATGTCACCTATTCTGATATTCACGTGACAAGTGCAAAGGAAAACAAGCTTGCAGTGCTTTCAAGCTTTCCTCATCATGCAAGAGCAAAACGGATGCGTTGTCCGTGCACAGCACAGACTTTCGTGGGGACTGTGATGCCGGCTGTGGGCGAGGTGTCCTGGCCAGTGAGCGCAGGACCCAAGTGGTTAAAATCTTTCAGGAGGCGGAAGAGGAGGCCAGAGTGATGCCCCATGAGCAAGACGCGACCTGCTCTTGCTGCATTGAAGGTGGGACAGAGGACCACAGCCCAGGAAGCTGCAAAAGCCCAGGAGACAAGCCCCCCCTAGAGGGACCGTGTCATATCAGAGCTTCCCAGGGCTGCCGTGACAAACACCACACACGGAGTGGCTTAAACAACAGCAAGTTACTCTCCCATGGTTCTGGCGGCTGGAAGTCCGACATCAAAATGTCGACAGTGTTGGCCTCTGCGTCTCACTGTGCCTTCTTGCTATGCAGTAGCTTCCCTGGGGTCTATGTGTCCGAATTTTCTCTTCTTGCAAGGGACACCAGCCAGACTGGACACCAGCCAGACCCACTGTAATGGCCTGTTGGGAAAATATGATTGAGGAATTAATGAGATGTAGCTCGTGAGACCATCATTTTATTGTATCGCCCTATATTACTATATTAAAGACAGAAACAGGGCCGGGCGAGGTGGCTCACGCCTATCATCCTAGCACTCCGGAGGCCTAGGTGTGAGGATCGCTCGAGGTCAGGAGTTCGAAACCAGCCTGAGCAAGAGCGAGACCTTGTCTCTACTATAAGTAGAAAGAAATTAATTGGCCAACTAAAAATATATAGAAAAAATTACCCAGGCATGGTGGCACATGCCTGTAGTCCCAGCTACTCGGGAGGCTGAGGCAGGAGGATCGCTTAAGCCCAGGAGTTGGAGGTTGCTGTGAGCGAGGCTGACGCCAAAGCACTCACTCTAGCCTGGGCAACAGAGTAAGACTCAGTCTCAAAGAAAGAAAAAAAAAGACAGAAACAGGAGTTTGCAGGGGTTTGCCCTGAAGGAATGTGTGGACTCACTGGTTCACTTATCAGAGGCTGCTGTCATGGGAGAGCTCTCAAATCTCCGGTGGGGATGTTTTCCAGGAAGGCTTCTCGGTATCTCAAACAGTGAGCTTCCCTGTGTCTTGAATGACAAGATAAGGCGAACAGGGCCCACAGGATGGGAGCCGAGACAGTGAGTGCACTTTGCCCAGAGATGGCCCCGGTGGTTAGAAACACCCTGCTTTATAGAGATGGGCTTCCTGCTCTCTCCTGTCTGTCTGCCTGTAAGTCCACCGTAACTAGATCAAAGAAAGGTAGGGTCACTATACCGCTTCTGTTATACCTTTGTTAATTGACAGCCGCCTCTTAGAACTGAGAAGTTAGTCCCTAAAAGACTAAGTGGAGTAGATCAGCTGCTTCTCCCCACGAAGCCAGACCCCTAAGCTAGGGGTGGCCACAGAGGATGAGGAAATGGATAAGAAATAGCGTGAATAAAAGAATACACAGAGACTAAGGCATAGTCTATGGTTTTATGTAAACTTAATCTTCACCCTCCCATCCATCTTACGAGAAGGCATCATCATCCCTTCCATTCCACACATGAGGAAACAGGCTTCTAGATAACCATCTAGAAGCTTCTAGAGAACTATCCCAAGCCACACGCTAAGAAAGCAGTGAGGCCTGAACTTACACGCTCACTGTCACTGACCCCAAAACCTCCATCCCCGCCGTAAAAACACAGCAGATTTGGGAACTTGGCTTCTCGAGCAGGATGCATGAACGGAGTAGCGGAGGGTCAGAAGGACGCGCAGGGTCACCTGGTCGCTGGCGCCTGCCTTTCATTTTTAAAACGAAGCAAAGTCCAGAGAGAAGTGGCCCCCAGAGACTCGGGGCAAGTTTCTGGGGCCCTAGCAGGGTGTCCGTCTCTTGGCCCCAGAGCACCAGCTGTTCCTGTCCCTCTCCCCTGACTCTGTGAACAGCTACCCTCTGACTCCTGCTTTCTCTCTCTCTCTTGCTTCCCACCGAATTACCTTATGAGAAGGAAGCTGAGACGCAAACTCACACAGTTAGTCAGAAAAGTGTCACAGCTTGTTGTCAACACCCACTCCCCCGCCAGTCCCAAGATCCTTCCTCTTCATCATGCCATTCACGAGAACATCCCACGGTGACAATGCACGTTGCATGCTCATAAATCTACCTTTTGTCAATGGAAAAAAGCCAAAGTCTGCAAAATAATTTTAAAGAGATTTATTCTGAGCCAAATTTGAGGACCATGACCCGGAGCCACTGCCAAGAGGCCTTGGGCTAGTGGACTCGCTGTGGCCGGGTCACAGTTTAGTTTTTATGCATTTCAGGGAGACAGGGGTTACAGGCAAAGCCATTAATACGTGGGAGGTGTACATTGGTTTGGCCCAAAAAGGAGGGCCATCTCCAAGTGGGAGGCTTACAGGTTACAGGTGGCTTTAAAGATTCTTTAGATTGTAATTGGCTAAAGACATGAAGTTTTGTCTAAAGGCTTGGAATGTTTCAACATAAACTGTTTACCAGAGGTAAGCCACCATTGGTTGCATAAATTGAGGGCCTGCAGGTGTGTCTTGCAAACCCTTAGGCCTGTCAATGGGTCACAAAGTATGTTCCCAAGAAGGGAGGGTGGGCATGATAAGGCCTGTGTGACCTCCCTCCTCCTGGCAGGCAACTTTGCCCTAGAATATTCTTTTGGCCACTAGGGGGTCCATTCAGCCAGCCGGTGTGGGGGTGAGCATTTTAGTTCACACTTACATTTCTTGGAAGGGGTTTGGAGCCAGGCTATATGACATGCTGCCTCTCTTAAAATCAGACTTAAGGCCACTTCGGAAACAGGAACATTCTTTGGAATTCTGATCCGAATGTCAAACTTTGGCCAGGAGTGTAGACAGGGGTCCTCTAACTTTTTAAACAGGGTGGGCCGGTCCACTGTCCCTCAGACCATTGGAGGGCCGGACTATCATTTTTTAAGAAAAAAAAAAAAACTATGAACAAATTCCTATGCACATAAATAAAAACTGCACATAAATCTTATTTTGAAGTAAAGAAAAAAACCAAACGGGCAGAAACACCCACGTGTGGCCCGCAGGCTGTAGTTTGAGGACGCCTGGACTGCAGAAAGATAAGATTGCAAAGTGGCTTCCTTTTCTATTCATCTATCTAGAAAAGTAAACCGTAGCGGACAGAGCTCCGAGCAGCAGACCGTGAGTCTGCAGGAGGAAACGGCAGCTGAGACCCTGCGGGGCGGCTCACAAAGGTCCCTGAGTCGCCCCGGGAGCCAGCGTTCATTTCGCTGCCGCATACGCTCTTCCATCTCCGGCTACGGGAAGGACTTGTTACAGTCGAGATTCTCAGGGCCGAGGGACAGAGAGACAGAGTCACTAGGCTGTAATTATCAACAGGAGTTTTATTGTCTAGCTGGAGCTGGGGTCCCAGCCCCCAGAGTGCCAGGCAGTGGCCTCTTCTCCGGGCAGGGACCCCCCTTGTGTGCTAGTGACCCTTTTATAGCTAAGCCGTTTACACGCTGGCCATGCATCCGCCCCACAGTGATTCTCACTTCATCCTGCCCCGGTAGGCTCCAGCCTGTTCCGGGCCCTAGCCGAGAGACCCTGGTTTCCACGTTCTTTGTCTTTTTTTCCTACATCCCATAATGCCTTGCAGTTAGCACGCAAGCAGTCAACAGAAGCTGGCAGGTGTCCGTTGTCTTTATGGCCCAGCATCTTACAGACTGGCCGCAGTACAGCTGGGGACCGGGCTGTAAACATGCCTCAGCGGCAAGCAAAGTTCCACTGGCATCGTCACCCTGCCCTGGGTAAGACGGAGAGGGGCCGCTGTCCCCGGCTCACCTGGCTGGGAGGAGATAGCCCTGTTTTCAAGTTGGTGACCCTAAGTGGCCCACGGAGCTTTCCTTAGAATTTTTTAAGCAAATGTGGAATTCCATCGACTTGCAGAGAGTGTGGTCTCGTTTAATGGTAATGAGATTTGGTTTTCATCACCCTCATAGACGTTCTGCTTTGCTAGTTCAGCCACTTTAAATAGGCAGTGGAAGCCCAAGGATGTTAATATAAAGCAAATCAAACGTGACTGTTTTTACCATGCTTTAAGCCAGGGGGTCCTCAAACTTTTTAAACAGGGGGACCAGTCCACTGTCCCTCAGACCTTCGGAGGGCCGGGCTATAGTCTAGCCCTTTGCACTCGCTTGCTTTTCTCTCATTATCCACTCAACATTATCCACACTCGACATCCGAATGCAAAGGGTTAAAACAAAACAAAAAAAAACTATGAACAAATTCCTATGCACACTGTGAAAATCTTATTTTGAAGTAAAAAAATACAAACGGGCAAACACACCCGCATGTGGCCCGCGGGCCGTAGTTTGAGGACGCCTGGTTTAAAGCATGGTAAAAAACTGTCATGTTTGATTTGCTTTATGTTAGCATCCTTGGGCTTCCAGTGCCTGCTTTAAACGGACTAAACTAGCAAATCAGAACATCTATGAGGGCGATTAAAACCAAATTTCATTAGCATTAAATGAGACCACACTCTCTGCAAGTCGATGGAATTTCACGTTTGCTTAAAAAGCTCTAAGTGGAACTTTAGTGGCAATGGGTTGAAGAACTCAGAAGCCACCCAGCGGGTGGGGACTGTGATGAAGTAGTTGAAGACAACAAGGTTAACTAACTTAATAAAAAAGGATGGCCCGGCGTGGTGGCTCACGCCTGTAATCCTAGCACTTTGGGAGGCCGAGGCGGGCAATGCCAAGGTCAGGAGTTGAACCAGCCTGATAGAGACCCGTCTCTACCAAAAATAGAAATAATAATTGACCAACTAAAAATATATATACAAAAATTAAGCCGGCATGGTGTCATGCCGTAGTTCCCAGCTACTCGGAGCTGAGCAGTAGGATCGCTGAGCCCGGAAATTGAGGTTGCTGTGAGCCAGGCTGACATCCACGGCACTCACTCTAGCCTGGGCAACAAAGTGAGACTCTGTCTCAAAAAAAAAAAAAAAAAAAAGGAAAGCCATGCTGATTGAGAGCATCAGTGTTTTATTGTTTATTAAAAAATAGCTTTCAAAGCGATACAAGTGTCTACCGTTGATCAGCAATCCACTACTGCATCTCAAAAGATCAATGTCACTTTATGAAAAAACCTGCACTCGATATTTATGGCAGCACAGTTCACATTGCAAAGCTGTGGAAACAACCCAAGTGCCATTCGATTCACGGTGGATTAACAAAATGTGCCATATGTGTACCATGGAGTACACTAGCCTCAAGAAACAACGGATGCTAGCACCTTCTGTTTTCCTGGACAGACTGGAACCCCATTCTACTAAATGAAGATATGCTCAAAATGGAAAAAACACCACATGGACTCACCAGCAAATTGGTATTAACGATCAACACCTAAGTGGCATCCATAGGAATCACACTACGGGTGTCGGGTGGGTAGGGGGGAGGGGGGAACGGGTGTAACAAACACAACGATGAGAATGTGCAATCGTTGGGGACCTGGTCACACTTGACTTTACCTAGAGTGGGAGGGGCAATGGCAATATAAGTAACCTTACGCTGTACCCCCCATATACACAAAAAGAAAAGTTAATATAAAAAAAATAAATAAAAAGTACAGCGCAAGACTAAATAAGATACAGCAATTAAATCTCCCAAAAGAAAGTCCGGTCCAGAGTTTCACACCCGAAATTTACCACACTTACAAAAGAAGAACCAGTACCTATCTGCAGAAACTATTCCACAACCATCGAGAAATACGGAAACCTCCCGCACCTTTATGAGCGACATATCCTGATACAAAACCAAGAAAGGATGCAAAAAAAAGAACTACAGACAAATCCCTAATGAAAGATGCGAGAAAATCAAACAAATCTAGCAACCACATGACGCTATCAATTAAATATCCATCACGACCAACGTGGGCCCCCTTCATCCCAGGATGCAGGATGTCAACATACGTAACTCTTAAAAGCAATTCACCGCCAAAAAATAAGAACAAAGCAAAGAAACAAAGACATGATCAATAGTATGCAGAAAAAGCTTTGATCAAAATTCAACACCCTTTCATGCATGCAACTACTTAAATACGATAGAAGGACATACTAAACTAATGATATAAGCCATACATGACAGACCCATAGCCCCAATAGGCATACGGATGGGGAAAAATTGACGGCATCCCACCTTGAACTGGAACCTGAAACGACCACTACTCCCACTTCTTCAACCATACTTGTGGAAGTCCTGCTACAGCAATCAGACAGGGAAAGAATTAAAGGTATCCAAATAGGCGCCGGGGGCGGGGGGATGAGGAAGAGATAAAATCACTCATTTGCTGATGTTGATATAAGTTAACACACCAAAGATACCAAGAACTGACCTGACGATAAATATTTAGTAAAGCCAGGACAAAATCAATACACCAGAAATCGAGCATCATAATGCCCCAACAACCAATCAAACTAGAACCGCAAACAAAGACCCAATGTAAACAAGGAACATACCACGCTGTGATCGCCAGACTCCATATCATCAAAATGTCTAATAACACACCCAACTGACTACTAGATTCATGAATACCCTATTAAATTCCCATCAGCTTCTTCACAGATATAGAAAAAAATTTACGGCTCATTGGAACCCAAAGCAGACCGAATCAAAAGCAATTCAGCACAAAAACAAATGGACGTATTAATATGCCAGATATCAAAACTATACGCACATGGCTAAGCTATCAATGGTATGCACAAACAAAATATAATAAATACAAATAAGGAAAACCAGTGAACAGATCTGAGAATCCTTATTAACCTCCTCATATGCTCTCTCACTTTGACAAACCGGGACAAAAACATACCCTAGAGAAAAAAAAATACCTGTTTCAATAAAGGGTGGCCTGGGAACGTATAAGCCACCTGCAGAAGGACTAAAGCAGGACCCACACCTTTCACGCCTCACAAAACCAACTCACGCTGGATATCCAACAGACAACCTAGTATGAAATATTGACCTCTAGAGGAAATGTTGGATAACACCCCCTAGACATTCTGATGCCTAGCAAAGAGTTTAACGAAGAAGTCCGCCAAAGGCAATTCAAGCAGGACAACAAATAATAAATGGGAACATGATCAACTACAACTCTACAGCAAGAACGCACGTCATGAAAATAAACAGACAACCTAACAGAATGGGAGAAATTTTGCATCCCACCCCATCTGATAAGGGGCTGATAACTAGAATTACTAGAACTCACCAAACATCAGCAAGAAAAAATCAAAAATAACCATTAAAATTGGCAAGACTGAACAGCTTTCTAAAAGAGGGGAACAGAAAATGCAACAAAATATGAAACCAAAGCGTCTCTAATCCACAGGGATGCAACAAAACCACAGAAGATACCGACTTACTCAGTGAGAACATTTACAAAGTCTCCAAACAGATCAGGCTGATGCGGAGAGAGAGGAACACTCCTACACTGCTGTGGACTGCAAACTGTTAACCCACTGGAAAGCATATGGATGATACTTCAAAGCGATACAAGTGGAACACCATCTGATCCACCAATCCCATTGCTGGGCATCTACCCAAAATCCATGACATCCTACAAAAAGACACCTGATCGAATGTGTATAGGCAGAATCATAATTGCAAGGCTGTGGTACAGACATTGCCATCACTCCCAGAATGGATAATAAATTGGTATAGCGACCACCAGGGACTACACTCTAAGAAACAATGTCATATAGCACATCGTATATTCCTGGTACCATGGAACTATACTAAGCTGAGTACCGCAGTAGGAAAAACAAAGCACCACATAAACCACACAAATTGGTATAACTGAGCAGACTAAGTGGACACATAGGTACTCAGTATAGGTATGCCAGCGGAGGTGGGGCGGGATGTAATCACTCATACAAAAAATAAATAAAGCAAAAAAAAAAAATGAGGGATGTCACCGTCTGGGGGATGTCATGCGAGACTCAGACTTGGGGGCATTTATTGAAACCTGCCAAACTACCCCCATAAACCAAAATAAAAAGAAAAAACTAAGAAAAATACTGGTTTTTTTTTTTTCTTTTGTCTCTCTGATATTCTTATGTTATCCCATTGGGTAAGCGAAAGCATAAGAAGGGAGCCAAGTGATTATAGTTATAATGTGCGGTCGCAGGCACCCACTGTAAAGGAGCCCCGAATGGACATCCCTGCGGCTCGGCCCCCTTGTCAGTAGCACAAAGTGCTCACACGAATCTGGAACGGCACCTCCGTCATTTCTGGATGTCCAAAACACCCGCCACCAGGATCTTTCTCTGGCCCATATCTCCAATTAAACAGACACACACTCAGACATACGCACCTGAGACAACTTCCTGAGAGTTTTCTAAAGCGACCCTTCACGACTCACTCGGGAAAATTCCCTTTGGATCACTTACGCTTTTCACTGGGCCAGAGGCTCCAAGAGCACGTGCATGTCAGCCTTGCCACGGTTCTGGTTGGTGACATAACAGAAGAATCAATCATCTCCATTCTTAGAGAATGGCCTGATCAAAGGTATTTAAGAGGCACTTGGATTTGTTCTCAGAAAGCGGCTGAACGGTTACGGTGATTGCCGATTGTTAACTGCGAATAAATATGTAATGACCCCAGGTGTTAATACCTAACAGTGTGGAAATTAAAATCATGGACACATAGGAGTAACATCTATCGGGTGTCGGGCAGGTGGGAGCGGGGGAGGGGAGGGGTGTATACAAACACAACGAGTGAGATGTGCGACGTTTGGGGGATGGGCACGCTTGAGGCTCTGACTCGAGGGGGGAGGGGGCATGGGCAATATACGTAACCTTAACACTTGTACCCCCATAATATGCTGAAATAAAAAAAAAATCATCGCTCTTACTTGAGTTCTCTCTGCTAAATAGAGTGGGCCCTGCAGAAGACCAGCTTGTACTTCTAATTGCTTTCTTCGGGTAAGGAAAAAAAATAATAATAAAGTCCCAACCTAGAAAATACTGATTTAATTAAAGAAGCCCACTGGCTCTTTGTACATCATACATCATCCACCCTACAATAACTCTATATGCTGGGTGTAGGTGTTTGCTTTCCACTGGATTCCAAAGGTTTAGGGCACTTTTGCTTAGTCTTTAGAAGGAAATGGAAGGGAATTCATTATTCAGGTTTTCATTCTGATTCTACAGGTGGAATGACTCCCCCCGACTCTGTGGGATCCTGGCGATTCCCAGTGAATTGGATTACCTCTGGGATCCTCCTCCAGAAGCTCAGCTCCTGCTCCCGCCGTCCACAGACAGGCAGGGACCAGGGCCAAGGCCGTGGGCAACTCAATACTGCGAATCACCTCCTTTCCCCTCGTTTCTTAAGAAAGACACATCAAGATGCCTCTGTCTGGGGCCGGGCGCGGTGGCTCACGCCTGTCATCCTAGCACTCTGGGAGGCTGAGGCAGGCGGATGGCTCGAGGTCAGGAGTTCGAAAACAGCCTGACGAGACCCCATCTCTACTAAAAATAGAAAGAAATTAATTGACCAACTAGAATATATATATATATACAGAAAAAATTAGCCAGGCTATGGTGGCGCATGCTGTAGTCCCAGCTACTTGGGAGAGGCTGAGGCAGGAGGATTGCTTGAGCCCAGGAGTTTGAGGTTGCTGTGAGCGAGGCTGATGCCATGGCACTCACTCTAGCCTGGGCAACAGAGTGAGACTCTGTCTCAAAAAAAAAAAAAAAAAAATGCCTGTGTTTGAACAAACCCTAAACATATTCATTAGTGACATAAGGCCCAACTTTCTTCCTGGGACTCTTAGGAACTCTAACAAGGGAAGTAACATTTTACGCATCTCTGTATCCCCAGCATTTAGTATTAGTATTTATAAGACAGGGTCTTATATTTATTTTTCCTCAAGAAGACACCCCAGTAGGACTTATTTTCAGGGGATGTGTTATTATTTTTTTTAAGTACGGTATAACCATCTACATTGATCCAAATAGAGTGAAGTCATCTTCTTCTGGAACATCATCATCACTCTCCAAACCCCGAATCCCATCCTGAATGTCTTGCGACCCTATTTCCCATAGAACCACTGGCCCCGATCTCTCCTGTCGAGCACTAGAGCTGTCACGGGGCAGATGAGAAGGGCTGCTCGTGTTCTTTCCCGCTCCCCGACGACATGCATGGGTTGTGCAGATGCGCTGCGTAGCCACGCCCATCACTAGGGCTGATTTTCATAGCCACACCCATCACTAGGGCTTATTTTCATAGCCATGCCCATCACTAGGGCTGATTTTCATAGCCACGCCCATCACCAGGACTGATTTTCATAGCCACACCCATCACTAGGGCTTGTTTTCATAGCCACGCCCAGCACTAGGGCTTATTTTCATAGCCACACCCAGCACTAGGGCTTATTTTCATAGCCACGCCCAGCACTAGGGCTTATTTTCATAGCCACGCCCAGCACTAGGGCTTATTTTCATAGCCACGCCCAGCACTAGGGCTGATTTTCAGGGTAGGGCTTCTATTGTGCACATGCTTAGACATCCTGCTAGGGCTTATTTTATGGGTGGGTCTTATTTTCGGGGTAAGGCTGCTATTGTGCAAATGCTTAGAAATCCTGCTAGGGCTTATTTTGTATGAGTAGGTCTTATTTTCGGGGAAACACAGTACATCTACCAAGAGCACCAACAGGTGCTCGGTTTTGTTCAGTGAATAAATGAGTAAGTGACACACACCTGATATCCATAGCTCTTTACCCTCAGATCAATTTCTTCTTTTGCTATCCAGCATTTGCCTGAATCTCTCAAGCGTCATTGATATCTGATGTCCGGGCTCACATGACCTACCCCAAATGCTGCTGTGTCCCACCACGGGCTTCCAGTCGGCTTCACGGATGACACCCCTGTGCACTGCCATCCTCAGGTACTCATCAGATCTTCTCTTCATGGCACCGTCAACGGTCTATGAAGAACTTCTAAGGACACGGGCTCTCTCCTCCTCCCTGAGGGCTCAGGTGGGGCACAGGGGGGGTGACAGCCTGCTGAGCAGTTTTAGGATGTGACCTAATTTTATTTCAAGTGTCTTACTTTAAAGCAGCAGAAAATTTAAAAAGCAGAAAATAAAGCACCATCTTTATTTCCGGGACAGGGACTGGGAACTGGTTAGTTTCGAAAGTGGGGGGAAAAATTTGCATGTAGCCAAAATATCATTAAAAAAATCCCTTAAATATCTATGAGTTAGAAAATGCATATTTTAGATTATCAGCGATAAAGAAGCAATGCTTTTTTATGGCTGATAAAAACTATGTACGGTTTGAAAACTGCCAAGCCAGAGCAAACATAGGAACAAAATCGATGTCACAGGCTAGAAAACGGAGGCTCAGGAGAGAGGCAGCCCTCGGCTCTAATCACGCGGTTCCTTTCACCCACCCCGTCCTGCCCGGTAAACCATGCTTTATACGGGGGTTTTCACTCTGCAGCCAGAGAGACCGAGGTTCAGTAGAAACACGTTCACGCGATGTCTTAACCCAGGTGTCCTCAAACTGCAGCTCACGGGCCACATGCGGGTGTTTTTGCCCGTTTTTTTTTTGTTGTTGTTGTTTTTGTTTTTTACTTTAAAATAAGATGTGTGCAGTGTGCATAGGAATTTGTTCATAGTTTTTTGTTTTTTGTAAAGGATAGTCCGACCCTCCGACGTTCTGAGGGACAGTGACCTGGCCCTTTGTTTAAACAATTTGAGGACCCCTGGTCTAGGGAGACACTCTCCTGTGTGCCCGTGAGCCACACATGCAGGTTTGGGACTGGATTCTAGAAAGTTCTCCTGTGGGTATACTACTGCCGCCAGCCACCCCTCCTGAATTCCTAGTCCCAGAAAGAGAACAGCTCTGATGCTTCCAAGTATCTGTGCTACAACCCACCGCGGGCCGTGCCAGCATCCAGCGGCCCTAGGAGACAGCCTGCGGGCAGTTTTAGGCTGTGACCTAGTTTTATTTCGAGTGTCTTACTTTATTTAAAGAAACCACGATAAAGATCATCGTCTTTATTTTCGGGGCAGAGACTGGGAACTGGTTAGTTTCGAAAAATGGGAAGAAAAAAAAAAAACAATTGCATGTAGCCAAAATATCATTTAAGAAATCCCTTAAATATCTATGAGTTAGAAAATGCATATTTTAGATTATCAATGCTTTTATAAAAAGCAATGCTTTTTTATGGTTGATAAAAACTATGTACGGTTTGAGAACCGCCAAGCTAGAGTAAACATAGGAACAAAATCAAACTGCATACGCACACAGATGTGGGAGTTTTCAATTGATTCCACCTTTACGCTAACTATTGATGCCCCAGTGGCAGGTGATGAAGGAACTAGAAAACCCTAATATTCCTGCTTCATTTGCTGCATCCTATCTTCATATAAATCCTCAGTGATTATAATGCATGTTATAGATTTGTTTATTATAAGGATTAATTTAGATAGTGGAGCTGTAGCTATTTAATAAAAAAAGGGGGTCTGGGGTGCTCAGTGTCCTAAGACTGCTTAACCACTTCCGTGCGAGCGTCGACTTTAGCCGGCAGCCGAAAGCTTTTACTTTTGCAGCTTTTATCCCTGCAGTTGCGGTGTGCGCTCAAGCTAGTAACTTACTACGGATCTGTGACCTGTTAAGAAGTCCTTAGTAGGAGTTACTATAGTTATTTTCCTAAAGCTGCCTGCAAAGTAAAACAAGCTTTAAGTGCTTTCAAGCTTTCCTCCTCACGCAAGAGCAAAATGGACATGTCATCACGCTACTCAGCTCTAAGAAACAACGGTGATCTGGCACCTCTTGTGTTTTCCTGGATAGAGCTGGGACCCACTCTACTAAGTGAAGTGTCCCAAGATGGAGAAACAAGCACCATGTGCACTCACCAGCAGATTGGATCAACACCTCAGTGGACACATAGGAATAGCATCTATCGGGTGTCGGGCGGGTGGGAGGGGGTGGAGGGAGGGGTGTATACAGACACAACGAGTGAGATGTGCAACGTTTGGGGGATGGGCACGCTTGAGGCTCACCTTAACACTTGTACCCCCATAACATGCTGAAATAAAAAAATAAAAAATAAATAAAATAAAAAGTAAAATAAAATAAAATAAAAATAAAATAAAATAAAATAATAAAATAAAGTTAAAATTAAATAAAAAATAAAATAAAATAAAATAAAATAAAATAAACTTAAAATGCCGTGCGGACTGTGAGTGCCGGCTGGGGGCGCGTTTCGCGGCTGGTGAGCCCGGGACCCAGGAGGTTAGAAGCCAGCCGCCTGGGCGACTCGCCTTTAATGCACAACTGACAACCTGGGGCTTAGCGGGGCAGGGCTTCCCAAGACCTCAGGACGGCAGAGTCCCTTGCTGCGGGCCGTGCTTGCCTGGCCCCTGGGACCATCACCGAGTCGTTCTCTTCGCAGGGCTGCGTCGCCCGTGAGCACACTGCCCGACGCTATCTCGGCCAGGCGGGCCTCCCTCCCGGGCAGTCGCGCACGTATCCTCACGCCCATCGTGTGTCCCCCGTGTGCCCTACCCGGCCTCCAAAGCCCCGGCGCGTTAGGGTTTGGGACGGGATTCCTAAATCAGACCTCCAGCTCGTTTGAGCGAGCACAGTCGCGACAACTGGGCCTTGCAATGCGCCAGGCATGTCGCCAAATGCTTCATGTGCAATGTCGCGTTTAAGCCTTTGTTTTTGAGACAGAGTCTCGCTCTGTTGCCCAGGCTAGAGTGAGTGCCGTGGTGTCAGCCTCGCTCACAGCAACCTCCAACTCCTGGGCTCAAGCGATCCTCCTGCCTCAGCCTCCCAAGTAGCTGGGACTACAGGCATGCGCCACCATGCCCGGCTAATTTTTTCTATGTATTTTTAGTTGGTCAATTAATTTCTTTCTATTTATAGTAGAGACAGGGTCTCACTCTTGCTCAGGCTGGTTTCAAACTCCTGACCTCGAGCAATCCTCCCGCCTCGGCCTCCCAGAGTGCTAGGATGACAGGCGTGAGCCACCGCGCCCGCCCGGCCGCATTTAACCCTGAATGAAGTTGGGGTTCTCCTCATCCCCTTCTAGAGCTGTAGAAACACAGTCTCACAAAGGTCAGTTAACTTCCCTAAGATTGATGCGGAGAATGCCGGGCACCAGGACTCGGCCGCCTCCCTCCCATCACTCCGCATCTCCGTGGGCCAGCGCTGCGCGTGGCCAGTTGTGGGGCGCGCTGCTGGGGCCGGCCCCCACAGCACACAGCCGCCTGGATGCCCATGGCACACAGCCACTGGGACCCCGAGTGCCGCTTGGACCCGAGTGCTGGAATGCCCGCAGGCCCGCCTGCCGCTGCCTGTTTCCGGTCACTCTGCTTGCGTGATCCTAATTGGGGGATTTTTGAATCACACTGTTTTTGATTGGATGTTAAAGCTTATTGTTGATTGGATGTTAAAGCTTGTTGTTGATTGGATGTTAAAGCTTGATGCTGATTGGTTATTAAAGCTTGTTGTTGATTGGATGATAAAGCTTGATGCTGATTGGATGTTAAAGCTTGTTGTTGATTGGATGATAAAGCTTGATGCTGATTGGATGTTAAAAGTTTGTTGATTCGATGTTAAAGCTTGTTGTTGATTGGATGATAAAACTTGTGGCTGATTGGATGTTAAAGCTTGATGCTGATTGGATGTTAAAGCTTGTAGTTGATTGGATGTTAAAGCTTGATGCTAATCGGATGTTAAAGCTTATAGTTGATTGGACGCTTTTTGAGCCCTGCCAAAGGTATAAAAGCAGGAGGAGAACAAGGAAGGGGAGCAGGAAGGGGCACAAGATCGGGAGACAGGAAGAGAGCTGTGACACTAGGTGTGATGAGCCTGCTGTAGAAGGATAAAGTCTGTTCTCCGAGCCTCTGTGTGCCGCTCGGCTCTTTCCCCGGTCAAGAGCTGCAACACCAGCTGTGCACCTTGCCACAACGAGATCACACAGCTAGGCAACAGCAGAGCCTGGATTCGAATCCAGGCCCGGTCTCATTCCAACTCTGAATGTCTGAACGCGCGGACTGTGCCCCAAATACCCGCCGTCCAGGTAATTAGTGTTGGTATAGAGACACCAGCACGAGTGTCAGGGGGACAGGACACAGAGAGCCACCTCTTCCGCTCCTGAGGACCAGGCGTAGGAAGCACCTTTTTCTTCCCAGCATTCCCGGCGCACCCTGCCTCCTAAGACAGGGATGGAGTCCTACCATCTTCGCAGATGCCGCTCATGAACTTGGCCATGGCCACACCCCTGCACCCCCTGCGTTTCGGGGGCCACCCTCCTTCCTTTGTCTGAGACCCACGTGGCCAGGCCGCATTGCATTTAGTGTTGCTCTGCGGTCTGGAACATTCCAGCAAGTCAGGTGGGATCAGGTCTGGAACATTCCAGCAAGTCGCGGGGTGGCGCTGGCTGCGAACTGTCCCAGACCATGATCCACTGACTGCTCGGAATCGTCCCAGACTGACCCACCTGACTGGCTGGAATGTCCCAGACCTGATCCCACCTGACTTGCTGGAATGTTCCAGACCTGATCCCACCTGACTTGCTGGAATGTCCAGACCCCTGATCCCAGCCTGACTGGCTGGCAATGTTCCAGACCTGATCCCACCTGACTGCTGGAAATGTTCCAGACCTGATCCCACCTGCTGCTGGAATGTCCCAGACCCTGAATCCCACCTGACTGC
>NC_033689.1:6991258-7010597 GCF_000165445.2 Microcebus murinus
TTGAACTCTGACCTTGAGCAATCAGCCGGCCTTGGTCTTCCATAGTGCTAGGGGACAGGCGTGAGCCACCGCGCTTGGCCCTCATTCATTCATCTATTTTAGTAAATACCCAAAGACCTCACTGTGGTCGAAACCAGCCTGAGCAAGAGCCAGACCCCGTCTCTACTATAAATAGAAAGAAATTAATTGGCCAACTAAAAATACATAGAAAAAATTAGCCGGGCATGGTGGCGTGTGCCTGTAGTCCCAGTTACCAGAGAGGCTGAGGCAGGAGGATCACTTGTGCCCGGGAGTTGGAGGTTGCTGTGACGGAGGCTGATGCCACGGCACTCACTCTAGCCTGGGCAACAGAGTCAGACTCTTGTCATTCATTCATAAATAAATAAAAAAATAATGTATCTGTTCCAGCACGTGCACAGCAAGTGTTAACAGCGACTGACCAGGGAAAGAACCAGCGGCACACGGAGGGTCGGAGAATCAGCCTTTATTACACCGGCGGGCTCAGAGGGGCATGCCGCCAAGTTCTGAGCCCCGCTTCCTGTTCTCCTCCGGTTTTATACACTTCTTGGGGTCACACACAACCAATCAACTATGAGTATGAGGAGTTATCCAATCAGTGATGGGATTCAAAAAGTATCCAATCAGTAACAAGCTTTACATAACTAAGCAGCAATAAGCTTCACATATCCAATCAGCAACAAGCTTTACATATCCAATCAGCAACAAGCTTTACATATCCAATCAGCAACAAGCTTTACATATCCAATAAGCAACAAGCTTTACATATCCAATCAGCAACAAGCTTTACGTATCCAATCAGCAGTGGGATCCAAAAAGTATCCAATCAGCTGTGAGTTCAGCCATGGGGCCCGGCATGGGGTTTTTCCCTATCAGAATGAATGAATGAATGAATGAAAGAATAACTAATAGTTATTAGTTATTAGTTACCAAGTGGGCAGGAAAGTGTGAGTCCTGAGCCGTGTGTGAGGGTAGAGGCCACCTCGCCCTGGTGGCCCCGGGAGCAAACACAACAGCTGCCACGTCCTGAATCTTGACCGTGTGCCCGTCTCTGGGTCAGGCGCTTTGCAGACAGGATGGGATTCAACTGCCATAACCACGCCAAGAAGGACATGGGGCTTCTTCTACGGGGAAACCGAGGCACGGTGTGGTCAAGGATCATAGCATGATTCAGTATTCCATTCCTTTTTCATGGCTAAGTAATATTCCATTGCATGGGTCACACCCCTAAACTTTTATAGTTGGGGGGGTCTATTTTCATGGGGTGTGAGGTGGGTATTTATTTCTATGGCAGACATCCATATCCAGGAAGCGATGGAAATGAATTAGTACTCTCCAAATACATTTTATATTTTATCCATTTTATTATATTTCATCCATCACATTAACCAGAGACCTAAGCACTTTCAACACGTCCTGTCGACACCTGCCAGAGACAAGCAAGATCTCACTAACCAACAAATGCCCAGCCTTCCCTCAGCAGCCTAAGCACTGGGTCACAGGGTGGTAAGAGGAGGTAGGGCCGGGGCACAAGGCCGGGTCTCCCTGGGCACAAGGCCTGCGTCTAAACTGCTCTTGCAATTGGGACTGCCCGGCAGCAGGGTATACAGAAGGAATTTCCAAGATATAGACGTAATGATTTATTTAATTGTTCCCCATGTGATGGATGGGCATTCATGTTGTTTCTGGTTATTTTATTATCAACAAGGTTACAATAAAAATGCTATGATAAAAATTCTTATAAAGTAAATTCATATTATTATGCTTTGAGAGTTTTTTTGGGCGGGGATAGATATCTAAGAGTAGAATTTCTGGCTCAACGGTATGCATATTTAAAATTTTAGTAAACCCCATAAAATTATTTCCTGAGTATACTTTGACCAGTCAAACTCCTGTCATCAGGTTTGATATTGCCCTTTCCTGACGTCATCAAAAACAGTCTCCTTTATAAAATTTTGCCAAATTGATGTGCAAGAAATGGTCTCTATCCCTTTTTACTTTTTTTTTTTTTTTTTTTTTTTGTATAGATGGAGTCTCGCCATGTTGTCCAGGCTGGTCTTGAACTCCTGGCCACAAGTGATCCTCCAGCCTCAGCCTCCCTAAGTGCTGGGATTACAGGTCTGAGCCCCTGTGCCTGGCCTCTCTTTCCCCTTTTGATTTGTTTTTCCTTAAATAACAATTAAATATCTTTTTTTAAAAAAGTGTTCATTGGTCATTTATGTTAAACCTTCTATGAACTGCTAATTTATATCATTTTATAATTTTTTTCTCTAGCACTGTCTTTTCTCTTAAAAAAAAAATTGAAGGAATTTTTAAGTGAGTAATTCATACGATGCCTTTCTATGTCCCTTGGTATTTTCCTTTGGTATATTATTTGTCTTTTTACATTGGTTATGGTATCTTTTGCTACACATAAGTTCTTATTTCATGTGCATAAATTCATTCACCTTTTGCTGGATAGCTTTAAATCCCTTCCTCATTGACAAGGCACTTTTCATTCCAGAATTATACAAATATGACCCTATTATTTTCTTCTATTCTCTTTAAACATTTTTTTTAAAAAATGGAGGTGAAATTCTTATAAGATTAAATTAACCATTTTAAAGTGTATCATGTGGAAGCATTTAGGATATTCGCAATCCTGCACAACTATCACAAGACACTTTCTGTATCCCAAAGGAGAACCAATAATATCCGTTAGCAGTCATTCCTTACTTCCTCTCAACCCGGCCCTGGGTAATCCCTAGCCTTCTTCTGTCTCTATGGGTTTACCTACCCTGGATATTTTATTTTATTTTAATTTTTTATTTTATTTTATTTTTTGAGACAGAGTCTCATTCTGTTGCCCAGGCTAGAGTGAGTGCTGTGGCGTCAGCCTAGCTCACAGCAACCTCCAACTCCTGGGCTCAAGCGATCCTCCTGCCTCAGCCTCCTGGGTAGCTGGGACTACAGGCATGCGCCACCATGCCCAGGTAATTTTTTTTATGTATTTTGTTTTTAGTTGTCCAGCTAACTTCTTTCTATTTTCAGTAGAGATGGGGTCTTGCTCTTGCTCAGGCTGGTCTTGAACTCCTGACCTTGAGTGATCCTCCCAGCTCAGCCTCCCAGAGTGCTAGGATGACAGGCATCAGCCAGCACACCCGGTTACCCTGGATATTTTATATCAATGTAATCATACAACACGTATGACCTTTTATGTCTTTTTTTTTAATAGCATAATGCTTTCAAGGTGCTTCCAAGTCATAGGATGATTCAGTACTCCATTCATTTTTCGTGGCTAAGTAATATTCTACTGCATGGGTCACACCCCTAAACTTTTGTTTTACAGTTGGGGTCTATTTTCATGGGGTGTGAGGTGGGTATTTATTTCCATGGTAGACATCCATATCCAGGAAGCGATGGAAATGAATTAGTACTCTCCAAATACATTTGTATTTTATCCATTTTATTATATTTCGTCCATCACATTAACCAGAGACCTAAGCACTTTCAACACGTCCTGTCGACACCTGCCAGAGACAAGCAAGATCTCACTAACCAACAACCTCAGCAGCCTAAGCACTCATGCTGATGCCCGCGCCTCCTAATGGTTCCCCTCTGCCCTGGGCATTAGCAGGATTGTGGGGGGGGGTGACATTTATTTTATTTATTTATATTTTATGTATTTATATTTATTATATTATCAGCGTTATATGGCTCCTCTTAAAAGACGCTTAAAGATACAGTGTTCTGTCCCAAACCCACGTGAGCTGGGAGCTCAGAAATAGCGCTGGGATTCTGGCTAATCTATCCCCCAAACGTTCGTTCCGGAGCGGCGGGAAACTTTTGACCTTGATGCTGATTACGATTAGCATAGCAATCACTCTTGCATAATTAAGAAGCAGGCGAGGATTTTCTTTGGCTTGTTTATTAATTCCCTTATGAATCTCTCTTCCCTCCCCCGGCCCCCGGCAATGAGGACGAAGTGTTTTGTGAGAGTCACCCCAAAGATACAGACCGAGACCCCCCTTTGAAGAATGCCAGCTGCCGCCTTGGTGGCTCCAGGGAGTGTCTTATGGCCCAGACAGTGCAGCGTGTGAACCCCAGCTCTTCCCTCTTGGCCTAGCGATGATATATATGCAGGCACACAGCAGCTCACGATCCGCCAGCAGACTTGCATTCTCGTCAGCGACTGGCTTTCCAGCAGCCCGGAACGCGAGGCCAAGACGGGAGAGAAGCAACGGTGGAAAGCATTGCAGTGCCAGACTAGCTTTCTCCAAATCTTGCCTCCTGCGATTCTGACTCTGCAGGATTCCCGGGACCCCTGGCTCAGCCCCGGGCTTCCCCTCTCCACGTAGAGCTCAAGTCACGCTGGGAATGATGATCTGGGCCTCGATTTTAATAATGCCCATTGTTTATGGGTCACTTGCTGTCTATGCATAGACGCCGTCCTGAACGCTCTTCCTTTAGCCCTCTCAATAGCGCGAGGTCGGTGTGGTCACTGTTTCCAGTGCTCTGATGAGGAAACATGTTGTATAATTACATTGATATAAAATATCCGATATAGGCTCATGCCTAAAATCCTAGCACTCTGGGAGGCTGAGGCAGGAGGATCACTCAAGGTCCAGGAGTTCAAGACCAGCTTGAGCAAGAGAGAGACCCTGTCTCTACTAAAAATAGAAAGAAGTTAGCTGGACAACTAAAAAAAAAAAAAAAACATAGAAAAAATTAGCCAGGCATGGTGGTGCATGCCTGTAGTCCCAGCTACCTGGGAGGAGGCTGAGGAAGGAGGATCGCTGGAGCCCAGGAGTTGGAGGCTGCTGTGAGCTTGAGGATGCTGATGCACGGCACTCTAGGAGGGATGGGATGAGGGCACAGCCCTTCCTCGCTGTAGAACCCCTGTTCTGGGCCAACACGCTGTTCTGTCTCCCCAAAGCTTCCTCCCACCACTTGCCCCTTCTAGAACCAAAGCTTCGTCGGAGAATCGCCCCTTTCTAACAACGGGGCCGTGGAGGGAGAGACGGCGAGGGTGGCCAGGTGAGCCAGGCTGTCCCCCACCCCCACCCCCGGCACACCGGTAATCCTAGGAGGTGGGTCCTATCGCAAGTCCCATTTCACAGGTGAGCAAACTGAGGCCCAGGGAAGACATCACTCCAGGCTGCTTCTTGGCAATTCCTCATCTACATCCTCCAAGGAGATCCTCTTTAAAGCCACCCTCCCACCTACCCACCATTCCCAGGACATTTATTTTTCGATGAATGTTCATTTCTGCGGTCCCCTCCATAAGCAGTGTTCTCTCTGGGCCTGTGAGTCCCGCCTTCTTCCCACGATGCCTCGTGAGCTCCCTGATGCCCAACACGGGCCCTCAGCTCTCTGCGAGCCACTCTCCAAGGCCTTCCTGCAAAGCTTAGGTAGGTCTCTCTGCTTAGCAGGGTTGGAGATGAGAGAGGAGAAACAGAGACGGAGAGTGAGATGAGAACAACTGAGGCACGGACAAGGGAGCTCCTTCCTGGGGCAAATAAATGGTCCACTCCAATGCCCTATTATATTCACCTGCTACCTTGCTCTAGAAGACAAACCCATAGACATCTAAGAACAGGTGTCAGAAATCATTTATGGAGCCTGAATTTTATGATTACCCTTTTGATGTATTCCCAAGATAACCTCGAACTGGAGCCAAAAAAACTTTGCATTGCGTCTTGCTTTATAATCACTGCGGACCTAGGAAGAGAAATAATGATAATGATAAGATTGCAAAACATTTTTTGAGTTTTGCAATCTTATTATTTCTCTCCCTAAGTCCATAGTGATTCTAAAGGAAGACACAAATGTAAAGTTTATTTGGCTCCAATTTGAGGTTATTTGAACAGAAACTTCTCAAAAGAAGACAGAAGAATGGCCAACAAACATATGAAAAAATGCTCAACATCTCTAATCATCAGGGAAATGCAAATCAAAACCACAATGAGATATCACTTATCTCCAGTGAGAATGTCTTTATCAAAAAGTCCCCAACAACAATGCTGGCTGGATGCGGAGAGAGAGGACACTCCTACACTGCTGGTGGGGATGCAACTGTTCACCTCTGTGGAAAGCATATGGAGATACCTCCAAGAGATACAAGGGGATCTACCATTGGATCCAGCAATCCCACTACCGGGCATCTACCCAAAAGACCAAAAGTCACTTTATGAGAAAGACACCTGCACTCGAATGTTTATAGCAGCACAATTCACAATTGCAAAGCTGTGGAAACAACCCCAGTGCCCACCAACATATGAGTGGATTAATCAAATGTGGTCTATGTACACCATGGAGCACTACTCAGCTCGAAGAAACAACAGTGATCTAGCACCTCTTGTGTATTCCTGGATAGAGCTGGAACCCCTCCTACTAAGTGAAGTGTCCCAAGAATGGAAAAAACAAGCACACATGGACTCACCAGCAGAACTGTATTAACGGATCACACCCTCAGTGGACACATAGGATACATCTATCGGGTGTCGGGCGTGGGAGTGGGGAGGGGGGAGGGGTGTATTACAAACACAACGAGTGAGATGCGCAACGTTTGGGGGATGGGGCACGCTGGAGGCTCTGACTCAGGGGGGAGGGGCACGGGGCAATATGTGTAACCTTAAACTTGTACCCCCATATATGCTAAACTAAAAAAATAAAATAAATAAATAAAAGAAAAAGATTGCAAAACAGTATTCACTGGAGAACTTACTTGGCTTGTTGGCAGCCACTATTTTAGAGCCCTTAACTCTCTAATTCTTCGGCGAAGGAAGTGCTGTATTTTTCCCCTTTTTGCAGGTGGGGAAACCTGAGTGATTGAAGTCAAATGCCCACTTACTCAGCGTGTAAAGGGCCACCGTGGCTCTCAGAACCCTTATGCTGTTTGGTCTATTCCTTCTAGGACTTCCAGGACAGAGTCTTAAAAAATATCTTCACTCACCATGCGTAAGTCAGAATTGCAGACCATTCAATTTCTTTGTGTTCTACAGGTGCCAGGGGCTTTTTTGGGATATGGAAACTGAAGCTACGGTAAGGGTATGGAAACGGAGCTACGGTAAGGTATGGAAACGGGAAGCTACGGTAAGGGTATTGGAAACGGAAGCTACGGTTAAGGGTATGGAAACGGAAGCTACGGTAGGGTTGTATTGGAAACGGAAGCATACGGTGAAGGGTATGGAAACTGAAGCTTACCCGGTAAGGGTATGGGACGAACTGAAGCTACGGTAAGGGTATGGAAACGGAAGCGGTTAAGATAGTTGCTCAAGGTCAGATAGCGTGAGCTGGTGAAGAGCAACTGATCCTGAGCCCAAATCTGACTCAAATCTAGTTTTGTTTTGTTTTTTTGCTTGTGTTTTGAGACAGAATCTCACTTTGTTGTCCAGGCTAGAGTGAGTGCCGGGCGTCAGCCTCGCTCACAGCAACCTCAATCTCCTAGGCTCAGGCGATCCTCCTGCCTCAGCTCCTCCCGAGGTAGCTGGGACGACAGGATGTGCCCCATGCCTGGCTGATTTGTTTTATATATTTTTAGTTTGGCCAATTAATTTCTTTCTATTTTTAGTAGAGATGGGGGGTCTCGCTCTTGCTCAGGCTGGTTTCGAACTCCTTACCTTGAGCGATCCTCCCGCCTTAGCCTCCCAGAGTGCTAGGATGACAGGCGTGATTCACCGTGCCCCCGGCCCTAAATTCAGTTTTTTGAGGACTGTTATTCTGTGTCCTTTCACAGGATAGCAGAGAGAAGAGATGGTTAATTTTTTTTAATTAAAAAATGAATATCTTCTTAGGAGTCTAGGTTAATGACTTCCCCCTCATTATTTTATGAGTTTTAATGTAACTTTATACCCAAGTGGATGCATTACTGTAGCACTGAACTTGAGGGTCTAATTCAGCTCTTTGTTCCTGCTGAGCAATGTTATTATTTGGAAATCTAGAAATCTTATACTTACTCGGTTTTGCCATTCATGGGAAGTTTTCTGTCTCTCCCATCTTAGCTTTCAGCATACTTTTTGTCCTTGGACGCGTATTTCTTTCCAAAGCTCAGTATCGAATCCATTCTAGCTTCGGCTCTGTTGCCTTCATTCCTGCTCTCTAGACCCAACCCAGATCTCCGTCCCGAGCTCCAGACCTGCCCCTGGGCCCTGCTGAGCAGAGTAGAGCGGCTCTACTGGTTCCACACTGGGGACCCACCGTGTCTGAGACCTGCCAAATAGGGACCTTCCTCTGACTTCCCAGTATCTGATTATCTGACACACCCATCCCTGGTCACTTGGGCCTAAGACTCCAGCATCTTCTTTGATGCTGCTTGCTTCTCCACAACCCAACTCATGCGTTCCTTCTTCATCACCTCCCTTGCTTCTGCCCCTGGGCCATGAGTGAATGCTGGGCCAGATAAGACAAAAAGGGGCAAAGAAGAGAGTTCTGCATTTTAATATGTAATAGGAGGTAGACGATACATGCACAAAGCAAGGCGTGGATGGGTTTTCAGAAGAGAGGGAGATCGTTCTTAGCTGAAGAGCAGCTGCAGATCATAAGTTATCTCACATCGCCGTCCTTTCTCTCCTGCCCACAGCCGGCACGGCCTCGCCAGCACGAAGACGTTACGTTATCAAGGAAAGAGGCCGGGCGCGGTGGCTCAGCCTGACATCCTAGCACTCCGGGAGGCCGAGGCGGGAGGATCGGGCAAGGTCAGGAGTTCGAAACCAGCCTGAGCAAGATTGAGACCCTGTCTCTACTAAAAATAGAAAGAAATTAATTGGACAACTAAAAAACATATAGAAAAAATTCCCCGGGCATGGTGGCGCATGCCTGTTAGTTCCAGCTACTCGGGAGGCTGAGGCAGGAGGATCGCTTGAGCCCAGGAGTTTGAGGTTGCTGTGAGCTAGGCTGACACCACCACAGCAGAATAAGACTCTGTCTTAAAAATAAAAATAAAATAAAATAAAAAAGGAAAGTCCATTGTTTCACTCTGAAATCCAGGTTCTTCCCCAGATTCTCACAAATACATCTCAGCTTTAGATTTTAGTCTACGCTCAACAGGAAACTTCCAGAAAGTTTTAATGAGAGAAGAGCATCATCATCTTCGTTAGGACTTCCAAACATTTGTTCCGGATGCTTTGCAAGGAGTGGATTGTATCCCTACAAGTAAGAGTGGAAGCTGGAAGGCTAGTTAGGAGCCTCCTGAGATAGTTCAGGGAAGAGACCGACATTCTCCTCTGTGAGCTAGACCAGCTAGAGGCAAATCATGGTATGTGCGCCAAATTTGGCCCTCTGCCTGTTTTGTAAATAAAGTTTTATTGGAACACGGGCATGCATATTCGTTTCCATATTGTCTATGGCTGGGCTTCCGTGCTAGAACAGCGGAGTTGAGGAGCTGATTGCAACAGAGACCACCTAGCCTGTAAAGCCTAAAATATTTCTTATTTGGCCCTTTACAGAGAAAGTTTGCCAACCCCTGCTCTAGACACACGGCCTCCTTTCAAGTCTTAGAGCCTAGGAAATGTTCCCACCTTGGGGAATAGCACGTGATATTCTTTCTGCCTGGAACATCCTTCCTCCATTGTTTGTGTTGTATCTTTCTTGGTCTTTAGATCTCAGATTAAATAAGAGACAAGTCTTTGGAACTAAAAAGAAGCCCTGTATTTAATCTCTCCACCCTGTTTGAATCTTTCATGGCATTTTGGTAATTGGCCACAGTTTTTAATTACATACCTGTTTAGTTTATTGTCTGGCGGTAAAATGCCATATGGATGGGTACCATGTCTGTTTTATTCATCATTGTATATCCCATAGCTAGTGTTGTTTATTAAAGGTAAGGTGCTTATTAAATGCTTTAATGCACCTTATTAAATGCACTGCATTAAATAAATGCACCTTAATAAAAGGTGCTTATTAATTTCAGAGAATTGATAATTAACACAATGATATGATTGTTGGGAAACAATTAATGAATTCTATGTTAAAAAAAAATCAATATAGAAACTTAAAAAAAAAATCCCCTCACAAATAAAATAGGCACAGCAAATGGTTGACTGCCCCTCACAAATAAATAAGGAAAAAATATAGCAACCCAAATGAAAAAAATAATCAAAATACTTGACTAGGTAAGTTCCCTCCCAAGAGAATGTCCAAATGGCTAATAAACACGAAAAATGGCTTCGGCTTCGTTTTTCACTGTGGAAATGCAAATCAGGGCCACAGTGCAAATGATAAATGAAAAGCATACAAAATCCACCAGAATAGCTAGACATTAGGAGGCAGAACATACCAAATATTAGCAAGCATGTGTAGAAAACAAAATTCTCTACATTGCTGGGAGTGTAAATTGGTAGAGCTGCCTTAAAAAATTTTTGACAGTATGTACTAGAGGCAAACTTCAGCATTCTGAGACCCAGTTGAATTTTACACGTGTGTTGGCCCGGAGACCTGCATAGAATGTCAGTAGGGGCACCATTTGGAATAGCCCCAGACTGAACGCTAGCCCCAGACTAGCGTCTGCCCATGAATAAAACAAATAGATTGTGATATACGTGCATGCAACGGAAATGCATAGCGGACAATCTATGTCACTCTGCATGACAAAATAGATGCATCTTTCAATGTTGAGAGAAAGACATAGGGCACAAGATGAGCTCATTTTTATGGATTAAATAATTAGGTGAAACCTAATTATGTTGCTAGAAGCCAGGGTCGTGGTTATTCTTGTTCTTGGGGGGGTGGGGGGGTTGTAACTGGAAAGGCACCACGAAACCCTCTTCCGGAGATCTGTTAACGCGCTTCTGGACCTGGGTGCGGGTTGCACACGTGTGTTAAGTTTGTGCGCATTTATCAGAACTATCTTTTTAGACACACGAACTTTTCTCTGTGTTACACCTCGGCTGAAAATTACACAGACATTTTTAAATGGTTGATGGTTTCCTATAGTCACCAGTGTGTATGCTTGGGCATGCGAAAAAAAATAAAACACGCTTCCTGGAATATGTCCCCCTGGAGAAGGATATCTGCAAAAATCCATAAGCTGCTGCTGTGCATCTCGGAGAAGGACAGACCTCCATTGATCTGCAAACCCGAGGAGAGACCGACAAGCACATCTTGCATCATGGGCCATTAGTGGTTTATAGAACACATTGAGAGCAGCGTCCTTAAGCACGGAATGAAGGGAAAATATCAATGATGTTTTATACGCTTAAAAAATACACCTCTTTAACAGTTCCACTCACATGCCTGCAGAGGAAGCTCACTGCAATCTGCGTGGGCACAATCTGTGCCCATAGCACAGGCCAGGAAACCGAGAGCCAAGAAGGATCTGGTCGCTGGAAACCGTGGCAGACATGGAGTGCTATCTAACCTTTGTTCTGGTGGTCTTTCAATAGGCCAGGACTTCCCGAGTAATTTTGAACCCAAAGACTGCCTTTTGTGTTTTTTTTTTTTTGAGACAGTCTCACTCTGTTGCCCAGGCTAGAGTGAGTGCCGTGGCGTCAGCCTCGCTCACAGCACCTCCCAACTCCGGGCTCAACGCATCCTCCTGCCTCAGCCTCGCGAGTAGCTGGGACTACAGCATGCGGCCACCCATCGCCTGCGTAATTTTTTCTATATATTATTAGTTGGCCAGTTAATTTCTTCTATTTATAGGTAAGAGATGGGGTCCTCGCTCTTGCTCAGGCTGGTCTTGGAACTCCTGCCTGGAGTGATCCGCCCTCCTCCAGCCTCCAGAGTGCTAGATGACAGGCGTGAGCCACTGCGCCCGGCCAACACCCTTTTAATGAGGAAGACTTTTTTGAAAATCCTGCACAGGGTAATAAACTATATACATACTCATTAGGTGTGGTATATTATACTAAAAATCGGGTACTACTATATGTATACTTATACACGTATATATAGTAGTAATATATACTATAAGCTATTATATACTGAGGACTATACTATACTATAACAACATATATTATGATGACTGCCCTTATATATACACTATACTCTTATATATACTACGTCACCGGGTCATAGTAATGATAAAGCAGCTACACATGAAGGACCAAAACCCACATTCAGTGATGTGTTAAAACAAATGTTTTTGTATGAATCATAGCTATACATGTGTTTGAACAGTGTCATGCAGACAAGTCCCGACATATGCATTCATCTGAAGACACTGTTTAATCCATAAATATCCAAAGAGCGGTCAATCAGGCTGAGGGTCAGGGACCAAAGAGCATGGTTTGAGAACCCCCACAAGGCCTCCCAGAGGTCAGCCCCCAGCTTCCCGTGGGAATTCCAGCAAATGGCCTCTAGCCTTGCTTGCTGAGTTGGCCCGGCAGAGGCCTGGCTCTGCTGCCGGCCTCCTGTCCGTCCTGCCGTCCACCAACACCTCCATGTTGCACCGTGGTGAGCCCCGTTTCCCTACTCGTACGTAGTTCACGTCTTGTTTGGGGGCTGGCAGCACCCCACCCCCGGGGCCTGCCAATCGGAATGTTCTAGTCTCCAAGCACAATGATGAGTGTGGCAGGCAAAAGAAGTTGCCTGGGTCAAACAGCGGTCAGTCTGGGCAACTCGGGTAAAACAATCGGGAAAGAGGAGATGTCTCCTTGCTGGGGTTGTTCAACTGGGAGGACGCGGCCTGGAGCTGCTGCAGGCGGCCTTCTGGAAGCCGATCGGGAAGATCTGAAGGGACGAAAGCCAACACGGAAGAAAAGAGAGCCCGGATGGCGGGCGAGTCTGTCAGTATCACTGGTGGGCGGCATCACTATCAATATGGGGGCGAGTCTACCAACATCAATGTCATTCATCTGCGCCTCCCTCAAGCTCGTTCTACCCGCGGACGGCTGCACAGTTAATAAATTTCCCGTTTCCTTAAGACAGTTGGAGTTGGGCTTCTGGCCTTTGCAGCCAAATGAATCCTGCTGACATACCTGGGCAGATAACCTCTCTTCTAAGGGAGGTTATGACAGGGAGGAAATGACAAAGGAACAACAGCTACGTAAGAGAAACTTTGCCTCTTCTCTTCCAGCGTAAAGAGGATCCAGCAAAGCATAGTAAGAGCTGAACATAAAGTCTTATAAGAACATAAAGTCTTATAAAGTCTCATAAAGTTCTTCTAGTTCCTTTTCTGATTCAGACCCGAAACTCTAAAAGTTCAATGGGCCATGAGGAGGGAAGATTATATTAAGCTCCTGGCTACGGAATGAGTCGCTGATACAAGAAGCAGTGGCCAGCTCTGTGAAGAGATTTTCTCACTGCGCCTGCCTGCTGAACATACCCCAATCTAGATTTGGGCGACCGTGAAGGATTTATAGCAGAACAAGGATTTATTTAGACCACAAGAGGCTGCATGCCTCTTATCACACAGTAATGCATGCACGAGCTAAAAGTTGTCATCAAGTGACAAGCCTAGAACAACTGGAGGAATGAAAACCGTCGTCCCAGCTCTCCAAATCCACTGGGGATAGCTCCCTCCCCAAGAGGAGCAGAAAGAGTGGAATCATTTCCACATTTCCTGGGAAAAGCCTGGCTACTGTCTAGAAGGAGCCACTTGGAATCGCTGACAACAAGGTATAATAAAGACGGTTTCCAGAACACCTGCTCAGGAAATTTGGAGCCAAATTTGGCCAGAGATCAGCACATGCTTTTCCTTTTTAAAACGGAAATAGCCTCCTGTCCCTGCTCAGCCCCGAGACAGGAGGACACGCTACCAAGCCTTGGTCTCCTCCCGAGAGCCGGGCACAGGCCACAGGCAGCTGGATTGGGCGCTCGGAACTGGAAGTGCAACCCAATCGTCTGCGAAACAGCCCGGTTAATCGCGTGGCCCTGCTGGCTCCGTGGGCAGCTTCACCATCCCGGGAGGAGTGACCCGAGACCCCTTCCTCTACTTTGGACGGCCTTGAGCAGTCCCTTTGCTCTGGGGCACTTGCCATCTGAAGACACTTGCCGACGTGCAACAAGTTGCACTTCCCGGCCACTTCCCAGGCAGTTAACACGGGTCGGCTTTTATTGGCTGGAGTGGGCAGTGCACCCCACGGGGCAGCAGCCAGCAACCGAGTCAGCCGTCCCCGATTCAGTCTGGATGGTGTTGGCGTGACTCCTCCTTGCTCACGACCAGGCCCAGCGGTTGGGCACCAGATGAGGGACCGGATGGTGGGCCCCTTTCCAGTGGACCACCTGGGCACCAGCTGCCATATAAAACCAAAACCCAAGACCGGGCGCGGTGGCTCACGCCTGTCATCCTAGCACTCTGGGAGGCAGAGGGCAAGCGGATCGCTCAAGGTCAGGAGTTCAAAACCAGCCTGAGCAAGAGCGAGACCCCGTCTCTACTATAAATAGAAAGAAATTAATTGGCCAACTAATATATATATATAGAAAAAAAAATTAGTCAGGCACGGTGGCACATGCCTGTAGTCCCAGCTACTCGGGAGGCTGAGGTAGGAGGATCGCTTGAGCCCAGGAGACTGAGGTTGCTGTGAGCGAGGCTGACGCCACGGCACTCACTCTAGCCTGGGCAACAAAGAGAGACTCTGTCCCAAAAAGAAAGAAAGAAAAAAAAAAGAAACCAAAACCTCAAAACCACCTTGGGATGCATAAAACACTGGGGCATCTAGAAACCCTTCCCTTCCTCCCCGCTTTCTGGAAACACCTAAAAACACCTGGAAACCTAAAAGGTCAACTAGCATGACCAGAAAGTACAATAGTAAACAATCTCCTGCTCTGTCCCTGATTCAGCGTAAACAATAAAGACAGACACACGCCTCCCCTAAAACACAAATGATTCCCATGCACAAGTTTCCTATTGACTTGAAAATGTGGTTGGAAGCACAGACTCATTACCTTCAATCTGTTTCTCTAGCCGCAGGGCTTTCCCGCTGCCAACCATTTTTTTTTTTTTAACTCAATCTCATGCCAGAGTTCGATGTTGTGCTGGATATAAAGGTTAAGCCGTCCGGATAAAAGAGATAAACTCTTGACCTCCTGTCTCACCCTTGTATTAGCCTCTAAGATTCCTCTTTGCAATACCAAGGGGTTCCCAAAGGCTGGTGTGAAAACCAATGCATGTTGTTTCCATTCTTGAGATACTTCACGTAGAAGAATGGGTTCCGGCTCTATCCAGGAAAACACAAGAGGTGCCAGATCACCGTTGTTTCTTAGAGCTGAGTAGTACTCCATGGTGTACATACACCACATTTTATTAATCCACTCATGGATTGATGACACCTGGGTTGTTTCCACAAGAATGGAAAAACAAGCACCACATGGACTCACCAGCAAACTGGTATTAACGGATCAACACCTCAGGGGACACTTAGGAATCACATTTATCGGGTGTCGGGCGGGTGGAGGGGGAGGGAAGGGGTGTATACAAACACAACGAGTGAGATGTGCAACGTTTGGGGGATGGACACGCTTGAGGCTCTGACTCAAGGGGGAGGGGGCACGGGCAATATGTGTAACCTTAACACTTGCACCCCCATAATATGCTGAAATAAAAAAGAAAAGAAAAGAAAACCACTGCACTGAATTACTGAATTATCCTCTTAGGAATGTGCACGCCATGGGAAGCCAGTCTTGTTCTCCCTGGAGATTTGGGCCCTCGGGCCTTACCCTAGCCTGTTCCATGGGGCACAACCTGTTGCAGAATCGGGGTTTTTGGGGATTCCAGCCCTGGGCCCTTGGCTGGCTGCCCCTGCAGCCCGTGAAGGAGGCTCAGGCTGAGGTCCCACCCTCTGTCCCCCGGGCCTCCGATCTTGGCATGCAGCTTCCTGCGGCTAGAGGCAGGGACACCTTTTCCCAATTTGCCCAAAGGCCCACGGCAACAGCTCCAGCTCAAGGCTCTGGCTTCGGTTGTGCTGTGTTTTACTATTGTATTCGGGAAGCCCAAACACAGACAGGAAAAAAAAAAACAATGGTGAAGGCGGACACGGACAGGAAACGCACTGAATGGAAGACTCAAGTCAGATTTGGGACGGGGTCAAGTGTGAGAGCCTAATGACCTTCTCAGTGAGAACACGCCTCGTTGTTCTTGTTGCTTCTTAAAACAAATATTTGGTGGAATTGCTGCGTGCCCACACTTGGCACAGCAACTGGATGTTATGTCAGTAGAGGAGTTAATCTGGGTAAAAAGGTGGGTTCACTGGAAGAGACTGGCCCAGTGGAGATGCAGTTGCTTTCCCTGCTGCCCTGCCACCTCCGGCCACCGGGAGGGCCTGGCCTGGCCTGCACGAACCTGCTGACTTGCGACTGAGCAAGGACCCGGTGCCCGGCTGCCCTCCTGGCTCCCTGACCATGCACTCCGGGCATACGGCCGGGCAGGGCCCTGATTCTGCTCAGGGCAATTCGCCACTCTTGCTCAGGCTGGTCTTGAACTCGTGAGCTCGAGCGATCCTCCCTCCTCGGCCTCCCAGAGAGCCGGGATGACAGCCCTGAGCCGCCGCGCCCGGCCAGCGAGATCTGGAATTACATTATCTTTATAATCACCAAAAGAGGTAAGTAATAGTATTGATCCCCATTTTACAGATGAGGAAACTGAGGTTTGAGGAAAATGAGGTTTGCAGAAAATTGGCCTGCAGTGTTTTAATTGTTCTTCAATTATGCTGTATGCCATTACCTTGGCAAGGATTCCTCCAGGGCCTGTCACGCTGCCGGGGGTGAAAATTAAAGAATTTCTCTGCCAACAGTGCATGCATGCACGCCCAGGTGTACAAAGCTTTCTTATCGGTCCGGCTGGGCACGAAAAGGCAGAAGGATGTCCACCCCTCCGAAAGCCACTGGAGGAGAGGCAGGAAGAGAAAGGGGACTTTGAAAGCGAAAAGCGACAGAAAAACTCAGCCCCAGCCTTCCAAGTTCTCTTGGGCTCAAGGTTCCTTCTCTTTCCTCCCACACCTGCTGCTTCTCCCAGAGGCCGGGAGGGACAGGATGTCTCTCGGGCCACGAGGCAGCGCAGGCTGTGACTTCCGCAAGAAGGGAAACTTCTTTCTCAGGGATGCCCTAAATACCCCCGGGGGCTGGACTAAAAGAGCAGAGGGTGGCATCTTCTGCTGGAGATTGAACCCCAGATTTGGGGCATTTGAAAACGGAAGAGTCTTAGAACTCTTCCAGCCGATCACTCACAGTGCTATCGTGTCTTCAAAACGTCTGGTCCAGCCCCTGCGTGGGGTGGGGAAGGACTCGCACCACTGTTTAGGGCCCAGGCGTCCCCAAACTACGCCCGCGGGCCGCATGCGGGCATTTTTGCCCATTTGTTTTTTTTACTTCAAAATAAGATATGTGCAGCGTGCATAGGAATTTGTTCATAGTTGTTTTTTATTTATTTTTTTATTTTTATTTTTTATTTTTTTTTGCCTCTTAGATTTGACTGCAAAATAGTTGTTTTTTAAACTACAGTCCGGCCCTCCGACGGTCTCAGGGACAGTGACCTGGCCCCCTGTTTAGAAAGTCTGAGGCCCCTGGTCTAGGCACTTACGTTCTGCAGTAGATTCTTTTACTTGCCACAATCCATGCGCTGAACAGCTGCTTCAGAAGTAGGTTTGAATCTGAGGCTCTCTCACTTGCTGTGTAATCACCAGCAAAGTAGGTTAATTTCCCCGAACCTCAGTTTCCTCATCTGTAAAATGGGGACTAATACTATTACTTACCTCTTTGGGTGATTATAAAGATAATGTAATTCAAGATCTTGCTGGCTGGGCACAGTGGCTCACGCCTGTCATCCTAGCACTTGGGAGGCTGAGGTGGGAGGATCGCTTGAGCTCAGGAGTTTGAGACCAGCCAGAGCAAGAGTGAGACCCCTGTCTCTAATAAAAGTAGAAAAATTAGCCGGTTGCAGTGGTGTCCATGCCTGCACTCCCAGCTACTGGGGAGGCTGAGGCAGGAGGATCGCTTGAGCCCAGGAGTTGGAGGTTGCTGTGAGCTAGACTGACTTCCCGACACTCACTCCAGCCTGGGCAACAGAGTGAGACTCTGTCTCAAAAAAAAAAAAAAGAAAAAAAAGTGGGAGACTACGTTTGGCCCATGGGCTGTAATTTTTTAACTCTTGCTCTAGAAGAAGATAACACATTAAATTTTTAAATAACCAAAAAGTATCCAATGAAGATAAGTTTGTCCCTCTTTCAGCCCAGACACGGTGATGAAAGATAGCCATTGCAAACAGGCTTTTACGTATTCCTCCCGAAATTTCCCGTATATGCATGTCGATGGAAAAAGCCAAACTCTGTAAAATAATTTTAAAGAGATTTATGCTGAGCCAAATTTGAGGACCATGACCCGGAGGCACTGCCAAGAAGCCTTGGGCAAGTGGACTCGCTGTGGCTGGGTCACAGTTCGGGTTTATACATTTTCAGGGAGACAGGGGTTACAGGCAAAGTCACAAATCAATACATGAGAGGCATACGTTGGTTTGGCCCCAAAAGGTGGGACATCTCGAAGCGGGGGCTTACATGTTACAGGTGGGTTTCAAGATTCTTTGGCTGGCAATTGGCTGAGAGAGTTAGATTTCATCTAGAAGACCAGAAAGGATATGCTTACTTTAAGATAAGGGTGTGAGCACTCTGGGAGGTCTAGACAGGAGGACATTTTAAATTTATAATAGGCGCCTGCTAGGATGCGTGAGTTAAGATATTTTAAATTTAAGAATAGGCATCTGCTAGGAAGCTTGAGTTAAGACAGGGGCTTCCTATCTTTTAGGTGATGTTAATGCCACACCAGAATCAGGTTGGGAAGTAACCACCGCTTTATTTGGTTAACAAAAGCCGCTTAGTAGGAATTTACCATTTGTCAGCCTGATCCAGCTGGCCTCCTTAGGAAAGAGTTTTTAGCAAAAGAAAAAGATCAGAGTTCAGTCCTCATGCATGTGTATAAATATTTACGCACATATTTATGTCCATTTCAAACACCCATGGTCCACACTATACAGTATTCTATATCTTGAACTCATCAGATAATGATATGCCTTGGAGATTTTTCTATATTATCGTATAAAGAGTCTATCTCATTCTTTCAAATAACTTCATCATCTTTCACTGTACATACATATACCATACTCTATTTAACCAGTACAAATATTTAGGGCCTTAGAGATCTGTTTTTTTTTTTTTTTTCAATATAAGCAGTGCTGCAATGAATAACTTTGGACACATGTACAAATACATATGTCGGGTAAATTTCTGGAATGGGAGCTTCTTGGGTTAAACGGCGCATAATTTTGACATATATTGCTAAACTGCCCACCAGAGAGGGCTTGCCGTTTATGTACTCACCAACATTGCACGGAAGAAGAAAAGCAATTTATTCAAGGTGCGTGTGTCAATGCCACATGAACAGGTGGTTTTAGAGGGTATAAATGACCTGCAGAAAA